>JAMPIV010022134.1:0-322500 GCA_024509875.1 Oreohelix idahoensis | reverse complement strand
CGGTTAGAGATGTGGTCTCTCGCGACAAAGGTACCGGGTTAGATTCATGGCATCATCACGCTTCAGTCTACCCAGCTGTAAATGGGTACTGGACTTTGCTCTTGAGTTAGGGAAGTAAAATGCAGCGAGGAAGGGAACTGGTCACCCCATCTCTCGATGCTGTACCCAGTACAGAATGTGCTACGGAACTACTTTACCTTACATAAACACGCATATATAAATCAGTCCTTTTAACAAGACAGCCATTAGTGGATACACTCTTCCTTTTACTAGACATGACTGGGAAACAGTACACACACTTACACACAAATGAATGATTGAGACTTGTCACAGAGAGTTTATTGATCATAAATTGCCTATATCCTCTTCTTTTTCTTTCACCCGTATCCTCTATTTTATTATCACTCTTTACTTTTTTCCTGTATTTTTCGCATCCATTCGTTTGCGAAAAATATTTTCTTCCCCATTCTCAACTTTACCGTTTTCTTTATCATACTGGTAAACGCATTTATGACATAACGTGTCAGAGAGAGAGAGCGTTAAAATGCATTCTATTGCATTAGGTGTCAGTGGACGAAACTGTGAATATATTCGTCTGGCCAGACATAGGAGCAGACATATGTCTACAGCATTCCCTGCACCAGACGAAATACACTGTGAATATTCGCTTTCGCCAGACCTATAGGCGACAAATTTGTCTGCATTTTCACCTGCCACAACGAGTTGCATCGGCTGAGCGCTTAGGTGAGGCGCGATAGCCGACATCTCCTCGGCGCAGTTTGAGACATTTGTCTGGAAATCCCAGCTGACAAGGCACTCACTGTTGGCCTGGTCAGCGTGAGGTGTGAAAACGCACGAGTGTCAGTTCATGGTAGTCTTCTAGTTGATGTAAGGTGTTTTAGACGGAAAGGGGAGATTATTTCGTTTGGCGAAATAAAGTGGGACCCTTTGTCTGGTAATAGATATAACCAGAATTTTAAACTTTATTTTCATTCAGTCCTCAAAATTCGCAGTAGACAGGTTGTTCGTGAACAGAATAAGCTGTATAGCGAAGTCCTAGTTTGTTCGGAAATTTACCGAACTCTAGACTTCAAATAAATATATCAGCGTATAATTCTAAAGTGTGCGATTACCTGTAGTTCTGTGTGTTGAGGTATATATTATAATAATTATCTAATATTTTGTGAAGTGTTTAAAGTGATAATCGCTTATTTCATATTTCACTAGTTAGATTTGGTGCAGAGTGCTTAATTTATATAGTCTGTATTATTTTCTAGTGACGTGTTTCAGTGGAAAGCAGAATAAATTATATTTTCTAGCTTAAACAACAATGTAGCTATAATGAATTTAATTTAACTGCTAAATAATCAGACGGGAACAATTTTTCTAAACTAACTTATAAGTGCTAGATGCCTCATGAGTGTTGACGGAATACGTATGTATTCCTAATTCATGAGGATTGATGATTTTTAAATATATAACTTATTGCACGGGAAGTTTTAAATGATAAGTCAAGCTGTACGCTTGCATTTTAAAAACGTAAGTTATATTGAGAACATAATATGTAACATATTTCATATGTGTTTTTTTTTCTTTATTCAGTGAATACTGGGGTAACCCAAACTTTGCCGGCGTTTTTGTACAGAGACATACCTAATAAATGCTTATACTGGGCCTTTGAGTCAGTGCATATTTCTACACAAACTCTAATGCACATGCTGTCTTGTGGCGAGAAAAATTACAGAAATCTAAAACATTAACTTTTTCGACATTGTTGACAAGTGTGTGGTGAACCAAGATTATTTGTTGAGATAAGTTGTCCACCGGTCATCTTCCTAATTAAGGGAAACCTCGTGTTCTGACATTGTGTGCTCGTTTAAGCCTAATTCTTACCTCGTGAGTCAAGTGACACTAACTTTAGTCTGAAATAACTATCGCATGAAGCAGACGCTTCCCAAATCCATTTTTATGAAACCAACAAACAAATCTGCAGAGCTGGGATCCGCTTCATTTAACAACAGTAACAGATAAAAAGTGTGTGAGTGTCCCAAAGTTTGCGCCAGAGGGCGAACCACAGCACGATTGTAAGTATATCAGGGCCCTGATGAAAGAACCGAGTGAAAGTAGACTGAAGGATGTTCTTTGTTTGAGTCACCCACGTTGTAACTTCCTTTATGCAAGTTATTGCTAACAATATTTACCCCTAGAATAAAGCAGAGTATCAAGTCTGTCCATATCTTAAAAAAGGGGGAAACCATAGACTCAATCATATGTATCTGTAACTCTTTGGGGTTATCACTTTCTTCTAACGGGACTGTGAGCTATATATCCAGGGGAGGACCATACAAACGGGTCTATCACTATTGTAGCCTTCCTTGATTCTTATGACTATTTGTATATGCTTTTGATGTATTTTATATGTTGTGATGTAACTTTACTTTGATAATTAAACTATACCTACATTTATTTCAGTGTGGTGGTCAGTTCGTTCCCATAATATCTATATAATCATTGTTATAGTTTCCGCACGTCTGTGTGTCTAACTGTCGTCCATTGTATGTGCATGCACGTGAGTGGATATATATATATTAATATACATACTTTTCATAGACTGTCTGAATCCTTTGGATCTGTTGTAGAAGATAGGCGGAAAGAGAGAGAGAGATTCTCGATTTTCCGGGACAGCCTCTATAAATTTCTACCATCTCACTCGTGCAACTCTATTTCTAATATCACATCTCACTGTGGCTATCACTCATTCTAACCTATTCAGAAGGGACCAACCCAAGTCTTAATTTCCCTATCAAAAATCTACGACAGAATGGTGGCTCGTTTTTCCGGGAATTGAACTCTAGTCCTGAGCAAATACGAATATCAGCTCGTTTGCAGGATTGATTTTCTTTATTCTGATATAGAGTAAGAGTGTGATGTCTTGTGAGTTTTGTACTTTAAAAAAATAATTTATCCCCTAGACGTATCGATCTGTTTATGGGCGTGCTGACCCCACAATTAATAATTGTTTTTATCCACAGCATTTTGAGCATTATACATTTGAGTTACAGGTTGATTTTGTCGGAATATATGTTAACTTATGATTTTGTAATACTAAACGCAGGTAAAGTTTGTGAGTGTATAACATTCCCAGGGTTCTGAAGCAGGAAGGTGTTTAAACTAAGTTAAGGAGTGCGTTTCGGACTATTTGTCCAGATTAATTGCCTCCCTTACCCTAACTGTCTTCAGGGGTAAACTTGATAGTGGATTAAAAATTAAGGGGATTTTTTTTTCTCTTTAAATTTGTGCAATAATTATTTTGTTTCCACTGTAGAAACTTATTTTTCAAGGAGTAATCTTAACTACCATTTATTTGGCGTAGTCGTCTGCATTAGGTGCTTTATTGCCGATTAATAGCAGCGATAGTTAGATACTATAGTATAGGAGGAGGTATCCCAGGTTAGAGTATATCATCTTTTCTTTGGTATTTTCTCGTAAGTGGTAGGAACCAGTGTATTCTTTTCTTATCTCTTTCTCGTCTAAAGTCTCAGCCACTGATTTACTATGGCAGAAAGGGCGAAGCTTAGGCAACTCCTCAGGGACGAGGCAAGAGAAGAAGGTTTGGAAGGAGAAGAAGCGAAAGCTTTCGTCAGAGACAAACTTGAGAGATATGACGCGGAGAAGAAAGCAGCTGAAGCTAAAGAGGAAAAAGAAGAAGCTAGGAGAAAGGAAAGACGGTGGGGCAGGCAAAGACATCAACATCAGAATGAATAAGGCAAGAACAGCCTTCTTTAGCCTAAATAACATCTGGAAGTCCTCCCAATACAGCACAAGCACAAAATTAAGATTATACCAGAGTTGTGTGCTTTCTGTGCTTCTCTATGGTGCGGAATGCTGGAGAGTCACAGAGAAGGAAATGTCAAAATTGTCCTCTTTTCACACAACATGCCTAAGAAAAATTCACCGAATCTTTTGGCCGAACACCATCACCAACCAAGATCTGCTTACTCGTAGCAAGCAAGAGGACATGCATACCATCATAGCTGGCAGACGCTGGAGCTGGGTTGGTCATGTCCTCAGAAGAGACCCCGATGCCATCACAAGAACAGCTATGCTTTGGACCCCTGAAGGAAAGCGAAAGAGAGGCCGACCAAAAACAACTTGGCGGAGGACTGTGGAGGCTGAGATGCAAAGAATGAACCAGAGTTGGGGCACTGTACGAAGGATGGCCACCGACCGTGCAACGTGGAATCAATTTGTTGTTGCCCTACAAGACGCCACTAGGCGTGATGGCCACTGACTGCTTTGACGGTCGGTGGCTAAGGATCGAAGAAGAAGAAGAAGAAGGAGAAAGGAAGAAGCAGACCGTCTATTACAGCAGAAGAAGATTGAGGAAGAAATGGAAATTCGCGGGATGCAGCATGAGGAAAGAGAGAAGGAGAGACAGCATGAGAAGGAGAGGGAGGAGAGACAGCGTGAGGAAAGAGAAAATGAGCAACGACGACAGCATGAGCTGGCGCTTAAGACTCTAGAGTTCCAAAGCCGTGGCGCTGCCTCTACCTCCAGCAATGTAGAGTCTTCTCTTCATTCCTCTTTAACTGATCCTTCTAACACACAATCTACTCATCTCACCGCTATGTCTTTTGCGCTAGAATCTTTCCCGTGTCCAAATGAGAAGATTGACACGTATCTAGAAAAATTTGAGAAAATTGCAACTCTGTACGGTTTAGAGAGGTCGCGTTGGAATTTGAAGCTTTCTCAGGCGCTGAAAAGCAGTGCGTATGATGTTTACGCCAAACTGGAAAGCAGCCAACAAGACAACTATGATGTGTTGAAGAAAGCGTTACTGGAGCGCTTCGAAATGAATGCTCGCAAATTTTTGCAACTGTTTCGCAACAGCAGAAAGGAGAGCTCTGAAACTTTCCAGCAGTTTTCATCTCGTTTGAAGGGATATTTGACAAAGTGCCTTGAGCTTTCACAGCTCCCCTCTACCTATGAAGGTCTGGAGGAATTTGTTTTAACAGAACAAATAAAGAACACTTTGTCTGCTGATACCCGGAGATTTCTAGCTGAGCAGGGTGCAGAAAAGCTTGAAGACATCTTAGAAAAGTCTGAGCGATATCACAATGCGCTGGCTGAACTACCGGCCTCAAAACGTAAACCGACAGAAGAGCATTTTCGAAAAAATAATCTAGACCAATCTTCTCATGCTTCTCATGCTTCTAATCAGAATAACCATAGAGAAACTGGACCTCAAAACCCCCCTCCTGAAAAATCCAAGTTCTACAAAAACCAGTACCCCAACCACAGTAAACAGTCTGATCAACCCGACCGCCCTACATGGCAGCGCAGCCAGAAAGGACAAGGTGGCAAAGGGAGAACCCCTGAGCACGGGACTAATGATCAGAGTGAGCACACCGAGCCTAAACGCATCGGATG
Organism: Oreohelix idahoensis; assembly: GCA_024509875.1. Taxonomy (NCBI): domain Eukaryota; kingdom Metazoa; phylum Mollusca; class Gastropoda; order Stylommatophora; family Oreohelicidae; genus Oreohelix; species Oreohelix idahoensis. The sequence goes on along the minus strand of JAMPIV010022134.1, from coordinate 317,070 downwards.
CTTACTAACAGTCTCGCAAGGCGGAATTATTGACAGTGATTCCCAACCTGTTGGGGATACACCCTCAACGCGAGGTACTGTTACATTGAACGGTTCTCAAACTTCTTGTTTATTTGACACGGGGCTTTCGTATGATTGCATTGTTGCCAGAAACCTGGTTAAACCCGGTCAAGAGACAGGAGAGACCGTCCAACTTTGTGGAGTTCGTAAGAGTGATGCACCTACAGCGCTTCCCATCGCATTGGTGGAGATCCACTCTGATTTTGTCAGAGGCGTGATCAAAGCGGCTGTTATGGATGACCCCATCTACCCAGTCATACTTGGCGGTAGATACGTGTGTATTGGGAAACCGGAAGAGCCGATTGTGGCAGCAGTAACTACAAGAGGGCAAACCAAGAAGGAACGGGAGCCTGCGCCTAATTTGTTACCTATGGAACTTAAAGAAGCGCAACAAAAGGACCCTACTTTGGCACCCTGCTTTAGGAAACTGCCCATGGCTAAGGAACCCAGACAGCACGGGGACATTTTTTTTCTAAGGATGGCGTACTTTATCGCAGAACGGGCAAGCCTGACCAAGGTTACAACCAGCTCCTAGTACCGAAACAGTACAGAAGCCAAATCCTAGAAATGGGGCACTCTCTTCCCTTTAGCGGACATATGGGACAGAACGCCACAAACCAACGGATAACCACTCATTATTGGTGGCCAGGAGTAAATACTGATATTATCAGATATGTCAAATCCTGTGCCCAGTGCCAACGTGTGCCACCCAAGCAACGGACACCCCCAGTCTCGTTGGGTGAAATGCCAATAGTGGGAACACCATTCGAACGGGTTGTGATCGACATTTTAGGACCCTTAGAAAGGACTAAAAGAAGGAACAGGTTTATCCTGACCTTAGTCGATACATGCACTTTATGGGCAGAAGCTATCCCGCTAACATGCGCAGATGCCAAGCATGTCGCAGAAGCCCTCGTGCAGATTTTCACTCGGTTGGGATTTCCTCAGCAAGTGTTGACGGATAACGGATCCCCATACCGAAACCTGTTGATGGATGAGATCGTGAAGATCTTGAGGACCCAACACATCTACACAAAGCCATATACTCCGGCCGGAAATGGGCTCGTGGAACGTGTTAACGGAAACCTCAACATGATGCTAAGTAAACTGGCACAAGTGAAACCTGACGATTGGGATCTTTGTATTCCTGCAGCTTTATTTGGCTACAGAGAATCTCCTCATACGTCCACAGGATTTCCGCCAGCTACGCTTTTATTCGGCAGACCCATTAAGGGCCCGCTTGAAGCCTTACTTTGGTCGCTGACAGACCAGAAGGCTGATGAGACAGTTGTCTCAGCAAGTAAATATGTGTCGGTTTTTAAGGAAAGGTTGAAACTAGGATGGGACCTAGCAACGACTAACTTTAAGCGAGCACGCACAAAGCACGCTAACCGATACAGGAAAGTCGCGAAAGAAAGAGAACTGGAAGCAGGAGAGAAAGTTTTGGTGTTACTCCCTACCGGAAACAACCAACTGAAGATCGGATGGCAAGGGCCGTTTACCGTCCTGAAAAAAGATTTCTAAGGCTAACTACCAGATCTCTATTCAAGGAAAGGAAAAGGTTTTCCATTTAAATCTGTTAAAGAGATACTTGGAAAGACCAGTGCCAACCTCCGACCATCTCCTGACGATCGCCAAAACTGACGAAGATGACGATAGTGGCAGGGAAATTCCACTGCACACACACGAAATCTTTCAAAAATGTCAGAAGCGGCGACGCTCTTTCAAGCGCGCATGGGAGACATTCCAGAGAAAGGAAACTTTGGGAGTAGACTTGAGTAGGAATTGGAGAGAGATGGAGGGGGAGATGAGAGGGAAGAAGACAGACACCCTGAAGCTACGGATATAGGAAATTTATTTCCATAACGTAGACATGGAGTGATTCCATATCTTAAAGGGGGGACGTTCTGTCACAGAGAGTTTATTGATCATAAATTGCCTATATCCTCTTCTTTTTCTTTCACCCGTATCCTCTATTTTATTATCACTCTTTACCTTTTTCCTGTATTTTTCGCATCCATTCGTTTGCGAAAAATATTTTCTTCCCCATTCTCAACTTTACCGTTTTCTTTCTCATACTGGTAAACGCATTTATGACATAACGTGTCAGAGAGAGAGAGAGAGCGTTAAAATGCATTCTATTGCATTAGGTGTCAGTGGACGAAACTGTGAATATATTCGTCTGGCCAGACATAGGAGCAGACATATGTCTACAGCATTCCCTGCACCAGACGAAATACACTGTGAATATTTTCGCCAGACCTATAGGCGACAAATTTGTCTGCATTTTCACCTGCCACAACGAGTTGCATCGGCTGAGCGCTTAGGTGAGGCGCGATAGCCGACATCTCCTCGGCGCAGTTTGAGACATTTGTCTGGAAATCCCAGCTGACAAGGCACTCACTGTTGGCCTGGTCAGCGTGAGGTGTGAAAACGCACGAGTGTCAGTTCATGGTAGTCTTCTAGTTGATGTAAGGTGTTTTAGACGGAAAGGGGAGATTATTTCGTTTGGCGAAATAAAGTGGGACCCTTTGTCTGGTAATAGATATAACCAGAATGTTAAACTTTATTTTCATTCAGTCCTCAAAATTCGCAGTAGACAGGTTGTTCGTGAATAAATAAGCTGTGTTTTGCGAAGCCCTAGTTTGTTTGGCGGAAATTTTACCGAGCTCTAGACTTCAAATAAATATATCAGCGTATAATTCTAAAGTGTGCGATTACCTGTAGTTCTGTGTGTTGAGGTATATATATTATAATAATTATCTAATATTTTGTGAAGTGTTTAAAGTGATAATCGCTTATTTCATATTTCACTAGTTAGATTTGGTGCAGAGTGCTTAATTTATATAGTCTGTATTATTTTCTAGTGACGTGTTTCAGTGGAAAGCAGAATAAATTATAATTTCTAGCTTAAACAACAATGTAGCTATAACGAATTTAATTTAACTGCTAAATAATCAGACGGGAACAATTTTTCTAAACTAACTTATAAATGCTAGATGCCTCATGAGTGTTGACGGAATACGTATGTATTCCTAATTCATGAGGATTGATGATTTTTAAATATATATACTTATTGCACGGGAAGTTTTAAATGATAAGTCAAGCTGTACGCTTGCATTTTGCATTTTAAAACGTAGTCAAGCTGTACGGTCTTGCATTTTAAAACGTAAGTTATATTGAGTACATAATATATGTAACATATTTTCATATGTGTTTTTTTTCTTTATTCAGTGAATACTGGGGTAACCCAAACTTTGCCGGCGTTTTGTACAGAGACATACCTAATAAATGCTTATACTGGGCCTTTGAGCCAGTGCATATTTCTACACTAACTCTAATGTACATGCTGCCTTGTGGCGAGAAAAATTACAGAAATCTAAAACATTAACTTTCCGACATTGTTGACAAGTGTGTGGTGAACCAAGATTATTTGTTGAGAGAAGTTGTCCACCGGTCATCTTCCTAATTAAGGGAAACCTCGTGTTCTGACATTGTGTGCTCGTTTAAGCCTAATTCTTACCTCGTGAGTCAAGTGACACTAACTTTAGTCTGAAATAACTATCGCATGAAGCAGACGCTCCCCGGATCCATTTTGATGAAACCAACAAACAAATCTGCAGAGCTGGGATCCGCTTCATTTAACGACAGTAACAGATAAAAAGTGTGTGAGTGTCCCAAAGTTTGCGCCAGACGGCGAACCACAGCACGATTGTAAGTATATCAGGGCCCTGATGAAAGAACCGAGTGAAAGTAGACTGAAGGATGTTCTTTGTTTGAGTCACCCACGTTGTAACTTCCTTTATGCAAGTTATTGCTAACAATATTTACCCTTAGAATAAAGCAGAGTATCAAGTCTGTCCATACCTTAAAAGGGGGAAACCATAGACTCAATCATATGTATCTGTAACTCTTTGGGGTTATCACTTTCTTCTAACGGGACTGTGAGCTATATATCCAGGGGAGGACCATACAAACGGGTCTATCACTATTGTAGCATTCCTTGATTCTTATGACTATTTGTATATGCTTTTGATGTATTTTATATGTTGTGATGTAAGTTTACTATGATAATTAAACTATACCTACATTTATTTCAGTGTGGTGGTCAGTTCGTTCCCATAATATCTATATAATCATTGTTATAGTTTTCCCACGTCTGTGTGTCTAACTGTCGTCACTTGTATGTGCGGGCACGTGAGTGGATAGATATATATATTAATATACCTATTTTTTTATAGACTGTCTGACTCCTTTGGATCTGTTGTAGAAGATAGGCGGAAAGAGAGAGAGAGATTCTCGATTTCCGGGACAGCCTCTATAAATTTCTACCATCTCACTCGTGGAACTCTATTTCTAATCGGTCCCTACTCTCTCGGCTAGACTGCAGTGATTCAGCCTGTTTCTAAGACCACCACTTGGAGGTGGAGTAGGGTCTTGGTCAGCTCTGGTTGGGTCGCTGACTGCATTTATCATGAATATATGAAGAACCAAGGTTTATATTAGACAAAGCAACAAGTCTCGCTCGAGAACGGAAACTGCATCTCCCTAAGAATCTTATTTACAAGCCAGTGCTTGTTCTAGAATCTCCAAGGTAAAAGAACCAGAGGTAGACCTAAAATTCATACGTTGCTCGCTGTATTTTCCTTCCCTAACTCAGAGCAAAAATAGGTACCCGCTTACAGCGTGTCAATACCGTGAGAGACCAGCGGTCTAACCTCTGTCAATCGAACGGTCAAGAATGGGTTCGATCCCCAGTTGAAGTGGGATTTTTTAGACCGCAAACGGCCTCATGAACTGGGTACCAGAACAACTCTGGGAAGGTTAAGGCGGCCGGCGTGATGCTGACCACATCACCCCTAGTGTGCCGGTGGTCAAGAAAATATGGGCCTAACACCGTATTCCCAATGTGCCTTAATGGGCGTGCAACGGCAAAAAAAGTATTAACAAATAATAAAGTTTTCACATTGTCTTCTTGTTGTTGTTTTTTTTTAATTGCTTGTTTGTTTGTTGTTACACGTGTACACCATTTTTGAATAGTTGTTTGCGATTTTGCGTTAAACCAAAGTAATTGACATTATGTGGAACCTTTATAACAAAGGTAGCAGCCGCGTCTATGGCAGATGAAAAAATTCCTTGGATGCCATGGCCACATTCCCTTTGGCATTCCAAACGATCGTGAGCAACCGGTGCTCTCTGAGTAAAGAGAAGTCAAGCAGGCAATTTCAACCTACCGTCTCTTGTTATAGTTTTCAACCGGATTTGAATGTGTGGTAATGTTTTTTTTTGTACTCTTCATGTTCTTTGTTACTTGTATTTTTTTTAACCACAAGTTTTTATTTCTTGGCTGTGAAAATGGTTCCATCTGTACCATCGGGTAGTTCTTGGGGGCATCTAAGGAGGCAATGAAAAACCTGGCAAAGTGCTCCCTCAAGTATGTCGTAATAGGCTACTAATATGAGGCTGTACACGCGGCTGGGTGTTGCATCAGGTTGCTACAGAAACCAGTGCTACAAGAATACACGATGTTTTAATGCAAGGTTCTAGCAAGAATACAAGCAAGATGGCTTTATGCTCCATAAGGAGCAAGGGAAAAACAAAAGTTCTCTCATAAAGTTGGCGGTCTGTCTCATGTTTCGCTCACTGGCATACAGTTTCTCAGTTATTAGGGGTTTATGTATACAATCTGTCAACTAGTTCCTCTCGTGGAACCGAATTCTCGGACGAAATGTTTTGCTGTTTGTCTTCTCCATATGGATACATGTCGCTCAATGCGACTTTTAACCTATTCTTCGTTCGACCTCAGACTTCCACATTAATGGCTCTAATAATGTCAGTAGTCAGCTCAAGGTTCCTGACATCTCCAAATAGTTTTTCGTTGAGAGAATTGGGTTATTGCCATATGCCACTCCGTTCAGTATCTTTGGGTGGACCGTGTCGAGGCAAGAGGTCTGGTACTTTTTCCACCAGGTGGAACCTCTTTGGTCGAAACACCACCTCGTCGAGTCATATTTGCATCAGTCATCGTAAGGCGGTTTGCGTTGCACTATGTTGCGCGCCTTGCGGCCCAGTTCATCTGACTTCAGCATGCATTTATATGTCGGCTGCTTCCTTATCTTTTGGTTTTTTCTCGACTTTCTTGCAGTTCTGCTACACTATATGGCTGGTCCGTACTTGACTGGTGACTACAAAAATGCAGAAAACTTGTAACGACAAAAATTAAGCATCCATCTTGGGAGCTGCAGTAGCTCAGTGTTTAGTGCACTGGCTTCCTAGCTCGTTAGTCCATGGTTCGATCCCCTGTTGAGGTGGGAAGGTGTCCTAAGTTTTAAATTTTGCCAAGGCAACGGCCGTAGGGCCTACTCTTTACAATTTCCAACTGCCGAGGGATTTTTAACGTCATACTCACCATCAGACCTAAAGGTGTTTTATATTTGGACATGCGCTCTAATATAACCGACTAGGTTGAACGGAAAGCGCCTCGCCAAAACGAGGCATAATTTTATTTAACAAATAACATGTGCGCTTTGCACACGGGCCTCCTATTTTTTCGCTCCTACCCAGAAAATCAGGGTCAAGTATGACATCATTAGTAACTTCATTATGTAAACATATTGTTTACATAAACTACTGCTGCAAGAGCACGTGAATGAATATTGTGTGTTTGCTTCTTATAAGGGGGCCAGTTGCAGAGGTGGCTTCATGATCCATACGGAGTGAAATGAAGAAAGAAGAATGTCTCTCATAGAGTTGGGAGGTCTGTCTCAGGCTTCTCTCATCGCCATAACGTTCATCCTACATAAGGGGTTAGTGAATTCTCCGTATTACACAAGAACTTTGAGCCATAAAATAACAAGAACTATTTCTTGGAATGAGTTGATAGAGTTCAAAGGTAGTCCTTGTTTTGGAATCCCTGGGGCAAGAGAAATAGGTGGATACCAAATAATAAAACACATATGGAGAAGAGAACTGGAAAAAGACATGAGGAGGATAAGGAAGATACTGAAAGACCTTAAACGGATGGCACAAGAAATGAAAGTTTGAAGTGTATTTTGTCAAGGCCTGTGCACCGTATAGACCTAAAAGGTAATGAAAGAGTGGGTGATTGATTGAATGAATGAATGGGCATGACAGTAAAATGAACAAGACCATCTCATTGCAAGCTTTCTGATTTTCGTTACGAAATTTCTGCGCCTCGTTTTAGAATCGGGCTCATCAAGTTAATGGTTAATTTGGATAGTACATTTTCCTTAATTATTTCTTCTTGGCATGCGGTGTCCTGATTTGGTTGTTTTTGTTTGTTTGTAATAACAGTTACTTTGTGATTACACCTATTTTGTGTTAATTCAGCTTTAATTTTCTGGTTTTAACTGTATTAAATTCTTTAACATTTTTTTTTTAATTTGCAGAAATCGTTAATGTAATAGGCTCTTGACAGTTTCTTAAGTTACACTTGAATAAGCGTTCGGCCATAATAACAAACAAGAGAAACGTAGAAAGTTAAAAAAAAATACACATAAAGGAAAGAGCTAATAACACAGGGTTAGATAAATAAATAAGAAAACAAAAATAACATGTAAACACACAAAACAAAATTAAAATATAAAATAACTGTGATCTGAATCAATAGAACCTCGACATATTCACTGGGAAAAACAGGAAAACAAACAAACAAAAGAAACTCCACGTCTCCGTTAATGGGATGCAGAGGCATTCACAATGCTCGTGCGTGAATTTTAGGGTTAAACCACTACATTGAAGGATATCACATGTTGCAAGCTGGAAACAGGCAATCTACGAGTTCTCAAGGCGCCTTGCCAACGCTCGGGGATCGATTAGCTGCACCAGAGTGGACCTCTGTGACTAATCAGTTGTACACTTTTATAACTTTTGTCCTCTCCGGCATTATCACTTCTTTTCTTCATTTTCCTCACCGATCATCCTATTTTTTTTTACATATTTTATGTTCTTACATTTTTTTGCTCTGAGCCGCTCCCATACGTACGGGTGAACTGTAGCATTATCGCGGTTAATTAGACAGGTCAGCGGATAATATGTTTATCACGTACGTCGCCTAGCCACCTTTGATTGAGTCGATCTTTGTTGACACAATGTGGTAAAGCACGATCGATGAAAAGAAATTGTCTGTCTGAGACATCCGTCTGGCGGATGCACAAAAACACAGGTGATATACGTAATCGCTTCCGCTGGGCCATCTTTGTATCAATATTTCCGATAATCTGTCTGGGAAGACAATATTGGTGGGAGAGCATCTAGACAGGAAATAAGTTCACAGATTTGTTTGTGAGTTTATATAAAGATGCAATCGGAGGTATTACCGCCTTATTAGAAAGAGATCACGCGTTGGAATTTTAAAATTTGATATTTTAAAACACGTGGGGGATATTATGATTTAACACACCGACCCATTAAGTTCTAAAGAGCTTACCATTGGCTTAATTTGAGAGCCGGAATAGACTTTGACTTTCAATGGAAAATTCGTCGGAATTACAATCTGGGATTTGAACTGAGAAATGGAAATATAATCTAGCAAAATCGGAGACACAAATCAGACTGCATCGCCACGTCAAGCTAGCTATTCACCAGAGCCAGAGAGAGAAGGATCGGACAAAGAATTCCAAAATTATGATAGTGAATTTACAAAGCACATGTGCCTAAAGTGTATAATATCATTTTGTGAGATATGTGTACCTTGTTAATTGTAATTCAGGCAAATCATTGCATTCACTCTGTCCAAGCACATATTTTCCCAGTTTAATACCCTTAAGAATATTGGTAATCTATAATCATCTTCCCTGAGTTACGCTGTGTATACTCAAGAATTTAATTATTCAGAGAGGCTAACATTGGTGGGGGGACAGCGAGATAAAGCGCCTGTTAATTTGCAGCCCACAAATGTACTTAGCAGAGGCATTTGTTCTTTTTATTTTGTCTACAGTTCATGAAACGAAGCTATCAGGCTTTTCGTGGAACGGAGCTAGAAGACTAAAATTTCGACGCTACTAGTTGTGAGTTAAAAGCAGGGAATCTACACTAACCGCCTACATTGGACAAGTTGTGTGCAGAAGCGCTCTCATCACAGAAGAATTGACGAAACCACGGCTGCAGGACTCACTTAGACCAGCTAAGTTTTTTTGTAAAAGGAAACAGCAAAAGGACAATTGTTTTTATCAATCCTCAAACCAAGTCTCAGTGAAGACAAATTTTATTGAAATCTAAAATTCACCATCATTTCATCGTTATTTTAACCTGTTAAAACTAATTGATTATTAAATTTGTTACAAGTTATTTTAAAGCTAAACAACCATTGTTGATTCAGTTATTATAGATATGAAAGCAAACGTATGAGCACGACTCTTTAATATATATATATATATATATGTCTATATATATATGTCTATATATATATATATGTCTATATATATGTCTATATATATGTCTATATATATGTCTATATATATGTCTATATATATGTCTATATATATGCCTATATATATGTCTATATATATATATATATATATATATATATGTCTATATATATGTCTATATATATATATATATATATATATATATATATATATATATATATAATAATATATATATATATATATATATATATATATATATACATATTAGACTATAGTTTCATCTATCGAGCAAATACGTATAAAGGAATTTCGCTGGATTTACACCAGCTTGGGGGCTTGAACGGCCCAAAACCATTGCTTAATTCTTCACAAAAGGCGACGGAGCAGATATAAGTTAATAGTGCTCTGCCCTATGCATCATTGTTCTTGACTTATGACAACAACTTGTGATATTACTTTGAGATAGAAGCGTCATTATCCTTCTATCAATAACTCTGCCAAGAGTAATCTTGTGCGAAGTTAGACACCTTTAAGGACCCATACTAGATACTCTTGAGTGTTGGCCACTAGTCGACCACTACGGCAGAGCTAAGGGAAGGCAATCCGTGACAACCAACACCACGATTTCCGCAGTGGTACAACATTTTGAGAGCCAAGCATTACACACTAAGCTTCGGGGAACTCCCCGAGCCCCAGACGTAACTCTGGCTTTTACCCGATCCACTGCATGCATGCGGATCCCACAGTAGGTGAATGACAGGTTGGGGGGGGGGGGGGGGGGGGGGGGGGGTGGGGGGGGGTGGGGGGGGGGGGGGGGGGAAGAGGGATTTGGGAATGGTTTCTGCAGGACTTGTAGATTTCTTGGGAGAGTCCAAAACATGAACTCCCTTGGCTTGCAGAGAAGACGCAGTATGGTGATCCTTCTCTCCCCCCCCCCCCCCCCCCCCCCCCCCCCCCCCCCCCCCCCCCTCCCCCCCCCACCCCTCACCTTCCCCGCTCTAGCTGAAAACCAGAAGTGAGAGTCCTGTTAATGCACGCTGAACCAGGATATAATACACAGGAAAGAAACCGAACTTCGTGACTCCAACTCATTGAGATGCGGAATGGCAGAAAAGCCACAGGAAAACCCTAGATCTACAGCCTAGATAATGCCCAGGAAATCAGCTTTGCATTGGTTATGAAAGAGCGACGAGCTCCAACAACAACAACAGCTCCAAGGACGATAATCCGCAGTAAGAGACGATGTAGCCAAATTCTAATGGACGTGAATGAGAAGTAGGCCTACTTATTCTTATGCGGGAAGTGGAATTCTTATTAGTGATATGCCAAGTTTTTTAACGACTTCATTAACGCTGTCATCCACCTTCTTCTCGTGCGACCCTTTTCCTTGAAGGCAGATTGTTTATTGTTGACGGCTTACGCATTTAATCATTATCTTTGAGTTCCCTGTGGAGAATAGGCTTTCAGCATTTATTGAAGATTGTTGTTGTTGTTGTTATTGATCCAGCAGCGTTTGGGCTCTCGCCCTTCCACCCAATGCCATATACTGGTATCTCTAAAGCAGTCTTTCTTAACCTTTTAGAAGTCCCGCACCCATTTACGGCATCTAAAGAAGCCTCACACCCCTTTATAGCATCTTAAGTAGCCTTGCACCCCTTTACGGCATCTTAAGAAGCCTCGCACCCCATTGTATCATCTTAAGAAGCGTCGCACGCCATTATCTTCTGGCTCACAAAATTTGCCGAAAATAAGAAAAATAGATACAAGTATGTTGTGGGAAAATGTTATTTACGAAATGGGACTAAGATTCGGTATTTAATTCACGTTGTTAATGTTCTATTTTGTACAAATACATTCGAGTTTTGTGTATTCTATAATGATAATGATGAATGGCCTTATAAAAGATTTAGCATGTCTCGCACCCCCTTGAATGTAGGCTAAACCGTGGCTAAGAAGCACTACTCTAAAGTAGAGCAATCCAGATATGCGGTGGCACAGGCAAAAGCCCACATGCGAGCAACCACTAGCAAAAGCCTGTATCCTAATAACCACAGGCAAAAGCCCACATGCGAGCAACCACTAGCAAAAGCCTATATCCTAATAACCACAGGCAAAGGAGCATCTGTATGGGAACATACTTGACACCAATGGAGCAAGAATAAAGAGAGAGATGTCATGGATGGCACAGGCAGAGCGATTACACTAGTCAACAAATTTTCAAAAGTTATTTGTACCAGAAATTAAATATACCATTTCTTATTGATTTTGACATGCTGATTTCAAATATCATAATGAAATTCACCAATTGGCTCTGATTTTTTTTTAAATGATGAATTTCCAATACAGTAATACAAATAATGTATGCTTGTTTAATTCTCTGGGGTAAACAGCTAGTCTTTCTACTTTAGCATTATAAAAATTGTGGTTACATACTCAATTAATTGATATTTCAACATAAAATGATAGAAAAAATAAAAACATTATTTAAAGTTCACATATCATGTTTTAAAAAGTCACATTTGAACCCATTCCGTCATTATTCAGTCGCTGTTCGAGCTCTTTTTGCTTGCTTCTTGTAGTCAATCGATGAGGTGTCTCTTGTCACAGTCCAACAGTAATCAGCAAGCATTGAAGGGCTCCAATTGCCTTGATACCTTGTCTCCATAGCAGCAATGTCCTGGTGAAATCGTTCACCATGCTCATCACTGACCGCTCCACAGTTTGACGTAAAGAAATCCAGATGAGAATCCAGAAAATAAATTTTCAAAGACATGTTGCAGCCAAGACTCTTATACTTCAGAAGGAGATTTTCTACAATTTCATTGTAAATATCAGATCTGTTGTTTCCAAGAAAATTGTCCACCACTGACTTAAATGCTAGCCATGCTGCTTTTTCCTTGCCATGCAACACGCAAAGAAACTCGTCATCTTGAAGAAGTTTTCGAATTTGCGGACCAACAAATACTCCCTCTCTTATTTTAACTTCACTCAGTCTTGGAAATTTTCTGATGAGGTATTTGAAAGCCTCATCTGTTTTCTCCATTGGCTTGACAAAGTTTTTCATGAGACCCAGCTTAAAGTGCAAGGGTGGCAACAAAATCTTGCTGGTGTCGACAAGTGCTGGGTTCTCAACGTTCTTACTGCCAGGCTGCAATGACTGCCTGATTGGCCAATGTCTTCTGATGTAATGGTCACTTCGTGCACGGCTATCCCACTCACAGAGAAAGCAACAGTACTTGGTGCATCCACCCTGTAGTCCAAGCAAAAGAGCGACCACTTTTAAGTCACAGCAAAGTGACCAATGATGATGATCGTATTTTATGCACTTCAAAAGCTGCTTAATGTTTTCATAAGATTCTTTCATAAGAACTGCGTGACCAACTGGAATTGACGGTAACACATTACCATTATTCAACAAAACAGCTTTAAAACTCGTCTTGGATGAATCAATGAAAAGCCTCCACTCTTCCGATATGTAATTGATTTTGAGGGCTGCCATTAAAAAAGAAATGTTGTGGCACGCAGAAAGGTCACCATCTTTGAAAAAGAATGTAATAAGCGGCTTCTGACGGTTCCTAAACACAGAAATTGTAACATCTTCTTTGATATGCCTTTCCCAATTGGAGGGACCATGCAAAAGTAACAGTTGTTGAGATGATCAGTGGGCTCTCTCCAAATCATTGGGACTGCAAAAGGCATAGCTTGCCTTTTGCCAGTCAACCACAGTTTAAGATGTGCTGCACATGTATTGCAGCATATGTGTGGCGCCCAGCTCTTATCTTGATCTCCTATTCTGCAGCCAAAATACAAACTGTACGCCTTCTTAATCACTTTAGTTATACTAGTATTTCGTTTTTGTGATATAAATGTCACCTCACCACATATATAACAGAAATTATTAGCACTGTTCACACATGTCCTAGGCATTTCTAACTGCGTGTAGTGAAATTGACAGAGATACAACGGTAAAATACCTCCAAAGATAACATGTAAGGATAAAAACATAATGCGTAGGCTGCTGATAGTACATGATCGCCCAGACCGCGGGTCATCACCCTCCATAAAAATTGACTTGCTAGACAGGAGGGGAACGGCGGATAAAAAGGAAAAAATATGACTGGAAAGATTGCGTGAGACTAGAAAGGCTAAGGAGACGCAATTGGGGGGGAAACGGAGAAAAGTCACGTTTCCCAAGTTGACATAAAGTAAGGAACTCGACAGAAGGGACCTTGGATATGTTACGCCACAGTCATTTATTGGTCGCTTTTGCGATACCAAGCCTTTGATTTGAATTCAGCGGCAGAACGCAGATGTTTGGAATATTACAAAAATTAAAAAGTAACTTTTTCGTAATATTAATGTTAGGAATATAAAAATTAGCTGGCCGGATGGCCCATTCTGAGCAGTGAACTAATATGTTCTTAATTTTACAGACGGATAGATAATATTGAAGATAATGACAAAAGACAGTGTTGTTCACATCAGCGACAGACTGTATGGAATAAAAAGTGTCGCTATTTGCACAAAAAAACACGACCTTGAGACGCAGGTGTTCAAATCTACTTAGTAGGGAAGCGAAGGGACATTGGTGGGAGCTGTGTCTAAATATATCTTTTAACGACAAAATTTTGGAGGGGAGAGAAAGGTTGGTTCAAAAATCAAGTACGTTTTTGAAAAAAAAACAAGTAGAGACGGACAGACTAACAGATAAACATCCATACTTGACTGAAGCATGACTGAAATGACTTTAGGGTAGGAAATTTGAATTTGAAATAAACCTAGGCAGTGATTGGCCACAGACAATCATTTTATCGGCGCTCAGACGCGCAAGTGGGGCCATTCCTCAATAGTTGTTCGATGATAGACACAGTATTTTAAAGTGTGGTGATTTCCAAATGAAAGAAAGTGAAATAAGTTCAGGGACGCCATACTATAGCCAGCAGCTCAGCTGAGTTTTGCTAGCATTTCTGTGTTCTTTATTCATAATCTGGTAAGACTGAAATTATTTCTTTGTATATTTTGAATATTGTTTAATGTTCGAGTGATTTGATACTGCCATATCATAATCTAGCCTTACAAACAAGTAGGGATTTGCTCTAGACCCCCCGCCCAAGTCAGGGTCTAGGGACCAACAATATACATAAACTCCAGCAAGGGTTAGGAAAGACAGATCAAGTGTTGAGAATAATGAAACATATTACCTATCCACTTTTAGGGAAGGAAACTAATAAATATTTTTTCAGAATCTATAGTCTGGGAGGACCTATCTGATGTAAAACCACCATGGTAAATGTGCTGTTTGGTCAGAGAGATCTGACCTGTCTGTATGATGTGGTTGTTGTGTCCGTGTTGTGTCCAGACGTGGGTAGAGAATAGAATTTTGACACATAGCCAATACTTTGATTGCAGAGCTGTGAGTTTCAGTTGTCAACAAGGCGGTGTCCATTCAGTTGGTGATTTTACTCGAGTGTATCTGTGCAGTACGTTGTGACAGAGACCACTATTATTGCCCGCCAGCACGGAGAGGTGGGACCACCAGATTTCAGCACCAGAGCTACATATGCAAGTTGAGTGAGCCTCTGGTCTGCTGGAAGTTCACCAACGCCTTTTAGTTACTAATACCCCATAAAATTCCTGCAATTTATTGGACACTGTGTAGTCAATATAGACAGGTGTGATGAGGCCACCCCAACAGCACAAGCATTAACTATCCTCCCAAGTAGATGACTACTAGAACATTTTAATAAAACTAACTAGTCTAGTACTTAAATATGTACACTCTTGCATTTATTATGTAACATTCCATGCATTTCTTTCATAATTTTTAAAATCTTTTTTTAAAATAAAGTTCTGGTCAACATAAAACTTGATCCAGAACAAAATAAATGTAATATAATTCTATCAAAAATTTTACACTCTTGAGTTAGTTCAGTGTATTATAATATTTGTTAAATATTATTAGTCTGCTTAAATATCTGTGGGTGTATCTATAACTATCACACCACATTACATATCATTACCCTAGACATTTTACATAGCTACATTCATTAAGAAAAAAAATTGAGTGTGAGGTCGTAGTGGTAGCAAGAAAGGCCTTCTGACAATTCACAACTACATTTTATCTCAAGAGCCTTCACAGCTGGCCTCATACTAGTAATATCACCATCATACAATACCATCAAACCCACTACATACATTGGGGGCTCGTCCGGGATAATTAGCCCAACAGTAATATTAGGATCTCCTGGTTGGAGAAATAAAATTAGGGGAAAAAAATTGTGAAATTACCTTTAAAATTAAAAGTGTCCCTGCAGATAAAAGTTGGTGAATCTTCACAGCCAGTGATAATTAATTAGTTAACTGGTTAGTTAGAATTAGTTAGACTATAGTCATAAGAAGTACTTAGTGTATTTACTGGTTAGAGATTTAGCTTGTATATTATTATATTGTCTGAAAAGTATGGCGGAGCTAGCAAAATTCCGATCAGCTGCTGTGCTGACCGCAAAGGAGATGGGAATGGATGGTCAGATTTTAATTCAATATGTAACGGCTGAATGTGATAAATATATTGAAAGGGAAGATAGAAAGGTAGCTGAAGAGAAGAGGTTACAAATTGAGGCTGATAGAGAAATTAAGAGGCTGCAGATTGAGGCAGAAGAAAAACGACAGCAAAGGGAGGCAGAAGAAAAACGACAGCAAAGGGAGGCAGAAGAAAAAAGGTTGACTGCCGAAAGGGAGGCAGAAGATAGAAGGTTGCAAAGGGAGCACGAATTACGACTAAGGGAGCTGGAATTACAAGGCCCGGCTCCTGAAAATGGTGCCAGCCCTTTTGCCTCAGATGCTACGCCCAGTCTGGGAGCCTCAAACTCAGCTATGGGGTTTCATTTAGACCATTTTGTTGAAAAAGACGATGACATAGAGGGGTACCTAGGACGTTTTGAGTTATTAGCTACTACATATGGGTTAGAGAGAGAGAGGTGGAGTTTAAAGCTATCACAGGGATTGAGAGGTACTTCTTATGAAGTATTTGCCAAAATGAACAGGGAAGACCAAGACAATTATGACATGTTAAAGCAGGCTTTGTTATTAAGGTACGAGAAGAATGGTGAATTTTATCGTAAGAAATTTAGAAATGCCAAACTGTTGCCTGGGGAGACATACCACCAATTCTCTGCTAGACTAGAAACCTATTTGGAGAAATGGACGGCTCTGGGGAAGACCCAAGATCTTAAAGAAATGATCATGATTGAGCAATTGAGAGAGTCCATGGCTCCAGACATGAGAAAATTTCTCATGGAACAAGGTGCAGAGAAGTTGGGGGAAATTTTAAATGTTGCTGAGAGGTATCAGGCAGCTCAGGCAGAGGTAAGTGGTGCTAAAAAGAAGCACATAGACAATTTTAAAGCTCCACAGCAATTTAATAAATTTGATAATAGAGAGCAGGGAAATAAAGGTAGGACAAACTTTGAGCGGCCAAGAAATGACTATCGCGACAGAAACTCACAGTTCAATGACCAAAAGTTCAATGAAAGAAAACCGTTGAACCAAGGAAAAAGATGGTGTAAATGGTGCAAGAAGGATAACCATAACACCGAATTTTGTAGAAGGAAACCTTCAAACATTGCTGCAATGAAGTCGGGGACGCGAAGATTAAAGGTTAATCCTAATGGACAACAGGAACCTTATCACCCCCCAGTTTGTGAGGATGTTATTTGTAATGGGGTCACCATAAGGTGCCTTTATGATACAGGTTTGGATTATGATTCAGTTGTGAAGTCTAGCCTAGTGGACCCAAGTCAGTATACCACAGAAACAGTGGAAATACAAGGGGCGACTAAGGACATACCACTCATGACACTTCCCATCGCAAGGATAAAGGTGAAAACTCGCTATGTGGAGGGAGAAATCAGAGCAGCAGTGATAGATGAACCAATCTACCCTCTGATATTGGGGTGTAGATACGTCTTCTTGGGGAATCCCGAGAAACCTGTGATCATGGCGACAGTGCAGACCAGGTCACAGAAGAAGGAGGAAGAAGGTGAACCTATAAATGCTCATCCAGAGGAGATGAGGAAGGCGCAGGCTGAGGATAGGACACTCAAGCCCTGTTTTAAAAAATTGCCCAAATGCCACACACCTCCGAGCAAGGGGGAATATTTCATGAAGAACAAACTCTTATACAGGAAGGCCGGAACTGGAACAAATGGTCACAACCAGCTGGTTCTTCCCACTTCATATAGAGATAAAGTGATGGAACTCGGGCATGCGATTCCCTTCAGTGGTCACATGGGGATCAGCGCCACAGGACAGCGTATAGCTTGTCATTACTTCTGGCCAGGGATAACGGAGGATATAAAAAGATATGTCAAATCCTGCCCAGAATGTCAAAGGGTAGCTCCAAAGCACTGGACTGCTCCTGCAACTCTAGGGGAAATGCCCATAGTGGGAACACCTTTTGAGAGGGTTGCAGTGGATATTGTAGGACCTCTCACTCGGACCAAGAGGAGGAACAGTTAATCCTTACTCTGGTGGACACTTGTTCTATGTGGGGAGAGGCGGTAGCCCTGCCATCAATTGATTCAAAACATGTAGCAGAGGCACTACTTACAATATTTACCCGATTAGGATTCCCGCATCAAATCTTGACGGATAATGGTTCTCAGTTCAAGGGGAAACTAACGGAAGAAGTTTTTAAGCTATTTCAAGCCAGACACTTTCATTGTAGTCCGTACCATCCACAAGGGAACGGCCAGGTAGAGAGGTTCAACGGGACTCTCATTTCTATCCTGAGAAAGCTGGCACACGAAAAACCGGATCTGTGGGATCAATTCCTGCCCGCCGCATTGTTTGCGTACCGGGAGGTACCACATAGTTCAACCGGGATGGCTCCCGCAACTCTGCTATTTGGGAGGCCAATAAAAGGTCCATTAGAAGCTCTATTAAGGACCTGGACAGATGAGAAGGCGGAAGAGACTGTTACCTCATCGTATCAATACGTGAACGAACTGACCACTCGTTTGAAAGCTGGATGGAAACTGGCAAATGATAATTTGAAGCAAGCCAGGAAGAAACATGCAGCATATTTTAATAGGAAGGCAAAGGACAGGGAACTGGCAGTCGGAGAGAAGGTGCTGCTTCTACTACCCGGAAGCCAGAATAAATTACAAATTGGTTGGGAAGGTCCATATACGGTTCTAGAGAAGGTGTCTAGAACAAACTATAAAATTGACAAAAAGGGGAAGGAGAAAGTTTATCATGTAAACCTGTTAAAGAAGTATCTGGACAGACCACTCCAGGAAAGCACCCCCTTATTGACCTTGGCTATTGCAACCCAGATGCAAAAAGAACCACTCACCTCACATGAATACCCATTACATCCTTGTGAAACCGCAGCACAGGTAAAAGTCAGTAAGCACCTGACTAAAAACCAGAGGGAGAGAGTTCAACAGGTTCTGGAGGAACATACAGATGTATTAACAGATAAACCAGGCCATACAAATTTGCTACAGTATGACATGAAACTGGTAGACTCAAACCCAATCTGTATGAGAGCCTATTCTATTCCGTTCGCGAAGGAGAAGGCATTGAAGGAAGAAATAGAGTATTTGTTGAAGGAGGGGATTATTTCGCACAGTGAATCATCTTTTAGTTCTAGTGTCGTTTGTTGAGAAAACCGTCTGGGGAACACAGACTGTGCATAGATTACAGGAAACTGAATGCTGTCACAGAAGGACAAGTGGATCCATTACCAGACACAAAACAGTTATTTGCCAGACTGAACAAGGCAAAATACTTTTCAAAGGTGGATCTTAGTAAAGGCTATTACCAGATCCCAGTGAAGCCTGAAGTGAGACCTTATTTGGCTTTTAGCACTTCGGATGGACATTATGAATTCAATATGCTACCATTCGGACTGAAAAATGCTCCGAGTGTGTTTTCAAGGATGATGCGCAAATTGTTGGATCCCCTGAATAACCCATGTATCACGAATTTCATGGATGATATTCTCGTCGCCACAGAGACATTTGAAGAACACATTGAAGCTCTGGAGATGTTGTTTGATAGACTTCGGGAGGCGAACTTAACTGCTAGGCCAACAAAATGTTGTATTGGATGCAAAGAGTTGGAATTCTTGGGACACACTGTATATCAGGGTAATATGACCCCTGATCCTAAGAACTTGGAAAAACTGCAGAGAGCACCTAGGCCGCAAACAAAAAAAGACGTGCGATCATTTGTGTCGTTAGGCGGATTTTATCAGAAATACATCAAGAATTTTAACGTTATTTGTGCTCCTCTGACTGATCTGACTCGCAAGGGACTTCCAGATAAAATTATTTGGACTGCACAATGTGAACTAGCGTTCCAAGAGTTAAAGGAAAAACTCACTAGCAAGCCTATTCTCAAACTGCCTGATTTGACACAGGACTTTGTCTTAAGAACCGATGCAAGTAATGTAGGACTAGGAGGGGCTTTGTTGCAAAGATCATCTTCACCTGATGGGGAACTGAAACCAGTCGCTTATGCAAGCCGTAAATTGAATGTCGGTGCAGATTTCCTCAGTCGGCACCCCTGTGATCAAAATTAGAGTAGTGGCAGACGTGAGGAGTAATTTTACCTATGTGTATCGCTGGTTTTGGAACTTGCCATAGGCATGTTTTCAAGTGGGGAGATGTGTAGTGAAATTGACAGAGATACAACGGTAAAATACCTCCAAAGATAACATGTAAGGATAAAAACATAATGCGTAGGCTGCTGATAGTACATGATCGCCCAGACCGCGGGTCATCACCCTCCATAAAAATTGACTTGCTAGACAGGAGGGGAACGGCGGATAAAAAGGAAAAAATATGACTGGAAAGATTGCGTGAGACTAGAAAGGCTAAGGAGACGCAATTGGGGGGGAAACGGAGAAAAGTCACGTTTCCCAAGTTGACATAAAGTAAGGAACTCGACAGAAGGGACCTTGGATATGTTACGCCACAGTCATTTATTGGTCGCTTTTGCGATACCAAGCCTTTGATTTGAATTCAGCGGCAGAACGCAGATGTTTGGAATATTACAAAAATTAAAAAGTAACTTTTTCGTAATATTAATGTTAGGAATATAAAAATTAGCTGGCCGGATGGCCCATTCTGAGCAGTGAACTTCTTCTTCTTCCATCCTTAGCCATCAACCGGCAAAGCAGTATGTGGCCAGTACGCCTAGTGGCGTCTTAGGGCAACAACAAATTGATCGACACAGGCTAGCTTCAGGAGCACACATAGTGGGTGCGTTGAACATGGATACGGGAGAGATGCCGAGGACAATCAAAGATCACCTATTAGAGAATGACACCGCAATCAATGAATCACCAAGGATACGATTGCTGGAATTTAACACCAAAGGTAAGACGACCAGCAGGGATGGATGTATGAGAGGATGCATCCAGTGAGTATACAACCATCGCGCAACAGGAACAATAAGCATTCATACCCTTCGACATTTTCTGAGGGAAACTGAGCACTTACGGGTTTGCCCTGAGTGCAGTGATGTCGATTCTGGTCAACAATAATAATAATCTATAGAGCAACGGCCTTGTCATTCGTCTATATTACTGCCAAGGTTATTATACATCCACACGCCACGCCTTCATGTCCGCCTCAAGGTCTTCCTTGTCCTCTGATGCCAAGAACCAGACTGGGTCAAGTGGATCAAGCTGTAAAATGAAGACGCTGGCGATGGATAGGACACACGCTGAAGAAACCTGCTGATAGCACAAGTCATTATTCAGGAATTTCCAGGGTAAGAAATCTTTCTCTCTGTTTCAATTCTTTTGAGGATTTCTTCGTTCTCTTCCTTTAGCTCTGTGAGTTTGACGATGTCGACTTCTATCTCGTGTTTGATAGTTTTCATTTCCTGTAATATTGCCTGGGCGCTCTGTACGGCTCCTATTGTTTCGTCTCTTATGGCATCTGAGTCTTCGTTGTGTTGCTTGTTCGTCTCGACTTTGAGTTGTTGTTTTATGTCTCGCATATCTGTGGCTAGTCTTATCAGCTGGGCTCTTGTGTGCTGTTCTTGTTTACCAGTGCCGCCTGAAGCCACTCGGTTTCTTGCTTCTCTGAAGGAGATGTTTTTTGTTATCGATTCCTTCAGTATGGTCTTTGTCTCATGGAAGATCGGACATCCACGGTATCTTGCCCCGTGGTTCCCAAGACAGTTTGCGCAGGTTCTGTTGGAGTTGCGAGCTTTATAGTTGCTATCATCTTTCGCATGGGGACATTCATTGTATACGCGGCTTCCCGCACAGTATCGACAAACTATCTCTCTCCTGCATGTTTTCTTGGTATGCGAGAATTGTTGGCATTTTGAGCACTGCATAACAGGAGGAATGTACTCTTCTGTTTTTCGACATCTATCGTCCAGGTTAAGTTGCCTTGGTCTTGAAGACCCTTCAATAGTTAGGATAATCAAGTTGGTGTCCTTCTTGTTCCATGTCTTCAGTCTTTCCACCTGTGTAATTTTTATGTTCTTGTTTTCTGTTTGCAGGCGGCTGTGGATTTCTTGTGTAGACCGACTGTTGTCGACCCCTCTCACAACCATCTTTTTGGTCTTCTTGAAGATCTCCACAGTAGCTTTAATCTGGTGGGGCAGCTGGACTTCTTTGTGCCCGGACTCTAGTTCGATCATTAGTTGGTTTGTTTTCTCCGTCTTGTTTAGAGTTATGATAACTCCGTTGTCGTGTCTTGAAACTTTAGATATGCTTCTCCTGCCCGTTATTGACTCAAGTATGCCGATTACTTTGTCGTCGGGTAGGGCCCTGAGCGAGGCCTCACCTCCAGACATCTGGGTGATCTTAATTATTCTTTCCTGTAGTGCCACGTTGGATACTGCGTTTTGATGCTTGCGAAGTTGGCACGTTCCAACTTCTGTCTCAGATTGTGTGTACGGTCTGCGGGACGGATTCGCATTCTGGCTCGTCTGCATCTGGTCAAGTTTCACCGGAGTTGGCTGTTCACTGTATGTTGGAGACTCGACAATGACATCTCGTTTTGCCGGTGGATTAATTTTGTTGGGTTTCAATGCTTTGTTACCCTCTGTCTTCGATGTTGCCTTGTCACTGCACAATGTAGCTACCGCCTCGACACCTTGTTTCAGCGGTGATGTTGCTAAGTCTGGTTTCGGAGCTTGTTTGTCATCTGCCTTCGAATCTATGGGTCGATCATCGGTCGTAGTATCAGAGGTTACGTTGATCGTCTTCTGAGAAGGACTGGCCACGACGCTAGGAGTATCCGTGCTCTCTGGATGCCTCTGTTTGCTCTTTGTAGGTTCTTGTTTGATGCTGCTGACAAGTGTTTGAGGGCTTGTATAGACCTTCCTCTTTTTAGCTTGTTGCTTGGTACGAGTCATTTTTGTAAATTCTGACGGCTGTGTTCGCCCTGAAAAGGACGCTCGTTTTAGTATAGTGCTGTCTTGATGGTTGATGACGAAGATAATGTCAATGATTATACATTAACCTTCAGGTTCAGTAATTTATATACTGGCCCCACTGTCGGCTAGCCAATCACTAGATCTCGTGTTCTGACTTCTTTAAACTATAGGCGTTAATGAAGGGTAAAACTTTCCACAAAGTTTGGGAGGCAAAGAACACAAACACTGTGTGACTCATCGATCTAACGACCTGTTGGAAACGCCGCGAAACCCAAAAAGTCTTGTCGGTTGGAGGTAAAAAGAACAGCCAACAGGCGATGTACTAGTTAACGTTTAAACACTTGCAAAACAATAGTTCAGTCGTGACTATTAAGGTGGAAAATGAAAGTGGGGTTAATAGATTTAATTTTAAGCGCCACAAGCAAGTTTAATTTGATCAAATTTTAAAAAGCAAACCAGTGTTTACAATCGGTAGCAACTTTATCATTACGCGTCCGGACAGAAGTTGCGCAAAAAAGATGCGCAGTGGGCAGCTGCGTTATCTGGATTCTTTGTGCCATACCTAGCATACCAGTTTGGAAGTTCAAGAACTCTTTAATATTGTTAAATTAGTTGTAAAACTGATAAAAACACATTCTGGAGGTCTAGAAAGGTTAGTATAGACTTTAACATATGCTTCTTCTTCATAATCTAATGTTTTTTTCGCGAGTATATGCATGGGAATGACAGCTATGTCCTTGCGGGGTTCGAATCTCTGAAATGCTTGTCATTCTTGTAGATCGAACTTCCGGATATCGCACCTTGCTTTTCATAGGTGTTGTGAATCGGTGTGTTGGCGTACTGGGACTGTTTCTGAGTTATTAATTAAATAATTAAAGGACACAGTAGATTTCTTAGCACTGTGATAGAGAAGTGTGACCTAGTTAGGCTTCAGGGAAGGCACATAATATGGCTGCTCCATCCATGTTAGTTTTTCGGTTTCCAAGGATTGAGGTGTCAGCAGAGTTGCTTCTATTTTCATCTAGCCTATATCAACACAAAAAGTCTCGCATTCGATTCACTTTATTTATAGATCGAGAACATTTCGTGCGAAAGCCAACTATTTGAAGGTTGTAAACCTTTGATTTTAACTTTTCATTTAATTCATATTGTATTGCAACGCTGACATAATAACATTTAATTGATTAGTGGCCTAGCCTATATTAGGCTATAGGGCCTATGCAAAATATCAACTGTTGTTGGCCGTTCTTAAGCCGAGGGCAGCGACGTAAAAATATACAGAACTTATTTTAATATTATCGAGTATAGTATGCTTTGTACCTCCTGTTTTATTTATTTTTAGTTTATTGTGTTAAACATGTTGGATTTTATTGAAGTGTATTTAAACGTAGGCCTACTTTTTAAAAACACTGTTAAACCAGTAGCCTATGTATTTCCTGACAGAAACCCTGAAGTTCGTGTTATACTATTATTATGATCAGATCGTCCAGGCCACAAGTTCTAAACACTCTCCCCTCACCGCTGCAATAAACAAAAGTATATAGTGTCCACAGCTGTCACTTTGGCTGAAGAAGATGAGTCTGAAAAACGATGGACAGATTTTTAATAGGCCCTATACTTTTTTTTTAAAAACAAGGATTGAAATATTTGTAACTTACAGTTAGGCTACAATCTTGGACATATAAAAGATCAAATCCAACACAAAAATAAGAACTGTCAACTAATACGTCAAGGTAGTTCAGCTGTGTGGCTCTGAAACATAGAAAACAAAAATAAATAGGCCTATAGAAAAACATTATAGGCCTAGCCTATATAAAAAAGTTATAGAATTTCATAAATTGGTGCTTACACAGAATATAAGAATTAAAATCATATGACAGGATCATCAATGTGGCAATGCTGGAAACAAATACAAGTGAAACAAAAGGAAAGGGAACAAAATTACATTTGATAGGATGCACATTGGACAATGAACAAGCAGTTAGAAGAAATAATTGATGCCTTTGAGATGTGGGTAGGCCTATATAGAAGTAAGGGACAAGCCTC
Organism: Oreohelix idahoensis; assembly: GCA_024509875.1. NCBI lineage: Eukaryota > Metazoa > Mollusca > Gastropoda > Stylommatophora > Oreohelicidae > Oreohelix > Oreohelix idahoensis. The sequence goes on along the minus strand of JAMPIV010022134.1, from coordinate 292,165 downwards.
ATGGAAAGAGAAGAAAACAAATAAAGAGGTCCTAGGAACGACAAGAGAATTAATGAATGTGATCAGAGTGAGCTAAAATATTTTGATCATGTAAAAAAAAAGGCTTAACAATTAGGATATTTCTGTTAATGTTGCTTTCCAGCATTCCATACTGTACACAAAGTATGCATCTCTCATTTGTTCTTAATGTGGTGTTGCTTTTTTTTTCTTCAACTTATTATGTTCTGTGTCATTAATTGTGTTCTTCCACTGTACAACAATATGAAGTTGATTGTTTGTCTTTTACAAGTAAACGTGGGGTTGAATGAAAATAGGCAATGCATCCTACTAGGACAAAGAAAATAGCCTACGTTCAGCCACAAGACCTTCTTTGTCAGGGACAAAGGGAAAACATTATGTAGCGAGTATATTTTTTAAAAATTAATGAAAAAGAAAGAAGTAGCTGGTGTCACTGCCTTGAACTACAGAGAACAAAATGGTTGCTCAAATAGATTCAGGTATGAAATTCTGAGTGTGAACACAAATAGAAAAAAAAAGTGATACAATTTTTTTCAAAATGGGGGAGCACATTTTTTTCCCAATGCTGAAGGAGAGGCGAGCATCGAAAAAAACCAAAATGGTAACAAAAATTGAGAAGCATATAACACATACATATAGAAGGTCATCTTAGAGAAAGGAGTGTTGGGTTTAGGCCATCAGGCTTGTGGCATCCCATGAGCTATATTAAGTATTGTTCAAGATGCAGCCAACTTCTTGTCATCCAAGGAGCAGGTTCTCATTAAATGACCTGGATATTTATATGACCTCCGTGGTCCAGGTTATTAAAATGGGTGGTTACAGGTGAAAGGGCCATCTGAGAGATGTAAAGACGTTATCAGTATTGGTCACCTAGTTGTTCACCAATTTTGCCAATGTAAGTTTTTTTTGAACATTTATATATGATACGTATATAAGACATCACTTATAAATTATATTTTTTTGCATGCAGGTTTCTTTTGTGACACTGACACCTGCACTTTTGACTCTTCTGCCAACAGGTTGCCGGTAAGGCATGTCATCCGCATGGAGTACCACTGCGGGTGAAAACCCTAACTCTGGAGCACATGATACATTGAGCAACTGCAGCGAGGGAAAGGGGAACAACTCTGGAGATGAGTTGTCTGATGCTGAAGGGGTATGGAGCCCAGATATCGAGCAGAGTTTTCACGAAGCACTTGCCATCTACCCACCATGTGGCAGACGTAAAATTATCCTGTCAGACGAAGGAAAAATGTATGGTGAGTCATTAAATCTTTTCCAGACCTACATGAAAAATATAATGATCTGCCATCATAATATTTGTGTCTAAAGTCTTCCTCCCAGGCTAATTAAAAATCTAAATTGTTCTCTTGGGAGGCATTCTACAGGGTAATTGAGTAGTCACTACCTATTTTAAAATGTTTATATTCTCACTTTTTGTAATGGCAAAAACTTCTATAAAAGCTACACTCAAGTCCAGATTTGAATGCGAACGAAGAAGAAGATATTCTCACTTGTATCTACTTGATTATACATGAAACAAACGTCATAACAAGCTGAGATAACTGCTATTTGAGCAGTACATTTTACGAGGGATTTTTTTTTCAGAAACAAAATTTAAAAAAAATGGTCAATAAACTGGCGATACAGAAGAGAGCAGACATTGCCCATGATAAGATCATGAGCTGAATAATCACATCTCACTTTGTGCTGTAATGAAATGTGAGATAGCAGTTTATGTAATAAAATATCATATTATACTTCTGGACAAAAGTTAAGGGCCGCCATTCAGTTTAGACAAGGTTTAAATAATTCTTCCTGAGCAGGGTCGATTTTCCAAATGTCTGGTGGCTTGAAATCTCTCAAGAAGTCTCTGAATGGTAGAGTGGGACACTGCTAAACGTCTTGCAACATGACGAACAGATTGACCATCCTGAATCCATGCCATGGCTCAACCACGGGCTACAGTGCTGAGACTTCTCCTTGGTGGCATGGCTAATGCAGTGATGATTTCGACCACTTGTCATACTGATTTATTGCATACCAACGGTGAACACTCTTTACCGATGATCATTTTCTACGTGCATTCAAATTCAACTCACTTTTTCACCTTTTGAACTAGTGGGGCGTGTTGCAAAAACCACGAGTTTTTGCAGCAACAGTGGCAATTTTCACGTGCGGGTTAAAGTGACCTAGTTTTTGGACATTAAAAAAAAAATTAAACTAGTGCACACAGAAATGTATACTCATTTCTCTGAGCTCAGTTTTAATGACATTTTCACTTGTCTTTACAGTTTGCCAATCAATTATATAAACCTTGTCTAAACTGAATGGCGGCCCTTAACTTTTGTCCAGTAGTATATTCCGCTTATTATGTCGTTTGTTTCATATAAATTAGTTTGATATATGTGAAGAAATACAAATTTAAAAATAGGGTGTGACTTTTCAAGCAACCTATTGACAGTTACACATTTTCTTTGCCGTTGGCTTTCATCTAGAGCCACATTTATAGTGTCAATGAAAAGTCACTTGCTATTTTTAAATTGTTATTTCTTAACTACTATCCAACCAATTTGTATGAACTTGGGGGAGAGGAAGTGTTGGTGAAGGCTATACTGCCAATTTACTGCTCTTCTTAGGAACTACTTTTGGGGGATATGTTCTAGTATTTGCTCATCACCCATGTGTGCATATCTACCTGTCTTAATTGTTCATTTATTGAATAAATAGCACTCAAGTCTGCAGGTGCTGAATTTTCAGTCAGAAAATTATCACACGGCCTCAGCATGCTAAGGAGTAGTGCGCTTCCATTATATTTGAGTCTGGATATTCTATGGGCCATATTTCTTTGACGCTGTTCTTATTGTTGCTATAGTCTCTTAATCTTATTGTTGGTTTAGTATCTTAATATGTTGTCTTATTCGCCAGTGTGTTACTGGGGCCTAGAAGGGCAGCAAAAAATAGCAACACTGCACTCTACCGGGCATGTGGTAAAATGTGACTAAGGAAGGCTGAGCATGGGACTAGTTACCCCATCCTGTAAAAATGTTTAAACCACATCTTCATCAAACAGCATGGACAGGTCAAATACAGGAGGACTTGGCATTTGTTTGTTGAAGGCCTATGCTCCTTGGGGAGATAAAGTGTATTGTTTGATTAATTGGTGTTGTCTTATCCTTAGTTTGATTGATTGATGTTGTCTTATCCTCTGATTGATTGATTGATGTTGTCTTATCCTCAGTTTGATTGATGTTGTCTTATCCTCTGATTGATTGATTGATTGATGTTGTCTTATCCTCAGTTTGATTGATTGATGTTGTCTTATCCTCTGATTGATTGATTGATGTTGTCTTATCCTCAGTTTGATTGATGTTGTCTTATCCTCAGTTTGATTGATTGATGTTGTCTTATCCTCAGTTTGATTGATTGATGTTGTCTTATCCTCAGTTTGATTGATGTTGTCTCATCCTCAGTTTGATTGATTGATGTTGTCTTATCCTCTGATTGATTGATAGATGTTGTCTTATTATCAGTTTGATTGATTGATGTTGTCTCATCCTCAGTTTGATTGATGTTGTCTTATCCTCTGATTGATTGATTGATGTTGTCTTATCCTCAGTTTGATTGATTGATGTTGTCTTATCCTCAGTTTGATTGATTGATGTTGTCTCATCCTCAGTTTGATTGATGTTGTCTTATTATCAGTTTGATTGATTGATGTTGTCTTATCCTTAGTTTGAATTTTGCTTACTCCATTTTGTTCAAGAAAACTCATATGTTATCAGATCTATGACTTAGTTTTCATTTTAAGCTGACATCATGATCTTGAACACCATCATGTGTAAGCAGATCTATCACTTTCTATATTCATGTTTAGATAATGTTTTGGCGATGAAAACTCAATGTAATCAAATCTATGACTTTCAGCATCTTCTCTTGTATCTCTGGCCACAGCTTCTCTTTCCAGCATTAATTTTACTTACTGTTGTCATCAGGGCATGAAGTGTCAAGTCTTAAGACTCTACACAGATTTGTGTTGCTAGTTGCTAGTGAGATAAAACATCTGGTCAGTTATAGTTTATTTTCCCCCTTTTTTATTGGGCTTAGAGCTGTGTCAGGCAACCCAGGAGTTGTGGTGATTTACTTTAGAAACACTGAGCTCTCTAGAGATCTATCTTGATAAATTGTCTGCTTTCAGATTTTTTGTGTATTTGGAATAAGTGCAGTCTGTGTGTAGGTTTTATCTCTGTCTGACCATCTGCTTCCTGCAGTTCCATTGTCAGAGAGATGGAAGATTCAGACGAAATATTTTACAGAATGTTAGCTTCACTTCAGAGGACATATCCAATTGCTTCCTTATTCTTATTTCCACATCAGCCTGATTCTACCAAATCATCCTCAGAGAACTACAGGTATATAGTGATCGACTGATTGTTGACCCCATGTTTAGAGGCAGTAGCACCTGTTTTACATGTAAACTTTTAATTATTAAAATTTAATAATAACTACAGGATGATTGAAAAGTCACGTCCCATTTTTACATTGCTATATTTTCACTTGTATCCATTGGATATACATGAAATGAATTATATGTATTTCTGGTGTCAAAATAAAGTATAATCTACAATTTTCAATAACCTGACATTAGAAGACACAGCTTGGAGGGTTGGAGTGGATCAGAGGTATCGTGTCTGCCTCGAATTCTAAAGGTATCGGGTTCGATTTCCAGTTGAGGGAATATAATGTCTGGAAATTTGTTTTTCAGAACCTGGGGTCCTAATGATGTAATACTCCCCCCTGGTCTCCTGGGTAATGAGATCTGATGCCTAGCCTTCTTGGATAAGGGCGAAAAAACATTGGAGGTCCTGTGTGCAAGTTGCATACATTAAAAAATCCCACTGCAGTTGGAAATCGTAACGAGTAGGCTGTAAGGCCGCTGCCCTGACAAAATTTAAAAATCAGAAACCTAACCACTACAAAAATATTTATGGAATGTGTGATTCCTATATACACACATTGGGATTCTTGCCAGTGCTATGGAGTTCGTGCACTGTGCTGAGATCCTCCTTGTGTGATCTAGGAGAGGAGATCAGAGCACTGATGGAGTTGTCCATGTGTAATGAAAATAATCCTTGAAACCAAACCAAACATACAAGAGACAGCAAAGACTGCTGCCTACTATGAAATCGTATATCCAAAGACCAGATCTCTTGCTGCGTTGTAATGTTAATGTCTTGATGTTTCTTTCATATAAATTAGTTAGACAGTAGTGAAGAAATCACAGTTTAGAAATAGGAAGTGACTTTTCAATCACCGTGTAGTTCCATACACTTTGACGATCAACATTTTGGTTTTCTCTGATAATTTGAGGAATATTCAGAATGTTGTTGTGTTCTGATAATTTGTGGAGTGTCACTTTATCAGAATTTGTGTATGTTCTGTTAATTTGTGGAATTAACATTTTAATTATCAGAATCTTGATTTATTCTGATAATTTGTGGAGTTGTACGTTGTCAGAAATTGATATGATCTGATATTTTATTATTAATAACGTTTTTTTTAAAGGAATCTTTGTGTTGTCTGATGTAAAATATTAATATAAACGTTTTACTCATGAAGTAAAATGTTAATATAAACGTTTTACTCACCCTTTTCGTGCTGCTTTTAAATCTCAACTTCCACATAATATTTTTAGGCACTGGATTAGTTTAAACTCTGTCTTCTTCAGTTATAGACTAGTGATAATTCGCTTAATTAACAAAATGCTAACTCTACGATATAGTGGGAGATTCTCTTGACAAATTGAATAGGCTTGCCTGCGTTTTATATCTTTTTTTTATCAAAGACTACTGCTTAATCTTTTAACACTTCTTGATCAGGAAAATCTTTAGACAAAATTTAGGACGCTCGATTTCATCTTGTCTGACGTTTATAGAAAAAGTGCTAGATCCATAAAGTGTCTCGGGTTTCATTCTCAGTTGTGTCCACGCATCTAGACTATTCCAGTGCATAGGTTGTGCATTTTACAATCTGGTGTTTGTTAATTATGTCGGAAGTGATGTGGCAGTGACTTGCTAATCTTTCGGTCTGTCGCACTCGACAGGTGTGGGCTTCATCTCATGGATTATTTGCGTAATTATGTTTCCGATCATGTGGTAATAAATACCAGCATGATCCAGCCATTTTAAGATAGATAAATTAGATTAGCTATAAAACAAGACGTGACATGTGGCGTGACCGTAGAATCTACCGCCGTGATTAATGGTAAGAAAGATATGGGGTGGGTAGAGAAGAGATTATGTCCGCTCCTATTCTCTTATCAAGGCTTGTTTCTCCGGGTTGGATAATGAAAATCATTGACACACAAGAGAAAAATGAAAAAAAAAATGACAGGTTAGATGAAGGCAAAATTTGAAAGTGGAATGAAACGTCTTAATTATGAAAAGCGAGATTAGGCCGTTATTTATGCTTATGTAAGACCGCTATAAATAACCCGTGGATGACGTAATTGTATATTTGCCGTTCAGCACGTGGGGTGCCCCCTCCTTATCAAGCAGTTCACGCGCGGTCATGTTGTTTGAGAATGGGTTCCTAACTGTTTAAAGATGGCTCATGGAGTTGCTGTCGGAGGTGGGGTAGTGTGATTTGAATAATCTTTGGGGGGAGGACGCGAAATGTCAACTTACCAAGGATCTCCATCTGTCACGTGTCTCTCTCTCTCCCCCCCCCCTCTTTTTGGGAGATCTTCAAGAACCCTATTTATTCAGCGTTCTCATAAAATCAACAGAATTAAAGAACACAGATCTCTGTGGGTCTGCCAACCTCATCATTTAAAATACGTTGCTATAGAAACCATCACGGCAAGGGCACATGAATACGCGTGACATGTAATTCTATGCAGGCTTCCTGTACGGGTACCGGCTGCGGTAGGTAGATCCTTGCTCTGTGATGATGATGGTGATGATGATGAGGATGATGATGTTGATGATGATGGTATCACTGGGAGAAGAGAACTGGAGACAAAAATGAAAGGAATACATCAGAGACATGGACGGAAAGACCTTGAACTTGGTGACATGAGGACTTGGTATGTTGGTTTGTTGAATGCCTATGCTCCTGAGGGAACTGAGTGGTAATGAGTAAGGGATACTTGACGGTACCTATTATCATTATCATGTTCCTTAGCGCTCCGTAATGGGGCATGGGGCTATCACGGTAGCTGGTCCCCCTTGTAGGAAGCCTTCACATGCTATTGCAATAGTGATTTCTGTGGCAATTCTTTTTGCATGATGGGGCCTCATTCATAACCTAGTGTTAGTCGCCTCACCTTCTACGACATGCTTGTGGATGCAGCAGACGTATTCTATCTTAGCCTCTTCAGAGACATCCCCGGGAACTTCCAGTAAATGACAAAAATGGCAACAGTAATATTGACACCTTGATGTACATATCAACATGGGGAGGTCCTTTGTTTTCGCCCAGGCAAAGAAGGAAAGACATTTAACACTATGCTTGGCCTATCACTTCCTTGGTTTCTGTCATTGATGACCTTGTCAGATGTACGATACAATTATTCATAAAGATTCGCCCGCCTAATGGTGTAACAATATAGACTTCTGTTTTCGCTCTACCCTGGCTGTAAAATGTCACGTCTGAAGATCTAGTGATACGGTTAGTGCCCAAATCCCAGCGCTACCTGGTTTACCGGTTTGCACGTTCGTCAGTTTGTCTCGCGTCAGGTTAGACGGAGGGGGGGGGGGGGGGGGGGGGGGGGGGGGGGGGGGGGTCCTAAAGTGGCTTCATTGTCCAGATTTTCCCACAGCTACCTGCCTATTTTGTTTTTAAGTCGGTGTAACTTGTTTGCTAATATTTGATTGAAAATACTTGTCAGATCTCACGGCAGTTCTTTCAACGCCATTCAGCTCCCTGAGGATAGCAAGCCTTCACCAAACTTATGCCCAGTCTTCATGTCCCCCATGTCATCATATCCTGGTCTTCTTCGTCGTCATTTTCATTTCTGTCTCCAATTATCTTCACCCTGCGTATTTTTTTATTTTTATTATTGTGGTCTCCATCTATCTCATTTGACCAGGAGATTCCAGAACACGCAATGCCCTGTAATGCTTTCAACAGGTTTCCTTAATGTGTGCTCTATCGATCGACATCGTCTACTTATCATCTCATATTCCGCAGACACGTGTCTGGCTCTTGTCAGTCTAGTGGTATAATGAACATAGTTTGTTTGTTTGTTTGTTTTTTTAATTGAAGGTGGATTTTTTTTAATAGTTGGGTAGTAGTATATGTATATATAAGTATATTTATATGCTATGGACACCTGAAGGAAAGCGGAAGAAAGGCCGACCCGAAATGCAAAGAACGAACCAGAGCTGGAGTATTGTACGAAGGATAGCCGCCAACCGAAGCAGTTTGTTGCTGCCCTACAAGACGCCACCAGGCGTCATGGCAACTGACTTCTTAGACATTCGGCGCTAAGGATCAAAGAAGAAGTATATTTATGTTATGTCTGTTAACGCTTTACCAAAGCATGGCGCCATATTTGTTTATGAGAAGAAACCCGGGGAGACGACAATCATTCAAGAAATGTGTTAGGACGTTATTTAAATAACGTGGCATGAGATCGAAGAAAAGTGATTGCGATGGATCTGTCACTTGCTGCACGTGACAAGTGTCACATGACTAGGACGAAGAGTAAACTGGATTCCATAGATACACATCTGACATGGTAGATTGAGAGGAGCGTGAAGGCTACCTTTGAGGGAGACCTCCAGATTGAGAGAATAGCAGGAGGGAATAGAGAGAAAGTAGGAAGATAGCACAGCAATGAACTAAGACCAAAAAATTGTTTTTCATCATCATTTTTATTCCATATTAAGCATAGAGCGTCCATGGCAGCTGCATCCATTGTACTAACCCGGCTCGACATCATTGACCGGATCTTGAAGCTGTCATTTCTGTATCAGTTTGTGTTACATGATTAGCTTCCCAGTTCCACATACAGCCTCATTTCAGTCGCCTCATACAGTCACCTGCTGAAACAGCCTCATTTCAGTCGCCTCATACAGTCGCCTGCTGAAACAGTAGACCAATTCTTTCTTCCAATATTATGTAAGAGCCTACACATTTTACAAATAAGGATACAAAAAACGGCCATGTCATAAACATAATTTATGGACACCACTAGGTACAGGAAGTAGTGAAGAATCGTGATCACCTACATTGGTCGTCAGATAGCACGCGAAGAGTAGCCTTTTTAGTGCGAATTTAACTTATTTGTTGTGCATGCCTATGTAATAATTTATGTAGTTACTACCATGGTGTTCCAGGAAAGAATGAGAAGTCACAGTCACTCAGGTGATTCAGGTCACTAGAAATGATGCCATCGCCTCACTACAAGAAGTGAACATGTTTAGACAGACGATAATTTTCTATCTAGTACCTGCTGCTGTCTTACAAGTGCCTGTATTTCACCTGTTTTGGTCGTTTCTTATGGTTTCTCGCTTTATTTATTTCCAGGTAGCAGAAGTAAGTTTATGGACGATTCCCCTGTCACTCTTGGCAGGAAGTAAACGCTGCTTATTTCTTTAGCTAATCTCTTCGCAAACGTTCTTGTCACATAAAACCAGATAAGCCTTGGTTGCTGCAGGGTTCTCACCGTCACAGAACCTGCCGAACGTCAAGTGTTATCTGATGTATGGCTCGGTAGCTTTCGGTGAAGTTTGTTTATTCTTCTCACTTCTCCTTGGTTAACGTTATTAGACATACCAATAGGTACTGGCGTGTTGTACAAGTCGACTACTAACTATTAGGTTGAACATGGGGCTGGTAACTTCATCATGTAATACAAAAACCTCCGCTGAAAGAGTATGTGTCTGCTTGACGCAGGCTTCCTGCTGTAGTAGTGGTCCGGTGCTCCGTAAGCAGGGCACAGGAAAATTACGATGAACACATGTCTTCTGACGATACGTTGTCCAGGTTTAATAGAATAGGTAGGCTACTTGTTTTTTTTTTTTCTGGGGCGTTTCAAAAATATATTAACATCGTCTAAATGTGTAACACGCCTCTGCCAGATGCGGGAGCGTCCGATTGACAGAGTGGTTAGAACGCTGGTCTCTCTCGGTGGGCACTGTCCACCATTAACCTCCGTTCCTCATCCCCTATGTTCTACTGGTGTTTGTCCATCAGCTGCCTGCACATTGATGACCGCTTTCAGTTATACTCTTTCTGTTCTGCTTAACTGCCCATTTCAGAAGATGTTATCTTTTATGATTGCTCCATGAAGTTCGGGGGGGGGGGGGGGGGGGGGGAGGAGGAGGAGGAATGGTATGTGCCAAAAAAACAATACTATGACTACTGCTGCCTCAGATAGGGGGGGGGGGGGGTTGTGGATGAGGCTGGCATCCTAATGGTGTAAAACAAGCTGCTTCAGAAACCACTGGTGCAGGAGCATGTACTTGAATGCAGTCTTCTAGTGTAAGGTGGTCAGCGGCAGTGCTGGCTTCTTGCTCCATACCAGGCCAACACGGAGGTCAATGATTGTCGCATTTGTTGGTCTACAGTTTCAGAGCCATGAAATAGAGGCAGCTCCAAACCTCAGAAATGAGGTATATGAGGAAGGCGGTTGAAGTAACAAGAAGAAACATGGTCCGTAGCCAGACCGTACGTCAAGACCTCAAAACCCAGCCCCTGGAGACCCGAATAGAACAGTCTCAATACGATGGTTTGGCCATGTCTGCAGAATGGGAGAAGATCGGCTACCACGAAAAATATAGGAAACTAAGAGCCAGTGATCCAGACCTCCATGACGACCCAGAGTTTGTTGCGAGGACAACATTAGATAATCTCTGAAGATCCGAGGACTAGATTGGAACCAGGCCAGGGGGAAGACAACCGATAGGATAGTATGGCGCTATCTCTGGCAAACTCTCCACCCAGGATAGAATAGGAACGAGTAAGTAAGCAATAAAACATGTTATAGTTGAATTTATGTGGTTGATCCATATTTTCTCGACCATCGGACACACTAGATTTGTTGTGGTTTTTTATCACGTGGGCCGCCTTAACCTTTCCCTGAGTTTGCTGTGTTTTACTTTTTGTGGTACCCAATTCGTGAGGCTGAGTTTTTTTACTTTATTCTGTGACTATCGTATAGTGAACCTAATCATTATATCAATTTGCTACGAACAACTAAAAAAACTGTAGGAGAGTTTTTGTTATTGCGTTAGGCATCCTCAGGCGGGAGGAAGCTGTAGTGGTGGTTTTATGCTCAGTGAACAGTTGACATTCAAAATCGGCCCATCGTTAAACGGTTCCTTCAGATTTTCCGCTTGGATTTCGGAGCGCATTTCAAAGTTAACGCTTTTTTGTTTCCTGTATTCATAATCTTATTCTCGTTGAAATTTTTGCCGAGACTTTTCCCCTTTTTTTTGAAAATATTTTCAGTACATCCAGTATTTATTTCTGCACTTCATGGTTCTTAGTGAATTTTGGACACAGTTGTTGTGACCTGTCATCCAGTATTTATTCTGCACGTGGTTCTTAGTAATAAATAGAAGGATAAAGTCCAAAGCATTGTGCAGTTTCGTGAGATCCCACAGAATTACCTTTCATGTGGTTATAGATGTTTTTATAATCCGGGTTACAGTCAGCAGGAAGAGGAATGGTGACAAAAGGCATCAGTACATTACTTCAGCTGTTATCTCGAAGCGTAGATTGTCAAGAAGAACTGCAATCGTCATGTTGGTCATGTCCTGAACGTACAGCCAACTGTGCAGTCTCCTATCATTTTAGGAGTGATTCTCAAATCTAAACCCTGTACGTATTTTTTCTGTATTTTGTACATAAGAGTCGAAGTTGAGATTGAACTACCACCTCATACTTGTATATGCACGCAATCTTCTAATTTAAGTAATATATAGCTCTACCCGGGGGTCTCTGTAGGGACAAGGAAATAATATAACTTCCTCAGGCTTATCGTAAGGATCCCGTTACACGCCCATTGAGGCATGTTGGGAATATGGTGTAAGATCCATATTTTCTCGACCATCGGCACACTAGGGGTGATGTGGTCAGCATAACGAGGGCCGCCTTAACCTTCCCAGAGTTGCTGTGGTACCCAATTCGTGAGGCTGAGTCGACCTCGGGGCCGTTTGCGGTCTACAAAAAATCCACCGCATCTCGGGATCAAACCATGGACTATCGAGCTAGGAAGCCAGTGCACTAACCACTAAGGTTACCGCGGCATATCGCAGAAGGCGACTATTACGACGTTGTATATAGGGCAGTCAACCTCATCATGTAAATCACATTTGCTACAACAACAACAACAACCAGTAGAAGAGTTTTTGTTTTGGCGTAGGCATCCTCAGGCGGGAAGCTGTAGTGGTGGTTTTATGCTCAGTAAGAAGCTGTCAAAGAGAGGGTGATGAATACAGTTGACATTCAAAAATCCGGCCATCGATAAACCGGTTCCTTCAGATTTCCGCATGGATTTCGGAGCGCATTTTCAAATTTACCGCTTTGGCCCACCACTGTTATAACCATTAAAAAATACGGCATTTTCAAAAATCCGGCATTCCTCAGGTCCGGAGGTTGCCGGATTTTTGAATGTCAACTGTACCTACATTCTCATTTCGATAAATTCTGTGTTTGCCAAACATAGCATATATAGCCTGGGGAGGCGTCCAGGACCACCATCATCGGACACATCCTTTTAAGGGCAGCAGCACGTTTTGGCACCACTCTGTATTCCACACATGCACTCTGTCCTAAACATGATCACACTTCTTTGTACACTCTCAGACGTCAGTTTGAATATTTTCAATGAAAACAGTGGTCGGCTTGAGGCTATTTGTATCTCCAGAGTTTTTACATGAATGATACTGGTGGCGGCTATATGTGCTGTCTATGTTCCTCATATGGGCATATTTGTAGTAGATGTTCAGCAATCATTTTATCGGTACACACATCGGTAGTTCTATCTTTAGCTTGTTGAATAGATGGTTTCCCAATCTATTGCGGGGCGTGCGAAGTCTGAAGATTGCCACTTATTCTCTTCTGCCGAGTTGGTAATATTCATCATTTTTTTTTTTTTTTTTTGGTGGCTGAATGCACTGCGTCCCACTTGTTCTTGTATATGCTTCTGATAAAACGCTTTGCCTCTTCGAAAGTTATGCTTGTATTCGGCTGAGGAAGCTTTCCACCTTCCTTTGCCATTCTCTCAGCCCCTTCATTGCCAGGGATGGTGCAGTGAGATGGGATCCATAGTATCACAACTCTTTTGAATCGCATAATCGCACAGTAACTTCACACAATGTTAATTTCGTCAACAAAGTACAATCAATTAAAAAAAAAACTATGAATGGATAAAAATACAGTAGCGTCTGTCATTGATAAACGTGGCGTTACACGGTAATACCTGGAGCTGTTTTCCTGTCTGCCCTCTCGCATATTTTTATTTGGGTTTATTTTTTAAATACGCCTCGTGGTTCTGGTAAATGTGTTGTTAGGAACTTACTTTCCTATTGTTTTTTTAAATAGGTGAAAACTGCACCTGCGTTGGTCTTACGGGCACTGGGTGCTTCAGCGTTTCTCAGCCTTTTGTGACAGTGCGGACGCTTAGAAAAGTGCTATTAATTCGACAAAGTTCTGTAGCTAGATTTCATCACCATAATCATTACACTTCGGCTTCATATGGAGCATACGCCTTCCACAAACTCATGCTAAGCCTCTTGTGCGCCATAAAATGTATGTTATTATTTTACCTCGATAATGTTGTATGCTTAAATAATGCTAAAAATACGTGTGCTATTGAAAGGATACGGTATGTAAGATGACAGAGAGAAGAAGGGCAGAATGTAAGACGGGCCTGCGTGCCCAATTCTTAACCCTTTGAAAATAAAGTTCGTTCGTTCGTTCGTTCCACTTAAGGTCTTTCTGTGACTTCCTTGTCCCATTTATTCCAGTCTCCAATTCTGTCTTGTTCGGCCTTCCTCTGCCACACAACCCTATCCTTACAACCGCCTGCCACACAACCCTATCCTTACAACCGCCTGCCACACAACCCTATCCTTACAACCGCCTGCCACACAACCCTATCCTTACAACCGCCTGCCACACAACTCTATCCTTACAACCGCAGACCATTTGAATATTTCATGAGTGTTGATTGAATGCCCACCAAAACATGTTTCCAAGTTATTATATACTACTAGTGTAAAAGCCCGTCATAAGATGGGAATTAAATTAAAATGCACCAATACCTAACGGCAATTTTAATTATTCAAAAGCATTTAAAAAAAACACTGTGCATCACCACAGTTCTATAAATATTGTTGTGCACACCGTCATTTGCGCACTTTTAGAGAGTACATATAAGGGAAACAATACAGTTAATGTCTAACTTTCAACCAAAGTTGCACCCCTTAGCGTTAGTGACAGAAAAAGCTGGGATTATATATATATATATATATATATATATATATATATATATATATATATATATATATATATATATATATATATTGATTGTATGTCATTATATACTGTTGTATGTCATTATAAACTATTGTATTATCACCAAGACCTAACGCTCAGTGATAGTGGATTAAAGACATTACTATTATATTTGATGGTAATATTTGCCTCTGTCAACATATTTTATTTATTGTTATTGTTAGATACTGTAATTGCGAGTATGTTGTTGCTACAACGATGTATTCCTTGAAATCAATATTTAAAATGCACGTGAGAATAAATGGATTCAGGATAAAAGATGAGAGGAATGAAGGGCAGTATGTTAGACGGGCATGATGAGTGTACCAAGCTTGCATCTTTGTTCTGTGTTTTACCCTAAGGTTTATGGGTAGAAACATGGAGAACAGCCAAAAGAATAGCTGAGAAGTTACATATTTTCATAAATGAGTACTTGCGTAGTACAGGATTGAAATGGTATGACTAAGTCGCCACGTGGAGCTGATGATTATGCCAAGAACCAGACAAGTGTTAGTGGATTAGAAGACTGGGGCAGTGGATAGGCGACGCGAAGATGAAATCTGTTGATAGCAGTATAGTGTAGTCCTCATTCTGGAATCCACATTACAGTAGAGGTAGAAAACCCCAGAAAAGTACACATACACGAAGAAAAGGTCTAGGCTTCATGGTAACCTGAAGGGTAATTAATGAATGTCTGTGTGACAGAATGGAGCGGCCCCTATCGATCTTTGTTTCACTCCAGCAGTATCAGTACATTTGTGGTACTGATTTTTATTATGTGCTTTCAACTGTCACACTATTCTTTCTTCGTTATTTTTCTGCTAAGTAGCAGATATTTGAGTATTGTCGAATTGCTTGACACTCCCTGTAGGTGATAATAATCACATATGCTTGACGCTACCAGATTTGCTGAGATAATTACTCTCAGTCGCAAGGGAGCGGCACAGCTTGGCTAAGACTAGCACAAGATCTCGTGTACACGGCGGAAACTTATGACTTAAGCGTTTCCTGTCCTACTTGTTATGACAAGAGTACTTTCTGATAAAGTAATGATGGTTACATTTTGAACACGCTGTTGTATGAGTTTACAGGATATGTCTGTAAGTTTGCACACAAGGGCATTGGACATCTTATTACCATATATGGGAGAGTTGACCTCTGCCTTACGTTCAAAATTATCCGATGTCGGAATTTTTTTGAAATTACCCCATAGCACGTCTGTTTGAATATTGTCGCAGATATAGTAGTTGGTGCACTCCAATTGACGTTGAATGAGAATTCAATTGTCGCATAAAGAGTTTTGTATAGTAAGGAAGATGTGTAGAAAGCACATAGACCTTTAGACACTAGTTTTCACAGATGTGAGCTAGTGTTGAGGGAAAGAGTTAACAGAAGGGCACAGGTTGGTGTCAGTGATTCTCTCACCTTTTAGACTACCAACTCTTGTGTTTTTCTGGCGACGACTAACTCTTTCTTACTCAAATCTTTTTGAAGATGAACTAGTAGTAACAAGTAATACAAAGAGGGTTGAGAATGTTTTTCTGAACAGAACATACAATCTACTAAGTCAAACTCAGAATGATGGTGAGTTACAGAATGTACATAATTACTTTAATTACAGTGGAAAATAAAATCAATGTTGACATGTACTTTGGAAAAAAGAAATACTAGGAAATGTAGAACTGTCAGTGTCTTTGGTTCAGATAAGAAGTAAGAGGCTATTTTCCTCACTGACGAAAGTTTATTCCTACGGCTATTTCTTGGAAAAGTGAATTCTGATTTTGGTCTGGGTTTTACGTAGACTTATCTGCTTGGACTTCTCCTGGGTGTCACAGTAGGTAGGGATTACCAACTGGAGAATTTGATTCAGTTGAGCAACAGTCCAAGAGATGACTAGGCTGTTCGTTCACCTGGTTGTGAAGTTGCGTTATGCTGTTCAGGTGCTGACGAGGTGTTGACTGCTTAAAGCTGTAGACTGCTCAGGGTTGTTGACTTGTGATCACCGCTAGAGGGTTTGAGATGTAAGCACTAGTTCTCTCTGTAGCATAGAGCAACTAGGCGGTTTACTCGCAACAATTTACAGCAATCAAAATCCAGAAACTGGCTAGGATTCTGCAACTGGGCTGTGGAAGATAATATTATACAGGCAATCAATCTTCTGTTTGTTTTACAGATATATTGACTACAGCCACTCTGGACATTTCGTCTCAGAATGGTGCCTAACAATATATTTACCTGAAACCATAACGTCAGTCTTCCTTAAAGGCGACTGTCCGTTTGTTTACAAATTCCTGTCTAGCGGTAGTCTCACACTGGTCAGGTCAGTCAGGTCAACCTTTGTTACTAGCAGACGCCTTGCCGTGTGCGTCCATGCGTTACTGCATTGGAGGAATGCTATTTCATTCACTCGTTCCTTGAACAACATGGTTCTTCTCTCGTTCACAACAGCTTTCTCAAAATCATTAGAATGTAGTACTTTCAGATATCAGCCAGTACTTACATCATTATAATGCATCAATAACATTCATAATACATAAATGCAAAATAGCTATCATTCTAATGTAAAGAAATAAAACCACAAAATTTAGTATTTCACACTTTACATCCATTAACTAATCCCTTGATATTAGAGTTAGCTAATTAAGCGAATACTGAGAGTTTGCTTACCGCTCAGGACTTTATCACAGCTTAAGAAATAGAACTTTAGTAGCGTTTACTCTCAATCACAATATACTTGTAGATATGAGGTAAGTTGAGGTTTCTATTCTATAACTTCTAAGCGTGCGTTGTCTTCGACGGTTAATCAGCAAGTGATCTTAAAACTCAGCGTTCGTCCGCATGAAGTTAAAATATTTCCTGATTCCCACGCCAAGAGTTAATTATTTCCTGTTTCTCGTTCAGCCATGCCAGAAGATTTATCGGGAGGTCTCCAGTTGACCACTGAACACGGAAATTTAATACTCTGGGAACCACTGTCGATTCGACTAAGCGAATAAATCGTATAGACATCCTTAAAGAAATGCTTTTAAGTGCCTTTGTAGAAGAAGATAGAATTTGGATAGAATGACAGGACTATTAGTGAAGACTAGAAAAACAGCTAAAGAACAGATCGCAGGTGCAAATATTTCGTAGAGAAAACAGACAACATATGTGAAGGAATAGAAAAGTAAGGAATTTTAAAATAATCTAGACAAAATCTTCGAGCACTCTGTGACAATATGGATTGGAGTTTTTTGATATCTCATAACAAGCAAAGGCGTGGGAAAGCAGGGAATATAATCTGACCATTTTCTCAAGCTATTTCACTTGAGAAATCGCTCGCCAAGACACCAGACTGCTACAGTGAAGAATTAGAAGTCAGAATTCCTTCTTAATATACCGGACATCTTTTATTGGAGTATTTATCGGGACTTACAATATAGCCCAGGAAATCTCTTTCATTTTAAATAAGGAAACCGCGACTGAGGAAACTGAAGGACCACACACGAAGTCAGAGAGGGGACATTAAATTAATGACATCCCAGACGCGTGTAAGAGGCCGATTCAAGTCTCTTTTATTCATCTGAGCAAAAAGTCTGTGAGTCAGGATTGGCGTAAGTTGTGATTTACATTTCATATTTTATTACTAACATGTGAATTTTAATATGTGAAACTCGCTTGTGGATGTTTAAGTCATTTGAGGCTGGCAACCTCAGCGTATATAATGATGATTCGTGAACCACCACTGCACGGGCTGGTGATTGCTTTATTGCTAGTTTTGTAAAGAGAACTAAAAGCATAAAGTAGTCCCAGGTTCCTATGGAACAGGTAGGGAAAGATGAAAGAAATGATGTACATTCTAAGTATAATACTTACATTTTCAAAGCAGTGTAAATGTCCTTATAAACATAGTCACTTTAAAATTAATGTAAGTTTTCAAGCTTAAACCAATGTAAATGTCTATGAAAATATTCATTTTAAAGTAATGGAAGTTTCAAACTTTTCAATCAGTGTAAAACATAAATGAAAACATATTCAAATTATATTGTGAACATCTTTTCAATCAGTGGAGATGTATATGTAAACAGACTCTATCTGTATTATTAACCTTTTCATTTAAATGTCATGTAAAGCTAAAGCTTTTCTATTTAAATGTAAAGGAAGTTTTATCGAGGGTAATGTCTGAGTAATTGGGATGGTGGTAGGGGAAGATAAGAACCCCTAACTATGGGGTGGAAAATACCATACTCAGATGAGTGTTTCGTTCTATTCTTTTACCATAGTTATTGGTGGTACCAACAGAAAGTACCATATCTGGAACAAGAAGGGAACCGTGGCCTAAGCTGTAAGATGAAGGACCCACGTGGTAGACTCTCCTTGACGTCTGGGAAACGAGGTACCCCCGACAACCTTGACCAGAGACGAGCTTGAGCAGAGTGAAAAGAACCAACCCATAAGAAGGAGCAGAACCGTCATTAGCAGCTAAGTTCAAATCTATGCTGCCACTTGAACTTCTTGTAACATCTCACATTCCATAAAGACTGTGATGATAACTTTTCTTGATCCATAACTCTTCAAATTATTTTCCAACTGTTAAAACCTAAAGTGATTATTACATTTTGTTATTTGTAATGTTATAAATTTAACTTCGATTTAATCATTTTAAAGTTACTGCATGTTTGTCTCAGTCAAATTACTACACACACCCTTAACAGAGCTGTACTAAAATAATAGAATTCCACTGAGTAAATCAGGGGTGGGGGCTTAAACGAGCTGAACGTAATGAGTGCTTAAATCCTTCACAAAAGCGTCGGCAGAATTACAGAGTTAACATACTCAGCCAAAGCAGTATTGTTCTCGCTTATTCTGAATATCTTGTGAAGACTCCCTTTGTAATAGAAGTGTCATCACCCTTCTATCTACATCTCTGCCAAGAGTAATCTTGTGTGAAGGTAGATACCTTGGAAGCCCGTATTAGATACTCTTGAGTTTTGGCCATTTTTGGACCACTAGTGCAAAGCAGGGGAGGCAATACCGTCACAGTCTGGATTCATTATCAGTGGCTGCGACAGAGCGAGAAGCTCGGCAGCTGTGGTTAAACAGAAGTTTAAGACAGGGGTCGGCAACCCAGGATGTGTTGGGATCTACTTTGCGAAGTATGAGCTTCCTAAAGATCGACCTTGAAAGTATTGTCTGTTTTCAGGTTTCACATTTTATGGAGACACAAATAGCCTCAAAGCTGACCGCTGCTTTCTTTTAAAATATTCAAGCAGACGTCAGAGAGTGTTTGAAGATGAAGAAAGATTATCTGGAATTTGTAATAAGCCAACCTTTGTGTCACTTTTATCTCTGCCGCACGATCTGTTTCCTGCACTCCTGCCAACTGCGCTGTAGAAAACAAAAACAAACTATTTCACCGAATGTTAACTTAAGTTGAGAGAAAAGACAGCTTTCTGATACAGTTAACGAACAAAGTGAATTTAAGTAATCTAACTTGTGGGTTTTCACTGAGAGTTCGGTAATAGTACTGTTCTTTAAACTTGAGGAACTCCGCGCTTTTAAGTGTCGGTGGTAGAGCGCTAGTCCGATATTACCTGGGTTAAACATTCTTTGTTCCCCCGCTCCATCATGTAGATATCTACCAAATGATACCTTGGGGTCTGCCGGTACTCAACATCGATCAGGTGCCGAACTCCAGTTTATGGACTATCTAGGGATGAGAAGGCTACAGTTTGAGAAAACCTGCTTTACTTAACGGGCCACAATCAAGTCTTGTTTCGGGAAAAGGTGTCTTCCGTATTTTAACAGATAACTAGTTTAAACAGGCTTGGCTTGTCTAAAGCTGTCATTATTTTAACGTTTTTTTTTAACGCATGTCAGTGATTCCTATTGCGCCTCTTGTATACTGAAGCACATTAAAAACGCACCACTATTATATATACTGATGCCGAGAAGCTGGAAAAAAAAAGGTGTGGGAATGGCTTTTCCCCGTGTTTGTCATGAGGTAGAGAGCGAATGGCTGCTGGAATGGAAAGTGCATGATTCAACCCACGAGTTTGTGTACAGACTACATGAAAACAATGAAAGTTACATTTGCAACACGATTCCCAACAGCTATGACCCTGAAAATGTGTACGCGTTGTGGCAGTATACTCGGTATAAAAAGGCCATTGAGACAAAACACCCAGTACATGTGCTTGAAATGCCACGACTATCTGAAAACGACCGCCAACGAGCCATTGGTATGTTGGAGACCGGAATGAGCTCGCGGGCCATTGCCAGAAGGATGAATTGCCACCACAGCACTATTGTACGTCTCAATGAACGTTACGGAACCACTTGCAGTGCCCGGGATAGACTTCGGAGTGGCCAACCACGAGTTACTACCCCTGCGCAAAATCGTCATATTGTGCTGAGTCACCTAAGGAATCGTTCTCTCCCGGCAAATCAAACAGCAAGAGCAATAGTGGGTAGACGTGGGCAAGTCTCTCGAATGACAGTCATACGACGACTCAGAGATACAGGCCTTACTGCAAGACGACCTTATGTTGGGCCAAACTTGACTCACAGACATCGTCAGCAGCGCCTGCAATGGGCAGAGCAACATGTCAGATGGACTAGACTGCAGTGGAATGCTGTCCTATTCACAGACGATAGCAGATTCAACATATCCTTTGCTGATGGACGTATGCGGATTTGGCGACGGTGTGGAGAGCGCTTTGCAGATTGCTTTGTTCATCAGCACAACCGATTTGGAGGTGGCAGTATTCACATTTGGGAAGGATTCAGTTTTCACCATCGCTTGCCTCTTCACGTCTTCCGTGGAAATGTTAATGCTGTGACATATCGAGATGAGGTTCTGGATGCATTGGTTGCTCCTGCGTTCATAAATTATCCAGACTTGCAGCTTCTCCAACAGGATAACGCACGTGCGCACACCGCATGCATTACGCAGCAATATCTACAGCAGCAGAACATTGTGACGATTGATTGGCCTGCCCTATCACCAGACATGTCCCCTATAGAACATATGTGGGACGAGCTTGGACGCAGAGTCTACAGGCAAGGTTCTCCAGCTAATCTGCAACAGCTCGAAGCTGCTCTTACACGTGAATGGGACTTGATTCCCCGGAATTTCCTTCAGAGACTTGTGCGTTCCATGCGGAGCCGCTGCCAAGCTTGTTTGCAAGCACACGGTGGACATACCAGATACTGAGGATAGTGTTAATGAATTTTTTTATTGGTTGCATTTTTGGTTTTCTCCCTTGCCAGCACAGAATTTTTCATCCAATCAAATGTACAAATTAGACCAGCAGGATTCATGGGCAATTTGAATTTCGATTAAAACAATCAAATGTTGACCGTTGCCCTAAATTAATGACCTATCTGCTGTTGCCCTAGCATAGGTAATTGACATTGGAAGGAATGAATAAAAGAAGATTCCAAAATAATGTAAACTATGTAAACTTGTAAACACTTATATTTACATTTCACACTCTGTTCCTGGATTATACAGGTGGTGCGTTTTTAATGTGCATCAGTATAGGTCGTGCCGGTGTTGTAGGAAGGTCGTACCGGTGTTGTAGGAAGGTCGTGCCGGTATTGCAGGTAGGTCGTGGCTGTGTTGTAGGAATGTCGTGCCGGTGTTGCAGGAAGGTCGTGGCGGTGTTGCAGGAAGGTCGTGCCGGTGTTGTAGGAAGGTCGTGCCGGTGTTGTAGGAAGGTCGTGGCTGTGTTGTAGGAAGGTCGTGCCGGTGTTGTAGGAAGGTCGTGCCGGTGTTGTAGGAAGGTCGTGCCGGTGTTGTAGGTAGGTCGTGCCTGTGTTGTAGGTAGGTCGTGCTGGTGTTGTAGGTAGGTCGTGCCGGTGTTGTAGGAAGGTCGTGCCGGTGTTGTAGGAGACCAACTAAAAGAACAGGGCCACACTTTTGTTGAGTATGTAATAAGCATCAACTAATATGAGGGTGTCTTATCAAGACAAGACTTGAGATGGCCTCAGCTGCCATGACAAAGTTGAATGTGATCTGGAAAAGTAACATCAGTTTTCCTGTGAAGATCAAATTATACAAATCACTTGTATTATCTATTCTCTTGTATGGGTGTGAGAGCTGGACACTCACTGCAGATACGGAGCGAAGGATTCAGGCTTTCGAGCATAAATGTTATAGAAGAATTTTGCGCATTTGCTATAAAGAGCACAAAACAAATGTCTATGTTAGAGAGAAGATAAACACCTATGCAGGCCACCAAGAACCACTTTTGTCAATAGTGAAACATCGAAAGCTTGCCTGGTTTGGGCATGTAACTCGTCATGACTCCCTTTCGAAAACGATCTTTCAGGGAACAGTCGAAGGTAAACGGAGAAGAGGAAGGCAGAGAAAATCCTGGGCTGATAACATCAAAGAATGGGCAGGACACGGTTTTTCCACACTTGTACGCATTGCTGAGGATAGAGAGCAGTGGAGGACCCTGTCTGCTGATGCTTCCACCATGGCACCCCTACGACCCATGACGGGTTACGGGCTGAGATGATGATGAATATGAGGGTGTAGATGTGGCTGCCGTGTAGTTCTCTTAAGAGGCAGAGAGTCGGGAGCCGCGCTGGTGTAATGGTTACCTCATTGCGCTGGCGATCAGATGTTCAAGGTTCAAGCGTGGGCATTTGAAGTAGTGTCATCGACCGGGATTGTGACTGAATAACCTGAACGGCTCCTGAGATAAACCCTCTGTGTATGCGAAGGAGCGAAGCTCCTGGCCGGGTTGGAAGGAAAGTCCACAGGCTCCCCAGCCTCGCAATGACATGTCATTGGGCCGAAGGGCTGAAAGCCCAAGTGCCGCTGGTTAAGAAAAAAAAGAGGCAGAGACAGAATTGGACTGCAGCCCTTCTGGCGTGTCATAAAAGGCGATTAGTGCATTTGGGCTGACAAAACCGTCATGTATAACGCATGCAGGAGTTTGTACTTTTGTGTAAGCTTTCTCATTGGTGGCATCTCTAGTTGTGGCTCCCTGCTCCACGCTGAGCATGAGATGATGGTGGTGGTGACCTCTGATGAGTGAAGTTACCAAAATCTCTCCTCGTGGAGCTAAGGCCACCTAACCAGTTGGTTCCTACCGTATGCGGGGATCATGACAGGCCTTACTTCGTATATAGAATGATGATGAGCATATAGAATGATGATGCAATTAGTGGATTTTGGCTGAGCATTGTTACACCGGGTGGTCTCTGACTAAATATTTGTGTTTGGTTAATGGAGACAAGTAGATTAACTTGTGACCACTAATTGGGTGAACATTTAGAAGTTGTTTCTACGGTCGTGTCAAACAAACTGTTAGCAGCGTGATTGACTCCATTTTATTTAGGCATTGTACACTGTCTGTGTCTTTAACTGTTACTGGGCACAGGTTTAGAATTTTGTGGCTTCTTTTCTGCCCACGATATCCCCGTTAACTTGGCTTCCTCTTCAATCGTTCTTATTAAATCAACGTTCCTCTGTGTGTTCTGACTACAGAATTTTTAAGCCATAACAATTTCTGATTAGCCCTTTTTTTCCACCGACTTTTAAAAAAAACGCAATATTGCAAGGATTAAATATACTTTCACTTTCCAAGTGAAAATCTCACGCACATATATATATACACATACACACACACACACACACACACACCCACACGCATATATAAACTTGTTTCAGAGAGGGGAGGGAACAAAGTAATTAGATATTTAAAATTAAAGCTAATGCTATAACATTTCATCAAAGTATATGGACATAAAAACATTGTGTTATCTAAAACAGATTTGTTAGGTGCATGTTCAAGCTGTAATGCATTTTGACATGTGAATATAGATTTCTTTTGAATATGGTGTAGTGTTTAACTTTGATAATTCTCGGTAAAGCATGCCACAGTAATGGCGTGATGCTGGCCACATCACCCCTAGTGTGCCGATGGTCAAGAAAATATGGGCCTAACACCATGTTCTCAATATGCCTCAATGGGCGTGTAACGGGATCCTTTACCTTTTATTCCACATTAATGAGCCTGCATAACCATGAGGTGGGGTTCCCCTTCCTCGCTGCTTCTCCCTTCCCTAACTCACAGGCAGTCAGGTACCCATTTACAGATAGGTAGACTGGGGTGTGACGCTGCCAGGTTTCAAACCTGGTAACTTTGCATCGAGACACAAGAGGACAGGCAATAGTGTAGTTTGACCACGTGGACAGCTGTTTCTATAGGCAGCTTGCAGACATTAAAAGAACAGTCGGGGCGACCACAGCTGAGGTTCAGAGATGTGTCCAGGAGAGGCATGCAGACGCTGTACATAAATCCAGCATCCTGGGGTGACGAAGCTGTCGATCGCACCAAATGGAAATGCTGCCAACGGCGTTGCCCCAGAATGAGCGAAGAGGGGCTCTTACAACAATTAAAAGAGAAAAGAACACGTGGAAAGGAACGCCAGGAAAAACGCGGCTGGGGGTCACCACTTCAAGGGCGTTTCATACCCACAGTCACATGTGACTGGAAAAGGCTACTAATGAACAAACGCATACTTGACACAGAGTGATTAGAGCGCTGGCCTGTCTCGACAAAGGTGCTGGGTTCGAAACATGGTATTGTCATGCTCCAGTCTACCCAGCTATAAGTGTAAATGAGTACCTGAGTTTGCTCTTGAGTTAGTGAAGGAAAAGGCAGCGAGGAACGTAACTGGTCACTCAGTGCTGAACCTAGTATAGTGAAGTCTCTAACACTTCAATCCCTTACGGTAGTATCCGCTATAAGACTGACTTATACTCGACACCAGGGAAGCATAAACCGGGGTATTAAATTCACTCTGAACAGTAACATATAATTACGTCACGTCGGTAGGAAGGGCATGCCTACCGTCCCACCCCCATATACGTTAGTAGTACAGCAACTATGGGCTGTGTAATAAATACATTGTTAGACAGACAAAGATGAATGGCTTGATATCTCTCGCTTTCATGCATGCATACAGCATGGAAAATATGATATTGTGTGCCGATTTTTTTTCTTCCCTGTAAGATGTACGTATAGGTGTTTGTTTTTTTTATGCCACTGTCACTTCCATTCAGTGACGTCCCACAGGTTCTGATGTATATAGTTTCGTTTTCTGGCAGTTTTGCTAAGTTTTTTTCACACTTCTTAACATGAATATATTATCACATTTCAGAGCATAGGCCTTTAACAATCTTACGCCTCGTCTTCCTGTCCCGTGCTATCAGCTCATGGTCTTCCTGTCCCGTGCTATCAGCTCATGGTCTTCCTTGTGGCTTTCATATCGGTCTCCAGTTCTCTTCTCCGTGTGCTCTTGGGTCTCCATTTCTGCCTTTCTTATCATGTGGGTTCCAGAACAAGGAGTGCCTTGTAATGTTATTATCATGTTTCCTCGGTGTGCATCCTATCCATTGTCAGAGTCTTCTTAAGGATTTCATAGATGGTTTTATCATTATTATTAATGCATGGAGGCATATCTGGAACTCATTCTTATATGACCACCAACTAAGCACAGTGCTACAGTATCCATATGTGGAAGTGAACCTCTGTCTTTGAGGCTAATTACACCCTCATTGACTCTTGAAATCATCTACACACTTCCAGGGATTCCCCCTGTGTTGAAATATGTTGGGGACCGAAGACGCAGCAGAAGAGATTAATGCAGTCAGCGGACTCATAGCTTGACTGCTTGCGTCAGGGTCAGCGAACCAGAGCTGACCAAGACCCTACTCCACCTCCAAGCGGTTGTCCTGGAAACAGGCTGCATCACTGCAGTCTAGCCGAGAGAGTAGGGACCGAAGATCGAAGACAAACCCGGTTCCAAAAAATGCCGTGCGGAAGTCGGATGTGTCGGGCCGAAAGGCGCAAATATCGCAGCTACGCTGTAAACGGCGACACAATGCAACCAACGTCCTTTTTAGGATGAACGAAGAAGAAGAAGAAACATGTTGAGATACCAGGATTGCACACTAAGCTTGGGGGAGCCCCAGATGTAACTCTGGCCTTTACCTGGCTGGCTGCATGCAGGAGGATCTGACTATGGACCCCATGATAGGCAGGGCAAACTGAGAAGTGGCTCGGTGTAGGACGTGACAGTTCCATGGGAGGGCCCAGAACCACAGCACAGTATTTTACTAACTTTTAGCTCTGCATAGTTGGACAGCCCCCTTGGATTGCGGGATATGCACAGTACGCCACACGCGCTTCTTCTTCCTAGCTTGGGACCAGACGATCTATTAAATGCAAGCCATGCTGAAGAAACTGGAGCTCATGACTTCAACTCATCACGTTTTGTAATGACAAAAAGCCAAGATCTACAGTGTAGATAATACCAAGGACTCGTCAACTTGGTATTGGCTGCTAAAGAGCGAGAAGCTCAGCAGTCCAAGTTAATCAACATCATTATTATTAAACTGACGTAACGACACAATCTTGGTAGTTCGTTATGCGGAGGGAGGAGAGGACAGAAGATTTTAACCAGGTGCTTACGTAGAAGTGTTCTCTCCCCCCTGCGTGCCCAATTCTCAACCCTTTGAAAATAAAGTTCGTTCGTTCGTTCGTTCGTTCGTTCTCTAGACTCTCGCAGTCTCTGTGAAAGGTAATGACTTCCGTGCATTAACATTAATATCTTGTCAGGAGCTTAGGCTGCCGGTTGTACGAGGCTGACGTGTGCAAAAACGGGGGGTTTTTTTTGGTGGTTATAGGTGACTATAGTGCAGGGGTGGGCGATATAACTGTGAGTCGACGCCACAGCTGTGGCGAATTTCGTGATTCTTTTGCCACGTCAGATTTTTTTTTTAAAAAGGCAGGTTCATAACTGCTTTCATTAAAGGGGAAATCCGAAATTCACTTTAATGACTTTACTCGAGCATTGTACTTGCTTACAGTCAAACAACAAATCAAGGATGCTGTATAAAAATAAATAAAAACAAAATCATTGAGAAAACCTAGCTTTCTTTCTGTCTGACCAGCTGATTAAAATTTCGCTGAATATCTTAACTCTGCCCACATCTCAGCTCTGACACCAAATTCAAGTCAGTTATTCGAAGTCAAAGTGATTGTTGAAAACTTTGATTCACGGAATCACGCCGAGCCAGAAGGGGAAAATAGTTAGGAAACTTCAAGTTTGAAAGAGAAAGTTGCTCATCTTTCAGAAGATATTCCCACATCTTAGGGACAGAGCAACCGCTTGAGATGAACGTCAGAGTGCACCTGCAGACTTTGCAACATGAGAGTGTCAGCTTAAAATCCACGCTTTTCCAAGCACAGCAAAGTGATATGTTCGTACATTAAATTTTCTATTTGACATGAAATAGATCTTTCAAGAATTCTATTGCCTGAATAAAATAAGAAAACTACGACGTGATTCTTCGTTCGCTTTTAAATAACGATATATATATATATATATATATATATATATATATATATATATATATATATATATATATATATATATATATATATATATATATATATATATATATATATACAGTACTTTGCAAAAAAAAATGGCAGTCATATTGCTCAGCTAAATATGCTGAAATCTAATTAAATATGCATGTTCTGCCCCAAATTTACACTCCACTTAAGTGAGCAAACACTACCAAAAGTAAAAAAAAATTAGCGTAGAGTAAAGTCCCTTGATAATAGAGCAGACGACAATTTCTAATGCTAGTGGCAGAAAATGGACACAAAGTCAAAGTGTATGTTAATTTCACAGCTTTGGAATGAAGGAAATCAAACATGTTCCAACATTTCTAAAACCTTGAACATTCCTGAGCGGACTGTCTACAGAGTTGTGAGTAAATTAAAAGCAGGTAATGGAATCGAGCGAAAAGAAGGTAGTGGGGGGTCAAGAATTTTGGACACAAAGGACCATCGGCGTCTCGCCCAAATCGTTCGGGCTGGGTCAATGAAGAGTGTAGAAAACATACGGCAGCGCATGATCGATTTGGGAAACCCAGAGGTATCTAATGCTACTGTCAACCGGGAGCTACACAGGATGAATTACACAAAAAAGCGGGTAATTTCGTCACCATTTCTCACAGAGACTCACAAACAGATGCACTTGAACTGGTGCCACGAACACCAAAATTTGTCATGGGACAATGTGATTTTGTCAGATGAATGTTCTGTTTGGTCTTATCCTGCTCAAATAAATATTTGGATGAAAGACTCTGTAACGCCTGTGTACCAGCGACCGAAACATACCCATAAATTCCATCTTTGGGGAGGGGTGGCAGCAAGAGGTGCCACCCCACTGTGTGTTTTCACAGGAATTCTCACGAAAGAAAGGTACATCGACATACTAGAGGGACACCTTCTGCCATTTATGCAGGTCATGTACCCCGATGGGTGCACATTTCAACATGACAATGACCCAAAGCATACAGCTCATACCACCAAAGCATGGCTGCAAGAGAAGAATGTGATAGTGCTGAAGTGGCCCAGCAACAGTCCCGACCTAAACCCAATTGAGAACGTTTGGGCACTACTCAAGAATCATTTAAAAAAGAGTGGACTCAGAGACGTTGAAGAATTGAAGAAGGTAGCTGAAAAATACTGGGACAGTCTGACTCACAATTACCTACAAACACTTGCGGGAAGTATGCCTCGCCGCATCCAGGCTTGCCTTGCTGGAGAAGGCAAACATTATATTGTACTGAAACCACTGTTAATAGATAGGGGAGATACCAATCTTCCTCTGGACATACAGTTTTTATTATTATTTGCTTCTATGAGTGTGCTGCGTTGCGAAAATATGACTGCCATTTTTTTTGCAAAGTACTGTATATATATATATATATATATATATATATATATATATATATATATATATATATATATATATATATATATATATATATATATATATATATATATATATATATATATATATATATATATATATATATATATCAGGCTCCTCGTCGAGAAGGCCACGCTGTCGACCTGCTACTCTGAAGGAGTCGGCAGTTTTTGAGTACATATTCTACTGTTTGTAAAACAAACATGGATTTTCCGTTTGTTGAACAGATGATATATCTAAGCCCACAATGGCCGGTCCTTAGTCTGAAAATGATCACTTGTTATCGGTGAATGTCATTTCCAACTAATTCACATTCAGTGGCTGTTTCTGAAGATGATAGTCCAACTCTTCATTTGTCAAAATAACGTTTCAGTTTTAGCAAGTGCACGGAAGCTTCCTTTTGCACGTGAGTCCAGAAAAGATTCAGTTTCAGTTGTTGTTGTTGTTTTCGTCTACTATGCTGCTGTAATACCCTGTTCAACCTGAAAGTTTGGTTATAATTGGGGTATATAGATTCAGTTTCAAATTGAACAACTTGACTTTATTACGCTTGATCACTGATCCATCCATGTTCCTTTTCACTGGAACTTCCTGTTGAGAGTTCATTCAAATGTAGTCATGTGGATAAGGAAGAACTTAAAAAAACAAAACAAAACAAACAGGTAAAAAATTTAACTATACGTATTTTCAATTGTTTTTTTTTGTTTTTGTTTTTTTTTGTTTCAAGAATGTTCATGACATGTTCGTTCACTGTCGTGCCAGTAATAATCCAACGCGCCACGCATTTTTGCCAGTTCGCCACATGTGTCAAGTGGCGAATGCGCCCCTGCTATAGGGTAGTGTGTCTGAGGGATACAGAGATTGAAAGAAATTTCGCTTATCTGGACAAGTGACTACTGGCAGTAGCGTAACTACACTGTAAGGGGCCCACATGCACAGATAAAGCGAGTCCCTTCTTATATAATGGATTCGGCAACTATAATCATTATACCACAAATCGGTATTAAAAAAGTGCATACTATTTAGTTAATAATTGCTCTTAGTTTTTTTTTTAAGTTCTTTAATTAATTTTCTAACAGAATGTCATGAGTTAAATAATGTGTGACGTCATCTGCTCGAATTGGGACATGAGCATTCTCATTGGCCAGAGTATAGCCTACTCATCGCAGCAAGGGCATTAATACTGCTACCAGTATATGTAGGGACTACTGCGTTAAGCCTATCACGTTTGTTGTTTTTCTTTTGTCTAGTTTTTTTACTTCTTTATTTCTCACGAGTGCCTGAAAGATACCTTTATGTGTGTAATATTTATTTATTTATGTGGAGGACCTCAACGAATTACATTGTTATTGTTACAGACATTACTGTTGCTACATGGACCACTAGAACGATAACTATTGTCGGTTATTTACAGAGGTGCAATGTAACCTACTACGTGATCGTCCGATTGGCTAAGCGGTTAGAGCGCATTCCTCTCGCTGCACAGTTACTGAGTTCCGGGATTGAAACCTGGTACCGTCATGCTGCAGTCTTCTTCTTTGATCCTTAACTGCCAAAGCAGTCAGTGGCCATCACGCCTGATTGCTTCTGGTAGGGCAGCAACAAACTGCTTCCACTTTGCTCAGTCCGTAACCATCCTTTACAGTGCCCCAGCTCTGGTTCATTCTTTGCATTACGGCCTCCACAGTTCTCCGTCAAGTTGTTTTCGGTCGGCCTCTCTTTCGCTTTCCTTCAGGGGTCCATAGCATCGCTGTTCTGGTGATGGCATCGGGGTCTCTTCTAAGGACGTGGCCAACCGAGTTCCAGCGTCTGCCAGCTATTATGGTGGGCATATACTCTTGGTTGCATCGAGTGAACAGTTCTTGATTGGTGATGGTATTCGGCCAAAAGATTCGGAGACTGTTCCTTAGACAAAGTGTGTGGAAAGAGGACAATTTCGACATTTCCTTCTCTGTTACTCTCCAGTATTCCGCACCATAGAGAATCACAGAACTCTCATGTAATCTTAATTTGGTGTTTGTGCTTTACTGAGAGGACTTCCAGATGTTGTTTAGACTATTCTGTTCTCGCTTTATTCATTCTGTTGTTGATGTCTTCGTTTGTTCCGCTGTCTGGTGTTACTATGAATCCTAGGTATGTATATGTATTTGTTCCAGCTTCTAGTTTCTTATTTTAATGGGCTCCAGAATGTATGACATTTAGTGTCATGACCTCCAGTCTACATGACCTGACTCTGATCTTCAAAGTCAGCGATGAAGGGAACTGGTCGCCTCACCGCGATAAAAATAAAAAAAAACTGGACTTAGTTTGTTGAGGTCTCTAACTTTTCACTCGTATCTGTTATAGGACTGCCTTTAACCTACTGCCTGGGTACCTTTCACACGCCTCTTGCCCTCCCCCAACCCCACTTTTTTTCCTCACACGTTCTCCGTCCTTCTCGACAATGCTGAGGTAAGCTCTATTCTTACCTCACCTGACCTGATAGCTTGGCGTCTCACGTTTAGCTTTGTGTCTCTACCTGGATCTTTTGTTAGCGAGACCCTGACCTACAGAAATGTTGTCACTGTTTTCGTCTGTTACACATCCATCTTTTTTTTTTCTTTTTTTTTTTTTTTGAGGTCATATTTAGCAACCGTCCTCTTATTCGTTGTTCTTCCTAAACTTTTTCCTCTCCACCATCATCTCTTCTTTCTCATTCTCTACTATCTGCTCTTCCTTTCATTCAGATAATCACCCTATGCTTCCGGGGCCATAACGCAAAGATCAGAAACACTGTAACTTACCATGCATGTCGTAAAATGCGCCGGGGGTGAGGTTGGGCTGCTGCATAATGTAGAAACTTTAAACCAAAACTTGCAGTTA
This sequence comes from Oreohelix idahoensis, assembly GCA_024509875.1. Taxonomy (NCBI): domain Eukaryota; kingdom Metazoa; phylum Mollusca; class Gastropoda; order Stylommatophora; family Oreohelicidae; genus Oreohelix; species Oreohelix idahoensis. The sequence goes on along the minus strand of JAMPIV010022134.1, from coordinate 259,978 downwards.
GTCGTTCCTATTCTACCATGGAGTGTAGAGGTTTGCCAGAGCAAGTGCCATACTATCTTATCGGATATCTTCCTCCTGGCCTGGTTCCATTCTAGTCCTCGGTCCTTTAGAAATTGTCTAATGTTGTCCTCCCAGCGAACTCTAGGTCGTCCTGGAAGTCTGGATCCCTAGATCTTGGTTGTCATGGTAGCCTATGATTGCCTATCTTCTCCTATTCTGCAGACATGGCCCGACCATCATAGTTGGGACTGTTCCACGACTTAACAAATATATGGATAAGTCAACTCAAGAAAACAAAACTCAGCCGTCCAGGACAGTACAGTAGTTCCTTCGGTAAAGAGGCGTATGACGCAGCACAGAAAGTCGAAAGAAGTTTACTTTGCTGCAGACATAGTACTTGGCTTGTCTTTGTTAAGGGCCTATGCTCCTTAGGGAGCTAAAGGGTATTGATTGGTTGATTTTCTGGTTATGCTTTACCTCCCAGTGCTTCATTATCTCATCCGTCGCCTCCTTATCCTTCCGTTCTTATCATTTTTCTATTTTGAAGGAGTTTTGGCGATGCGCGCTACTTTCAACCTAGACTAGCGTGGTCCAACTGCTGTTCGCGCTAATACAAAAAATGTTTCTTCAATTATTTAGTATAATTACTACTTTTGAGATTAGACTTAAAACGTCCGGTGCAAAGCAATATTTTACTGCCTATAGCCAGCATCCGATAGCGTTCGATTGACACTGATATCGAAACTCTGGTTACATAAAGTTTCTCCTCCCCCCTTCCCTCCCCCAACTTCCCGTTAGGAGGTAAAAATAAAATTATATCAAAAGACATTCAATGCTCATTTTAATTATTGTTGTAATTTATTTTTAATTTCGCGGTCTTCGATTTTCATCCATTTGTCGCTGAGCTTTTATTTTAAATAAGTTTTTATCATGAATGGCCCGCGAACTTTAAATTTGTGGTTTATATGGCCCTCGGGGTTGAAAAAGCGTGACCACTCTGACCTAGACACAAGGTCCACCGGTTATGTTAGGGCGTATGTCCAGATACAAAGATCTTTGTTGGTGTTGCTGTTGTCATTTTAATGGTAGGACAGTTCACATCAATACAACAGGATGTCATCTCATATCATAACGGGTCCCTTCCCCTCCTTTCAGACAACAGTTCTGTCCCTTTTACCTCCTGGACTTGGGCAGTGGGCATTGGGTCACAACTCCCAGTTGCCATCCCCCTGTTTGATTCGAATGCTTTGGGATTTGAACCCACTCCTCCTTGTTTGCATTAGTCAAAATTGGCAACTTATTCTTGGTTTTATCATTCCACGGTTGCGCAGTGGTTAGTGCACTGGCTTCCTAGCTCGGTGGTTCATGGTTCAATCCCCAGTTGAGGTGGGTTTTGTTTAGACCGCAAACGGTTCCGGGGTCTACCCAGCCTCAAAAATTGGGTACCAGAGTGTCATAAGAGGTTTTGATGTTACTAAAATATAGGCTATCCTGGACAAATAGGTGTATCAGATGATACCAGGATAATGCCAGATAAGAGACTGGTCTTATAAGCAATACCCCCTTCTCTGAAAAGAGCAAGGGTGTATAGACATCAAAGTGGGGTCTAGCTATGTAAGTTCTCAGAGAAGATGATGATGATGTAGTACTCTGAGTCCCTAACTGCTACCTCTTTAGATCCCACAAGGATTAAAGATTAACTGTGTTGTTTTATGTGGCAAATTGTCTAGGGTAATTTATTTATTATAACAGTTATTAATTTCAAAACAGAACTTTAACTTTAATAAAATTGTTAAGCAAGACTGTATGAAATTTTCTGTACAATTTAATTGTCCTGAACCTCAATCTTTTCAGGTCAGGAATACTCAAAAGCAATAGAATGATATTTACAAATCAAAATCAGTAAAATGAAAAATCCTTTTCATTCTGTAGATTGTTCACTGGAATAACTACACACATCTTCTGTTCGTATGAGTGTTAACTTCTGCTATCACTATTCTGTAAGCTTTCTTTATTATTTTGGAGGTCTTTTATATTCGTCCTAAAAAGGGTTGTAATCCTAGTTTGATTTCTCCTGGGTGAATGACTGGATGTTCTGACACCGGTCTTTATAAAGGACTTATCATAGGATGTTGTTGCTGCTATTCATCCACAAGTCAGGACCACGAGACGTGTAGCTCTTGACTGAGAAGATGGGATCTGACTCCAGATATATGAGAAGCTCTCATCACCCACACACTTCCTCTCAAGTGAATGCAGCCACGAGGTAATGACGTGACATAACCTGGAATAGGACAACCCAGTTCATGTAGTAGTCTGCCTCAATTCACTCACCCACAAACGACATTAAGACTTACCCTTTTTCAGTTAATGTGCCAACAAGTTGCACAAGACCTTGAATTCCTTTGCCTACAGTCAGTTCCATGTGATCATTCTTTCTCTGTATTGATTCACTGTTATTGTCCTTAGTCCATGCTTGGCTTCCGTACGATAATCATGTTAAGTACCAAACAGCATGTGACCTATTGATTACTTCATTCTAACATTTCCTGTACTTTTATCACATGATCTTTGAACAGTGTGTCACTCCAGAAGAAAATACCAATTTAAACCACTACTAACACTTACTGTCGTAATTTGTTGCCATATTTGCAAACACTATACACATTTTTTTCATTTCGAACATGTCCGCAAAACTACACACATTCATAAATGGGTCAGTATAGCACAACACATTTGTTTCACTTTCCACTTAGCATTAACACATACTCTGGCTATACACAGGTTAATAATTAACAAAATATGCAATTAAATATATCTTTCTTACCCTCAGGCAAATATATTCACACACACAAGCTGAACTGGCCTTCTAAGGGATCTAGAACTGCTCTCAGATCAGAAGGCAAAGACTTGGTCGTTCCGTCTTTTAGTTTCTGTCAGCTCGGTGCAGATTTTTGAATCGAATGGCCCAGATAGTACTACCTTGTTACTATTTATAGAACTACATCCGCCCAATTGGAAAGATCGTCAAAATTATTTGTAGAGACTATTGACTGATGCGAATCTGAGCGTGTTTGTATAATCTGACTAAATTTTAATATTTTATATTACCGTTATTATTGGACCGATTTTAATTATCAAAAGTGATAATCAAACGGCCAATTTCTCTCTATCGTTCTATATAGTTTTCCCTTAGTTATTCCTTTGCATATCAATCTGGGTAATTTTAAAGTAATTAAATTTGGCATTACCCTGATTTGAAAATATCACTAAAATAAATTTTCCTACTACAATAAAATTTTATCATGCGTGAATATTTATGCTTATGTGTTAAGCAATATCAGCGCTATAATTTGAGATATTTCCTTCTGTTTAACTATCTTTAGTTGTTAAGAAATAAAATATCTTCGTTTGGTCAAAAACACAAAATAGCCTCTATTGTCACGTCAACCAAAATTTTCTTATCACTACAAGAAAAGGAAACAATTTGATTGGTTGTTAAATTTGTACTATACTCTTAGATAATTTTTGTTGGGTGGTAACTTTTGACTTGGTTCCTAGACAAATTCAAATACACTAGATAAATTTTTGGTGGTAAATTTGACTGGGTTCTTAGACACATTTCAAATCCTATAGTTAACGTTAGATTCAAACACGATAGCTAGTTTTTGACGCGGGGAATTTGAGCGTGGTGTCATACAGATTAAAAATTTTTACGACACAGAGCAACTCTGGGAAGGTTAAGGCGGCCGGCGTGATGCTGACCACATCACCCCTAGTATGCCGATGGTCAAGAAAATATTGGCCTAACACCATATTCCCAATATGCCTCAATGGGTGTGTGACGGGATCCTTTCTTTTTATCATTCTGAACTCCACCAAGGCCGGTCCCAGGCACGAATTAAGGAAGGCGATTTATGGAACATGGAATTGTGGAAGATTTCTTTCGTTCATCCAGAAATTCGTATTAATATTATTATTTGTTGTTGGTGAAAGGTCATGGTAGTCTCATAGCAGATAGTGGAAATAAAGTGCTAAATGTTTCAGCATACTGGGTCCAGCTGTATGAGGTGGGAGGACCGTTCCCTTCCTCGCTCTTTCCCTTCCCTAACTCAAGAGCAGAAGTCATACACCCATTTACAGCTGGTAAGACTGGAGCACGAGGATACTAGGTTTCAATCCCGCAACCCAATAACTTTCCCGCCGATAATCAAGCGCTCTAACCGCTTAACCCAGTCGGACGGTCTCCAGTTTTATAATAAATTATCGTACGGAAGGTTAATTGTTTTATTTGGCCCGTCTGAGTATATAGAGTGGCTGTCGACAGATACGCGAGAAGGTATAGAAATAGATTTTTCACAGGTGGTAGAATTGATAAAAAAAGATCTGTCTCTGGAGTGATTAGGTAATCTCTTCCAGCCTATCCGTACGACTGTACTTTATTGCAAGGCAGCTTTTATCTCCCTGTCAAGAATAGATAAGTTAATATACACACACACAGCTATGTGACACAAGACACACAAACGTGAAAAACTAAGGATAAATGGGTATGGGTCTGACCAACACACAAAGGTAAGTTTCTTTGTAGTTTATTATCATTTAAACTCGACAACACCAAATATCTAAAGAAAGATCAAATAAAATCAGATTTACATACATATGAAATTGCAGAATAGATGCGCCCTCCCTGTATGGAGAAAAGAACCCAGTTAATAACTCGAAGGTTAGCACTAAGTTACAGAGTAGACAGTAAAGCAAACAAGTTACTACTATATGCTACCCAGTAAAGTAAACAAGGTTAAGCAAATCCAATGTTGGTAAATTCCCTGAAGGAAAGGGAAAAAGGATCCCGTTACACGCCCGTTGAAGCATATTGGGAATATGGTGTTAGGCCCATATTTTCTTGACCATCGGCACACTAGGGGTGATGTGGTCAGCGTCACGCAGGCCGCCTTAACCTTCCCAGAAGTTGCTCTGGTACCCAATTGGGGCTGGGTCGACCCAGGAGCCGTTTGCGGCCTACAAAAATCCCACGTCATCTGGGGATCGAATCATAGACCACTGAGCTAGGAAGCCAGTGCACTAACCACTATGCTACCGCGGCTCCCATCGGACAACTCTATGTTAGAGCTTCGATTCTGCACTGCGTAAAATCTGGATAAATCCGCTTGAATACGACTATCAGAAGTCGGGAACAATAATGTTATTTTGTACACCCCAGTGGGCTGGTAAAAATTGGAAAAATATCTGGATTTTGTAAGTCCAGATAAAACTTATAAGTTAAAATGTTTCTCATGTATCTTGGCGAGTACACGTTTATAAATGAAAAATCGGTACCGCTCAAACCAAGTAGAGGAACAAGTAACCCAGAAACCAAAAGTGAAAAAGAAAAAAATAAACGTTGGACGCTCTTGTGATCAGGTCGGCGAAGAATATAAGAAACATTCACGGAGAAAAAAATGCTACTATCCTATGAAACTATATACACACACAGATGGGGAAAAGACGATCTCTTCTCCACTCCGTCAGTCCTGATTATATTTAAAAGGCACACAGTGTTTCCTTACTCCTATCAGTTAACAAATTCCGCTGGCGGCTCAGTTCAGGCGGGTCTGAGTTATGTTTAGCTCGCCCGCCCCTACTCGCCGGCGTCAGCGGACAATGAAAATTATTATTTAATCTCTCCATACGCGCTACCTAAACAATGATCGCCTGTCATTAAATAGCAATTAAATTGTCGGCATCTGTTGGCTTTGCCGTATATGATTAAAATAATAGACACTATAACAAATTTACAAAATGAAATATAGCGTGAATTCTTTACTATCACTATCAGACGTTTTTTATCCTATAAGTCCAGTCAGCTAAAACCGTCTCTTCTCGTGTGAGAAAGCGTGTGGCGAAAATTAACAGTTTAATTTAACCTCTGGTATGAAATCGCTACGCGTTATTTTATTTCACAAGGTTTTAACTAGCGGGAAAAATCTAAGTGAAGAATGATGGTAAACGCTAACACTTTTAAAACATATTTGCACTATTTCCTACCAGAAAATCAATGAAAAATCTCCACGAATGCTAATAACACATTTTCCACAATAATGGTTCTAGAACTGCGTGCTTAGAGTATTCAAAAATTCTGAGTGACACTGATGGCAGGTTTAAGAAAACACAGTTTATATATCATTATATTTCTCTGATCTACAGATGTTGTTAATTTTCGTGCTACTGTGTGTAACGGAGAATCAGAAACAGAGTTACAAGATAAAGGCTTACGGTCGGTCTTCCGTCGGGCGTTTTCGACCGGCATCAAAAGACTTATTACGTGTAACGGGTTTCTCGAAGGTTTTGCCCGCGACTCGACATCAAAGCGTACTCGGGGAATTTTGGATTTCCCTTCGTAGACTTCAAAAAGATTCTGTGTTTTTCACGTGCGGTCTGTCAGGTATCGTATGATTGACAGATAAGCTCGCGTGAGAAGACGAGGTAAACAAACCTGATTCGCTACCTGTTATGACGGGCAGGTCACGAAAATTTGTAAACACTTCGTTTGCTTGTATTCAAAAAAAAAGAGGCGGGGACGAAAAAGTAAGCTTGTGTGAGTAAAGACAGGCAGTAAATGCATGGTTTTAGCTAGCAAATCATAGAGCGCTACGAGGTCACAAAGACTGTCAGATTACTTTGGGCTCTTTTTCCATTATACGTCACATAAATACAAATTTACCCTGCTCGAACCCCATTATGCTGTTCCAACTTGCTGACCTCTTGTGGGTCATCGGACGACCGTTGTGGAAACACTTACATAAAACACGGACTTTAATTGCACGCGCGAATGGTGGAACTGTTGTTTGCGCAAGCACGGGGTTCTGTTAAGAGTAACAAGTATGCCACCAGTCGCACTGGCGGCAGAGTTTCTTTCATTGCTGCCTGGAGAGGTGGGAAGAGAAGGTGGTTGACCCAATCCACCAGACAGAAGCGAAATCATAGTAGTGTTTCTCAGCCTATAATTACAGGACCCCCGGCTGTTGGAAGTCATAGCTAAGGCAGGGTGGCAACGTTTTTCACGTGCACAACGCGATCCATATGTATATTTCATTGTGAAATCTCTGATGAAACACGCAGGACGCCTAAAGCATAAATACATTATTAGACAGTCCTGCATAGGTATAAAACAATGGAGGAAAATAAGGATAAGTGTTTGAACTACACGCCCGTTAGGTGGTTTATATTAACTTACTTAGTCGTTCCTCCTCTTCTTTTTTATTTTATTTAAATGATGAGAAATATCTTGTTCAACCTCTGATGGGTTATAATTAGGATATATATTGTTTTCAATTCCAAATAATGTTAACAACTGCCGACATGGGAAAGTGGCATCACAGCTGTCAAATCATTGTAAATAGGGCACATCACAATTATCAATTACTAGTGTAAAAGCCCGTCATAAGACGGGAATTAAATTCAAAAGCACCAATACCTAACGGCAATTTTACTTATTCAAAAGTATTAAAAAAACCACTGTTCTATAAAAACATTTGTACACACCGTCATTTGCGCACGTTTGGAGAGCACATATAAGGGAAACAATACAATTAATGTCTAACTTTCAACCAAAGTTGCATCCCTTAGCGTTAGTGACAGAAAAAGCTGGGATTTTATATATATATATATATATTGATGTGTATGTAGATCCAAACCTCAGGAGGTTTCTGAGGAAGGTGGTTCCAGTAACAAGAAGAGAAATGGTCCACAACCAGATGATACGTCAAGGCCTAAAAACCCAACCCCCGCAGACCCAAGTAGAATAGTCCCAACTGAGATGGTTTGGCCATGTCTGCAGAATGGAAGAAGATTGGCTACCACGAAAAGCACGAGAAACTAAGAGCCGGGGATCCAGACCTCCAGGACGACCCAAAGTCCGCTGGGAGGACAACATTAGACAATCTTTGAAGGACCGAGGACTAGAATGGAACCAAGCCTGGAGGAAGACAGCCGATAGAATAGTATGGCGCCCTCTCTCTTACAAACCTCGCGGTAGAAGAGGAACGACTATGAAGAAGAAATTGATGCTTGTATGATTTAAAAAAAAAAACACCTCAAACAAACAAAAACGACATAAAACCGAACAAAATCAAGCAGAAACTCCAAACAAGAATAATACTAAAAGGGAGGGATGTAAAGGCATGGTGGTTCCAGTTATATAACTGACTTTACAGGGAAGGCAGAGGGCGGGAACTGGTCACTCCACGTCATAAAGCTGGGCCTAGTGTAGAGAAGTCTCTAACACTATACTCATCTACGGCAGTATCCACTGTCATCAATTTCATTTTTGCGCCTTATAAAGCATGGGTCCACCCCTACAGTTGTCCCCCTTGCAGGATACCTTCACAAAGCGTGTACGCGCGTCTGTAGTAGTGGTTTATATAGCAATTGTTTTATGGAAGAACATTTTTTTTTAAAAAACTTGCTTGAGATCGGCGTTTTATGTAAGTTTGAGAAGCCGTGATGTACAGCGCTTGAAAGTTGAATGATACCTGGTAGGAATACACACAAAAATTGTGTTGTGATAAGTTGCATAAGCAGAAGTGTGAGTCATCCACGTGAATAATTGTTGCTGCCATGGTGAAGATTACGGGTTTTTCCCTGATGAAACTGTGGGGTGGACCTGGTGGGATGAACGTTTAAAAAATAAGAAGAAAAACGGAACAAGGTGAAGAAAAGGAATAAGGTGCGTGCAGATTAAACATACGGGTATTATAGGGTAGTCTGGAAAACGTGGGTTGGACTGAGAGATAACGAAAGAAAAAAGAAAATTGACGTGTACAGGTTGCGTAGCTTGTACGCATGCGTGAGCCTTTGAGTGCAAGTGGGCGATTGGTTAATTCATACCGGCAGTTTCATATCGTAATGGCTTCATAGATTTTTTTATTTTTTAAATTAATGAACAAATCACGTTCAACCCGTAAATTGGTTATAATTAGGATATGTTGTAACAGTGTTTGTAGATAAATATACTGTATTCCACTGCTGCCATGATCTTGCTGACAACAGTTCTCTAATTACGTATTCCATACTAGATACAGGCCGGTCTCTGACAGTCAATGCAATACTTCAAAAATGCACGAAATGGACAGACACATATCGCTAAATCCTGGAACAAGTCAAGAGTTTCTCATACCTTGGTCATATAATAACAGAAGATGGCAGATGTGAGACAGAAATCAAGAAGAGAATAGGAATGGCCACAGTTGCACGAGACAGATACTAATATCTTAAACAACTAACTCACAAATTCAAACTGAGAATCATCAAATGCTATATATATTCTTCACTGTTTTATTGTATAGCAACATGGACAGTTAGAGGAAAAGAATTGAGGTCTTTGAGATGTGGATACATAGAAGAATGGAGCACGTCTCATGGGAAGAGAAGAAAACAAGTAAAGAGGTCCTAGAAAACCTATGACTGTAAAGAGAATTCGTGAATGAGATCAAAATTAGGCAGCTAAAATATTTTGACCATGTAAAAAGACATAACACCTTGCAGAAGACCTTAATAGAAGACAGAGTTGAAGGCAAACGTGCAAGAGGAAGACAGTGATATAAGTGGGTAGATAACATCAAGAGATGGATAGGAAAGAATCTACCATAGTGCACCAAGACAAGAGACAGAAGACGTTGGAGATCCATTGCAGCGACGCTTCGATGTGAAGATGATATCACAATGTTACATTTCCCCTATCCTAACCCTTGGAGATGGATTTCCCAGTTGCCTGACTATGGCGCACCAGTTCTATGGTCCTTATACAGCATCAGCAAATTTCAGTGTTCAAGGTTGTTGGGAAGTACGTAAACAACTTACTTTTTTTTTTTAATCCTTGAGGTCTTTGCCTTCGTATGGCGAGGTGCAGTTCTTTCAACCTAGACTGAAGTCCGTTGGATATATCAGAGCACTATTCCCATTAAAAAATAGATAAATTCTGTCAACTCTGATACAGTGTTGACAAATACTAAGCCCTGACAAGGGCTATTAGTGTCTATCAGCTAGTATGTGAAGTCCTGAAAAGGAATACTGGTGCTTGCAGAATTGGTAGCAACTAAGCCCCGAAATATGCTATGGACCCCTGAAGAAAAGCGAAAGAGAGGCCTAACAAAAACAACTTGGTGGAGAACTGTCGATGCCGAGATGCAAAGAATGAACCAGAGCTGGGACACTGCACAAAGGATGGCCGCCGACCGAGCAAAGTGGAAGCAGTTTGTTCCTGCCCTACAAGACGCCACCAGGCATGATGACCACTGACTGCTTCGACAGTCGGCGGCTAAGGATCAAAGAAGAAGAAGCACCAAAAACGTGCCATATAATCAATGTTAGTGTGACAGGGGCTAGGTGTAGTGGTAGAGGTGAACTTATGTCGATGTGGCTACCTCACACCCAAGACCCATGCACTAAGAAAATTTATTAAGGATCGTTTGACAGGGGTTGCAATTATTGGTTGCTTGCAACCCTCTCAGCAGCAGACTTAACAATTCAAGCAACACAAAGCCTTATACAGATCAACATTTAATACTACCGAACACCCAGGCAGTGTTCATAGACTTTCTGAAAGAAACAATATATAAAACAATGTCTAAGTGAAAATCAATAGCATAGATAATAACACTTACCATACAGAAAACATGCGCCCACCTGATGCCCTCAACTATCTCACACACTCATGCATATCGCCCAATGAGACTAGTATGGTGTTGTGCATGAGGCTGGCAATCTCACTATGTAACACAGATTGCTACTGAAACCACTACTGCAAGAACACACACACTCAGCTATCACACACTCATGCATTTCGTCCAATGAGACTAGTATGGTGTTGTGCATGAGGCTGGCAATCTCACCGTGTAACATCGGTTGCTACCGAAACCACTAATGCAAGAGCATATGAATACTTCATGCGGAGGCAAACCACACTGGTGGCCCAATGCTCCCTCAGGAGCGGAGAAGAGAAATATATATCTCCAAGTGAGCCCACGTGCTCTCACAAACCATCCTTCACATAACAATCATTAAATAATAATCAACTGGACATAAAATAATATTCTTCAACTACATGTACAACAAATACTCTCAATAATGAGAATAAACCACCACCTCGCAACTGATCCGTCTCAATATTCGTCACTGCACTCTGAACATGTCGTAAGTGACGACTGGTGCGCCTGGCCGCAAGCGTGTCGTATATGACCCCTGATGAGATTGGGAACTCATCATATAAAACACATTGTTACAGAAACAACCACTGTAATAGCATAAAAATGCTTCTTGTGGGCTTGTGATGGACACCAGCCGCATTGGTGTTTCCATGCTCCACCAGGAGCAAACAGAGAAACACCTGTCTCAACGTGCCTTACGCACCCTGGCGTGGCTCTAATCTCACCAGAAATCTAAATGACTATTCTCACTTCAAAGTAACCACTAAAGATAAACAGTAGGATTATGATAAGTAGGCTATCGTGAAATACACTTAAATGCTCTTACATTAAAGAATAAAATATAATTATTCTTAACTTTAACAAAACTGGAACTAAATACATCACCTAAAAGAAATTTAACACGAAAACTCTGATCTATTACTGGGGAAAATTATATTAACCTACTTCCACCTACGTGTCAATTCACCCAGTATAAAATAGCGTAACATTATATGTTTGATAACTAAGAGTGTTACTGCAGACTCCTCGCGCCGCTTTTATACAGTCATCACCACGTGGCTGCCATCATACCCATAGTTTATTACTATTTAAATTCAAGTCCCTGATAACACCTCTGTCCAGTTCCATGTATGAAATAGTTTCATACTATATTTGCCTTTCTGATGAATGAAATAATCGCTCTTAAACTTTCACATATGGGATTTGGGCTTAGCGTGCCTAATAAAACCTATCCAGACATTATTTTCACTCATCTATCATTTCAAGACTAAATCATAATGTCCTGGAAGAAATCTCCTTTAGAATTACATCTATCTATTTATTTCACTAAACATTAAAACAGCCACGCTCAATATAATTTCAGAATTATAGAAAACTAATGCTAATTTGCTTTGAAATCAAACTCACGTGCTCAAGGCATCTACAGACTGACTCTGGTGTCTAACTTCGTTTGTTCTCTCTGGGCGGCTTTTGCAAAATAGGCCCGTTCGCCGCCTGCTATCTCTTTATATAGGCTCTAGGCTAACCACTCAACTTTAGTGCGCTGCGCGGATTGATTGCGCCACGCAAATAACACACGCGATTATCGCTCTAGAAATAGCGAAAAACACAAATATAACACAACTAATTTGTAGGCTTTATTATGGCCTAATAATATATCTTCTTCTTGAAGATAATGTGGTGAAAAGGCACTAAACCACAGAGACAATATGGCTGACAAGATGGGTGAACCACGGAGACAATATGGCTGACAGGATAAGTTAACCACGGAGACAATATGGCTGACAAGATGGTGAGGTCACATTCCAGGTTGTAGAGATATAAGCAGAAGTGACTAGGCATTCATGCAGCATTGGCCTTTCATATGTATATCATCATGATGTTCCTGTGCACTCCCTACATGGCATGGGACCACCATTACAGCTGGTCCTCTTCCAGGAAGCCTGCAACAAGTAGTCACATGTTCTTGCTGAGATGGTTTCTGTAGCTATTTGTTGGACATGATGAGGTTGCCAGCCTCATTCACAACCTCATGTTAGTTAGCCTTGTACGACGTGTCTGAGGGTGCAGTAGTCCTGTTCTATCTTAAGAGACCCCCCGGGACTACATGGGGGCTTTCATATCTATAGGCATATAATTAGGTAGTACAGTATATTGTCAATAAGGGTAAGGTAATGGATCCCGTTACACGCCCATTGAGGCATATTGGGAATATGGTGTTATGCCCATATTTTCTTGACCTTCGGCACACTAGGGTGTAAAAGTCTATTAAGGCACATAATTAGGTAGTATATTGCCAATAAGTAAAAGTCTATTTCACACTAGTGACATGAGTTTTGTCGCTGGTGTCTTGTACTCTACCATTTTCAGCGTTGCCGGGGCACCTTGCAAAGTCTTGAGTACATTGCTGGACTTGAATGACAAAAAACATTAATACTCTCAAATGCTTACAAATGTAATTGTAAACATCAGTCACATACATTTGATATACAGATAAAATATCATCATGTTCCTTTTCTCTCCCTATGGAACATAGAGCTACTACCACTGTAGCTGGCCCTGTTACAGGAATCCTGCACTAAGCATTCACTTTCTCTTGCAACAGTGGTCTCTGTATCAATTATTTTTGAATGATAAAAGTTGCCAACCCCATACTCAACCTGTTATTAGTCGCCTCGTGGGGGACCCAAAGATGCAGCAATAGAGAATGCAGTCAGCGACCCATAGCATGACTGCTTGCATCAGAGTCAGCGAACCAGAGCTGACTAAGACCCTACTCCACTTCCACGTGGTGGTCCTGGAAACAGTCTGCATCACTGCAGTCTGGCTGAGAGAGTAGGGATCGCAGAGGGAAGGCAAAACCCGGTCCCAAAAACTGCCGTGCTGAAGTCGGATGTGTCGACCGAAAGGTGCAGATATCACAGCTCCGGCGTAAACAGACACAACGCAACCAACGTTCTTTTCAGGACGAACGTGGAAGAAGAAGAAGAAATCGCCTCGTGGGACATGCTTGAGTGAGCAGAAGTCCTGTTCATTCTTTGTCTCATATGGGACTATTATTATTATGCTCATATAAAAAGACCATAACATCTAACTGAAAACCGTAATAGAAGGACAAGTGGAAGGCAACCGTTGGAGATACATTGTAGCCAACTTTTGATGCAAACATGGCAACTGATCCAGTCCATGTACATTACAGCTTTATTTACATTTCAGCTTCATTCCCATAATTTACAATTAAATTAATATACAGTCAAATTATGTTTATGTGATTGGGTGTTCCTTTGTAATAACCCCCACTTTTATTTAACTTCATCTGAGGTTTAAAAACTTGTTGTATTTCAAATCTTTGACACTCAAAATCTCAGTGCTCCACCCATCATAGAGAGCTGAAACTTTATATGCAGCTCCCTTTCTTGGTACATTTTAATCTTTCAAGTTTTGACTGGCATTGGCCTAGACACTTTTAAATAATAACAATAAATAAGGAGAAAATAACTTCATAAGTAAGGGAAATAATGTACTGTGAATATATATTTTTCATGTTTGATAGGGATGGGTATCAAACGGTGAACAGAAAATTCGGCAATCAAGTAATTTCTTTAACCAACTAGGGAGTTAATTGTTTTCAACACAGTTTTAAAATGACCAACTTTTTTTTGAGCTTTGCATTAGGTTCTTAAATTTAAAATTGAGTTTTATTCAAAAATGTACAAGGGGATTGACATAAGTCTTGGGCCTGACCATGAAGGAGTCACAGGAGGAAGATCAAACTTGGCACATTTAAAGCTCATCATATTTGCACTGAATGTGTAAAGTACACGTTTGTTTCTTCAATGGGTTTTCCCGCTACGGTTCACGGCGCAATGTACCCTATTGACCGGATCTGCTGCTCCAAAGATTTGACAAAACAATAGAAAAGAAGGAGGCCAGAGCTGTGATAAAATTTCTGATGTTTCAGGGAAAAACACCTACAGAAATACACATGGAGATGGAACCAGTATTTCGTGATTCTTGTCCTTCATATACTTTGGTAAAAAACTGGTGTCAACAGTTTAAGTGCGGCCACTCAAATGTTGCTGATCTGCCAAGATCTGGTAGACCAGCCTCAGAGTGCAACGATGAAAATGCAACAAGAGTGAAGAAAATCATTGACCAGGATCGAAAAATGACAATTGTGGAGATAGCTAGTAGAGTAAAACTAAATGAAAGAACCGTTTATAGAATTTTACACAACAGACTGAACATGAGAAAAGTGTGTGCACGCTGGGTTCCGCGACTGTTGACACGTGAACAGAAGCAAACGAGGGTAAATTGCTGTCAACAGTTGCTCAAAAAGCGTCAGTCAAAAGTTTTGTGACCATGGTGACAGTAGATGAGACTTGGGTACACCATTATGACCCCGAATCCAAAATTGCCAGCATGCAATGGAAAACCCCGGGCTCCCCAACACCTGTCAAGCCGAGGGCACAGAAATCTGCAGGAAAAATGATGCTGATGGTTTTTTGGGACGGCAAAGGTGTCTTTTGAAAGATTATCTGCCTCGTGGCAACACAGTTAATGGACAGTACTATACAGATCTTCTCACAAAACTAAGAAAGGTTGTGACCAAGTTAGAGGGATAACGCGCACTCAGAATCTTCCTTTGCTTCAAGACAACACGCCATCTCACAAAGCACGGCTTGTGCAGCTAGCAGCCAATGATTTGAATATTGAAATTCTTCCACACCCACCATATTCTCCAGATTTGGCTCCATCAAACTTTTTTCTATTCCCAAATCTTAAAAAACAGCTAAAAGGAAATCATTTTGACAGCGATGAAGAGGTTATACTGGCATGTGATGACTGGTTTAGTTTGAAAAATAGGGTGTTCTACTCCCAAGGTCTTTTCAAGGTCAAGCAAAGATGGCAGAAGTGTGTCAATTCAGACGGTGGCTATATTGAAAAGGAATAAACACTATACAAAATTTCAGCTCTCTGTGACATGTCCTTCATGGTCAGGCCCAAGACTTATGTCAATCCCCTTGTACTTATGGAGGTGAGTCATGGGCAATGACTGCAACCCAGAAAAGCCAGCTCCAAACCTCAGAAATGAGGTATCTGAGGAAGGTGGTTGAAGTAACAGTAGAGACATGGTCCGCAACCAGATGATATGTCATGGCTCAAAACCCAGCCCCTGCAAACCGAAGTAGAACAGTCTCAATTACGATAGTTTGGCCATGTCTGCAGAATGATTACAATGACAAATATGGGAAACTAAGAGCCAGGGATCCAGACTTCCAGGATGGCACAGAGTCCGCTGAGAGGACAACATTAGACAATCTTTGAAGGACCGAGGACTAGATTGGAACCAGGCCAGGAGGAAGACAATCGATATGATAGTCTAGTGCTGTCTCTGGCAAACCTCTAACACCCCACCGTAGGAGAGGAATGACTAATTAAGTTATTCAAAAATGAATTTTATTCAACAACAGGTGAAAACATGTTTTAGGGATCCATTGTTATTGTTGTTATCAAATACATTGAAAAAAAAAAGAAAATAAATCTTCCATAATTCTATTACACAGAAGATAAGTGGGTGGCCAGTTATCATTAATCATAACTCTTCATATCATTGACAAATTTATATTTTTGTGAACGGTATAAACAAGTACTGAAGTAAAGGTAAAGGTCATCTACTTTCATTCTATGTAGTAGAATGTACTCATTTTCTTTCACTACTTTCTTTAATCAGCATAGGACCCGTACTGTGGCTGATCCACGTACAGACAGCCTGTGCCAGAGCTTGCCATGTGCACTTACAGAAAACATTTATAGAAGCCTCAAATCTACAGGAACTGGGATGGATCTACTGTCCTGGTCATGCAGGGGTACCTGGCAGAGCTGACAGACTAGCTTCAGGAGCACCCAAGAGGGGACATTGGATATGGATAAGGGAGAGATACTAAGGACAAATAATGATCACCTGTTAGAGAATGACACTGAAATCAATGAATCAGTTTGGCCGATTGTGCTGGAATTTGGCATCAAACATAAGACTAGCAGTAGTGGG
Source organism: Oreohelix idahoensis (assembly GCA_024509875.1). NCBI lineage: Eukaryota > Metazoa > Mollusca > Gastropoda > Stylommatophora > Oreohelicidae > Oreohelix > Oreohelix idahoensis. The sequence continues at coordinate 243,223 of JAMPIV010022134.1, read as the reverse complement.
CGTATGAGAGGATGCATAACTTGTGTATACAACCAGCAAGCAACAGGAACAATTAGCATTCATACCCTTAGACATTAGCTGAGGGAGATTGAGCACCTATGGGTTTGCCCAGAGTGCAGTGATGTCAATTCTGATCAACAATGACAATAGCTTATTGTGGTGGTTTCTGTATCAATTTACTTTAGTTGCTGACTTTGCCAACCTCAGTTTTGTTGCCTTTTGTGACTTACCTTGTGGGTGCTGTGTACCTGTTCTTTCCTTCTCTCGTCAGGAAATTCCTCCCTCGCAGGCACTACACATTATTATTTCAAAAAATAATGACATTATATCAGTCCTGGAATTCTGTCCAAGATAATTTTATCTATGTTTTTCTTTGTCAGGGTATCTTGAAGTCTTAAGTTCTTTTGGTTTTGAAAGGTTATATTTATATATTTGGAGGTTTTGCCTTCCAAAGTGGATCAGCTTGTGGTTTGAAATTGTCTTTTTTCTCATTGCAGGACGCAATGAATTGATAGCCCGATACATCAAGCTTCGGACGGGCAAGACACGGACTCGCAAACAGGTGTCCAGCCATATCCAGGTTCTGGCACGCAGGAAGGCCAAGGAGATCCAGGCTCAGCTGAAGGTCACAGTAAGTGTGAGTGATTCTTTCCCTGATTTATTTCTTACTTACATTCAGTAAGTTATGTATATCATTTCATTTGATCAGACACAACTATCTTCAAATCGGAACACAATTCGATGCCAAAAATATGTTTTTTATTTTTTTATTTTTTTTTTAAACTTGTATATTTCAATCAATGCCCTTTAGTTCCCCAAGGAGCATAGGCCTTCAAAAAACACATGCCAAGTCTTCCTGTCCCGTGCCATCTGCTCAAGTTCTTTCCATGTTTTCCTCATCATTTTCACTTCTATATCCAGTTCTCTTCTCTATGTGTTTTTTGGTCTACCTCTGCCTCTCTTTCCCTGTGGATTCCAGAACAAGGACTGCCTTGTAATGCTATCAACAGGTTTCCTCAATGGGTGACCTATCCATCACCAGCGTCTTCTCAAACTTTATATTAATCTTATCTTTCAGTGGGCGGGGATCCATTGTACTTTTACTTTGTTGCAGTGCAAGATAGATGGAAATGGGAAGGTAGATAAACTTGCCAAAGAGGGATAAGGAAAATCCAAACAGAAGACAGGGCTACATATGAAGAGATAAAAGCAATAATCTGAAATAACTATAGAAAACTTTGGCATAAGGAACCACCAGAGTCCAGTAATGCTGAACTATACTATACATTACTAAGAAGAGATCAAGTGATAATTTTCAGACTGAGAACCGGCCATTGCCGACTCAGATACCATCTGTTCAACAAACTGAAAATTGGACAAAAAGATGTGTATCCATGTTGGGAGGACAGACAGACAGTAGATCATGTTGGGAGGACAAACAGACAGTAGATCATGTTGGGAGGACAAACAGACAGTAGATCATGTTGGGAGGACAAACAGACAGTAGATCATGTTGGGAGGACAAACAGACAGTAGATCATGTTGGGAGGACAGACAGACAGTAGATCATGTTGGGAGGACAGACAGACAGTAGATCATGTTGGGAGGACAAACAGACAGTAGATCATGTTGGGAGGACAAACAGACAGTAGATCATGTTGGGAGGACAAACAGACAGTAGATCATGTTGGGAGGACAAACAGACAGTAGATCATGTTGGGAGGACAAACAGACAGTAGATCATGTTGGGAGGACAAACAGACAGTAGATCATGTTGGGAGGACAAACAGACAGTAGATCATGTTGGGAGGACAGACAGACAGTAGATCATGTTGGGAGGACAAACAGACAGTAGATCATGTTGGGAGGACAGACACAGTAGATCATGTTGGGAGGACAGACAAGACAGTAGATCATGTTGGGAGGACAGACAGACAGTAGATCATGTTGGGAGGACAAACAGACAGTAGATCATGTGGGAAGGACAAACAGACAGTAGATCATGTTGGGAGGACAGACAGACAGTAGATCATGTTGGGAGGACAGACAGACAGTAGATCATGTTGGGAGGACAGACAGACAGTAGATCATGTTGGGAGGACAGACAGACAGTAGATCATGTTGGGAGGACAGACAGACAGTAGATCATGTTGGGAGGACAGACAGACAGTAGATCATGTTGGGAGGACAAACAGACAGTAGATCATGTGGGAAGGACAAACAGACAGTAGATCATGTACTCCAAAACTGTCGGCTCGATGAGAGCAGCTGGATGACACTGTGGCCTTTTCCAACCCTGTTGTTGAGGGAGAAACTGTATGGTGATGAGAGAGACCTGAGACAGACTGCCAGCTTTATCAGAGAGATAGATGTGGTTATTTGAGATGAAGAAGAAGCTTCTTTCTGTTTTAGAAAGTGAAGAGATAGCAGTAGCATAAAAACTACAAAATAAAGGCTGACAATCCAGTTATCTCAAATTTGGATTATCCAGGCTGACAATCCAGTTATCTCAAATTTGGATTATCCAGGCTGACAATCCAGTTATCTCAAATTTGGATTATCCAGGCTGACAATCCAGTTATCTCAAATTTGGATTATCCAAACAACTATCTTCTTCTTTCACCTTTCAACTCTCAGAAGAGCATAGAGGCCTCCAACAAACTTATGACAAGTTTTCTTGTCCCATGCCATCAACTCAAGGTCTTTCTACGTCTTCATGTCTGTCTCCAGTTCTCTTCTCTATGTGTTCTTTGGTCTTCCTCTATCTCTCTTACCTTGGGGGTTCCAGAACAAGGACTGCCTTGTAATGCTATCAACAGATTTTCTCAACCTTAGTCATAAATTAATTAGGATAATCAGAGTTCTGCTGTGAATTGACATAGTTAAGATTATTATAGCCCATGTTGATCCCAGGCCCTGATGCCAGGGAGAATAGAGTACAACCACTGTCCCCAGCCAAGCATGTCATTAAAAAAGATGCTAAGAAGGGTTGTACTTGAGGCTGGCCACTTAATCATGTGTTATGTGTATGTAAACTCTTACAAAAGATACATGATGATTATGATGATAATTTGCATAATGCTGATTGTATTTTATTGCTTTGGGAAATATATGGAGATCAAAAGAAGTCAAGTCCAACACAAAAATCAGAATCTGTGACTTAGGTGTCAAGTCAGTCCTATTGTATGGCTCTGAAACATGGATAACAACAAAAACAACACCTAAACAGCTACAGCCAGATAAGTGCCAGTGGAACAAGAGATGACATGAACCAGATAAGTGCCAGTGGAACAAGAGATGACATGAACCAAATAAGTGCCACTGGAACAAGAGATGACATGAACCAGATAAGTGCCAGTAGAACAAGAGATGACATGAACCAGATAAGTGCCAGTGGAACAAGAGATGACATGAACCACATAAGTGCCAGTGGAACAAGAGATGACATGAACCAGATAAGTGCCAGTGGAACAAGAGATGACATAAACCAGATTAGTGCCAGTGGAACAAGAGATGACATGAACCAGATAAGTGCCAGTGGAACAAGAGATGACATGAACCAGATAAGTGCCAGTGGAACAAGAGATGACATGAACCAGATAAGTGCCAGTGGAACAAGAGATGACATGAACCAGATAAGTGCCAGTGGAACAAGAGATGACATGAACCAGATAAGTGCCAGTGGAACACGAGATGACATGAACCAGATAAGTGCCAGTGGAACAAGAGATGAGAAGAAAAAGTGTTGGACACACGTTGACAAAACCTGTTGATAGCATTACCAGACAGTCCTTGTTCTGGCATTACCAGGGTAAGGAGGTAGAGGAAGAGCAAAGAACAGGTGACAAATAAAACAGAAGACAGACATGAAGGGGATGAACAAGACATGGGGGAATATCTTGAGCTGATGGCACAGGACAGGTAGACATGGCACGGGACAGGTAGACATGGCACAGGACAGGTAGACATGGCACAGGACAGGTAGACATGGCATGGGACAGGTAGACATGGCACAGGACAGGTAGACATGGCACAGGACAGGTAGACATGGCACAGGACAGGTAGACATGGCATACGTTTGTTGAAAGCCTATACTCCTTGGGAAGCTGAAGGGTGATGATAATGTTGTTTTCTTTGTTGTGTCTCTAACATAAACAAAAATTATGTCCTTGGTTTCTTTCACTATCTTCAGACCAATCTTCTTTCACTATCTTCAGACCAATCTTCTTTCACTATCTTCAGACCAATCTTCTTTTACTATCTTCAGACCAATCTTCTTTTACTATCTTCAGACCATTTTTCTTTCACTATCTTAAGACCATTCTTCTTTCACTATCTTCAGACCAATCTTCTTTCACAATCTTCAGACCAATCTTCTTTCACTATCTTCAGACCAATCTTCTTTCACAATCTTCAGACCTTTCTTCTTTCACTATCTTTAGACCAATCTTCAGGACCAGGCAGCCAGAGACAAGGCACTACAGCAGATGGCGTCCATGTCCTCGGCCCAAATAGTGTCAGCCTCAGCAATCCATAACAAGGCTCTTGCTGGCACATTAGGTGGGCTTCCTCCCAGCATGTCTGGGGGCCCTGTCAGACCGCCCTACCCTGGTGCTCCATCGGTAAGGCTTTTTAAAAAAACATTTTCGCCTCACAACTTCTTGGAATGATAATATGAGGTGCCTGAAGGCTATAAACAGCTAAATTGAATGAAAATTAGGTCATGGGATTCATTCATTACCTTTTGACTCTCTATGGAGCACAGGTCTTCAACAAACGTATGCCAAACGCTACTTTCCTGTGTCATCCATTCAAGGCCTCTCTGTGTCTGCTTTATCAACTTTTATCTATTCCCTTCTCAAGTGTTTTTTTTGGGGGGGGTTTTGTTTTGTTTTTGTATGGTCATCCTTTAATTCTCTTTCCTTGGGATTCTAGAACAAGGACTGGCCTATAATAATGTTATCTGGTATTTCTGTGTGTGTTCTATCCAACATCTGTGTGTGTTCTACCCAACATCAGTGTGTGTTCTATCCAACATCTGTGTGTGTTCTATCCAACATCAGTGTGTTCTATCCAACATCAGTGTGTTCTATCCAACATCAGTGTGTGTTCTATCCAACATCAGTGTGTGTTCTATCCAACATCAGTGTGTGTTCTACCCAACATCAGTGTGTGTTCTATCCAACTGTGGTGGATTTGATGTTATGAATTGTTGTAGGTATTATTATATTTGTATTAAATGAGATTAGCTATGAAGGTCCCTGAATATACCCAATAATATTGTGAACTTTTCAGGGTACCTTTCCACTACCACCTTTTTATCTCATTCAAAATGTATTTATATTAGTATATTAAATGACTTCGTGTTGTGTCTAGGGTTATGAATGTAGAGTGTGATGCACAATAATCAACAAACATACAAACAAATAGTTTATTATTCACAACAGCACACAGTACTACCACAATAACATACAAACGACACTCTAAAAGGCTATCTTATTTAAGACTGTGGTTGAATTTTGTTTAAATAAGATTTTTACAGTTTTATTATCCTGATTCAAATTTATTTGTAATCAGGACTGACAATTTAAAAGTGAAATCAAAATAATCATTTACATCAGTCAAATAGCACAATAGATCGTTTGTCCATATATATAATATTTTTCTAATATACGTCTGTAGTGTTCTCCTACTTTAAGGTAATACTGGTAGTACCACTAGGTTGTTGTTTTAAATCATGTCCTTTTGGAAATGTTTGTTTCTATTTTGTCACTTGTGGAACTATTAAATATTTGTCCCAGTTTTATTCACTGTCATTAGATCGTTCTTTTAAAGTTCTGTAGTTGAGCTCTCAGGTGCCGAACGAGAACTTAACTTGGCAGTAGAATATAGGTTGAACCTTTCCTCTGCTCGCTTGACAATCTGTTCCCTGTTTGATAGGCAATGGCCACTAGCATGGGCTCGCAGTAAACAGGCAGAGGCCTGAATTACATAAAATACATGTTAATAAATGTCAATCTTACCACAATTTTCAATGAAATATACACAGAGACGATGACTGACACAGTTTCGATCTGTTTTATTGCCCAGGCTGCTTAGAACTTGTATTTTAAAGCACAGCCTGCTCTCATCTATCACTGTTGAAAATTTTCTTAGAAATGGCGTCCTCCCCAACGCTTATTCTGACAATATCGATTCAGTTAGCCAATCGCTATTAATATCACAAGGGTAAACAGTCTTTTTCAAAAAATATCATTCAAACCTTTCCTACGTTACTAGGTTATTTATGTTTATTCAAAGGTCAGCCAATAATATTTAGTCTCACTTCAAATGCCACCCAATCAGATTCACTGTACTATCCGAGCCTATCTGTCACCTACTTTTTTCCCAAAAAATATGCGATCCAATCTAAGCAGATATGACTTGACCTGACAGTATCTCTGATCTCTATGTATTGTTTTATCAATATTTAATTAGTTAAGGGACTATTTATATAACTAATAACATATTCTTGGTCAGCAAGTCTTCAGGTACACGAATCTACAATTTTTAAGGGGCTATGTGGTTTGGTTCAAAAATTCTATCTTTTTTTCTATGTTGGTTGTTTATTTTTAAACTACCTCCTGTTCACTTCTTTTCTCATGTACTTACGAGATAATTACGAGAGCTTAGGTCATTCATAATAAGAGCTTAACATGTTTACATGACCGAGGTGTCCACAATTCTAACTTTTTCATTGTATTTAGGGAAACCCCTAAGGCAAGGCTTGCCCCTGTGCTATGGTTGCTTTTAGTTTAAAATCAATGCGAAACGAATTAGCATTTCATCTATCCTTGCCCCTCCTCGTTCCACAATGCATTTTAGGCAAATATTTTCTTAGAACTAGGAAAAGTGGGTGTTTATGTCAAGGACGAATTTGAAAAATTGGGTACCGTTTTGTTCGGCTATTCGTTAGCAAATAATAATCTGAAGGCGTAGGCTATACCAACCGTTCTAGCAGAAAATTCTTTTGTACTTTCTTATCTTTGCCTTTATGCCCTATATTGTTATATACTAATTTAGATATTGTATTTAGAAGTCACTACACCAACATCAGTGTGTGTTCTGTCCAACATCTGTGTGTGTTCTATCCAACATCTTTGTGTGTTCTATCCAACATCAGTGTGTATTCTACCCAACATCAATGTGTGTTCTACCCAACATCTGTGTGTTCTACCCAACATCTGTGTGTGTTCTACCCAACATCAGTGTGTGTTCTATCCAACATCAGTGTGTGTTCTATCCAACATCAGTGTGTGTTCTGTCCAACATCTGTGTGTGTTCTGTCCAACATCTGTGTGTGTTCTGTCCAACATCAGTGTGTGTTCTATCCAACATCAGTGTGTGTTCTATCCAACATCAGTGTGTGTTCTATCCAACATCAGTGTGTGTTCTATCCAACATCAGAGTGTTTTCAACATGTCATGTTCCACCAAGATTTGCCTGGTTCTTTCCATTGTTTCTAACTTGGTCATGATCCTGTCATATCATTTCAGAAGGAATGGAATAATCTTGCTAAAATATTGAAAAGTATATTCTGTCAATGAGTTCTGCAGGGCGAAGGTCACTTCCTGTCTGTGACTGTGTATATCCTCACTTGTACACTGGTCTCTCGTGGCAAAGGTACCAGGTTCGAATCACGGTACCGACATGCTTCAGTCTACCAAGCTGTAAATAGGTACCTAACTCTTTGAGTTAGGGAAAGAAAAGGCAGCAAGGAAGGGAACTGGTCACACTACCTCGATGCTGGACCTGGTATGGTGAAGTCTCTAACACTTCACTCCCCTACGGCAGAATCTGCTATGGAGCTAACTTTACCTGTATCCTCACTTGTATCTATTGGTTAAAGTGTTAATCAGAATCAACCTCCGAGCAAACCCATAGGTGCTCAGTCTCCTTCAGCAAATGTCGAAGAGTATGAATGCTAATTGTACCTGTAGCACGCTGGTTGTACATACGATGGATGCATCCTCTCTCACATCCATTTCTGCTAGTCCCACGTTTGGTTATACATCTATTAGTTATACATACAACAAATGTTAAAACAAAGAGCATTACAGTAACTGCTTTTTGACTTATTAGTCTTATTTTTGTTGTTGTTGTTGTTGTTGTTGTTACCAGAAACAAAATAACAGTAACATAAAGTCTAAATGGCTGATAAAGTCATGATGTAATAGACAGCAAATGTTGATGCCCTTCATGAAGATATTTTGATGTAGCTCTGTGTGTAATAAAATGGCACTCAGATATATTTATCTTGATGTTTGTTTGACCTAGATGCCAACCCCTGGAGATGAAAAACCTGTATAAAAAATCCGAAAAGCCTGTACACAAAAAATAAACCATACAAATAACGTTTTGTTCTTTGAGACAAGAAAAGAGCAATTTTTTTGTCCATACTTTCATATAAATTCTTGTTTACTACTTTTTCCTTGTTTGTACTGAGCACATTTGATTCAATTCTTCACGTATGATATGGTAGGAAAGTCAGTAAGGAGCGTTACAACATGAGACAACCAGGTCATCATAAGGATTCCCCCTATCAGTCAAGTGTTTAGGCCCTTTAATTATCTCCTTTACACTCCACCTTGGTTGCAACTTTCAGCTTCACTCCTGTGCTGATTTTATCCATGCAGTGAGCAATTTTAACTGGAGTATGCAGTGTTGACTACATCCTTCATTTAATCTGTCATCAATATTATTAGGCCTACATCTTTCACTAGATTCACATTCGTCACTGTCAGGGTCTAAATTGACCCAGTATTCAATATCCATATCTGATTTGACCGCATCGTCATCATCCTGATCAAACACTAAGTCATCTCTCAGCTCACAGAGCTAAGATTCCACAGCCCAGAATGCTATGACTTTTTAAAAATCACGAAAAATCAAAATATTGATAGATTCATTTTTTTTAAAATCAGAAAACTGAAGCTTTACATGTACTGAAAATCTATTTATAACCCAGTTCTAAATACTGAAATCTCGTATATGTGACAGCGATGGAGAACAGTTTGTTTTTTTTTAATTGTTTTTTGGTGGTCAGGCGTTTTGGACAGGACGTTAGTTTTTCAGTGCTGAAATTTTTGGGCAAATGACACTGCAACAGGAGACTGAAGTAAAAACGATGAGGAAAACATGGAAAGACATTGAGCTGATGGCACAGGACAGGATGACTTGGCATGTGTTTGTTGAAGGCCTATGCTCCTTAGGAAGCTAAAGATTGATTGATTTGATAATCTTATTAGATATGGGGAAAAACAACTGCCCCAAATATGATCACAAATCTTTCATCTAGAAAAGCTAGACATGAAAAGAGAGTTAATGAACGAGATCAAAGTTAGGGAGATCAGATGTTTTGATCATATTAAAATACATAACTCCTTGCTAAAAATTATAATAGAAGGAAGTGTTGAAGGAAACAAGAAGGAAGACAATAATGGTATAAGTGAAGGTAACATCAAGAGATGGTCAAGAAAGAGCTTGGGAGAATGTACCATCAAGGCAAGAGACAGGAGACATTATGAGAATGTACCATCAAGGCAAGAGACAGGAGACATTGTGAGAATGTACCATCAAGGCAAGAGATAGGAGACATTGTGAGAATGTACCATCAAGGCAAGAGATAGGAGACATTGTGAGAATGTACCATCAAGGCAAGAGACAGGAGACATTGTGAGAATGTACCATCAAGGCAAGAGACAGGAGACATTGTGAGAATGTACCATCAAGGCAAGAGACAGGAGACATTGTGAGAATGTACCATCAAGGCAAGAGACAGGAGACATTGTGAGAATGTACCATCAAGGCAAGAGACAGGAGACATTGTGAGAATGTACCATCAAGGCAAGAGACAGGAGACATTGTGAGAATGTACCATCAAGGCAAGAGACAGGAGACATTGTGAGAATGTACCATCAAGGCAAGAGACAGGAGACATTGTGAGAATGTACCATCAAGGCAAGAGACAGGAGACATTGTGAGAATGTACCATCAAGGCAAGAGACAGGAGACATTGTGAGAATGTACCATCAAGGCAAGAGACAGGAGACATTGTGAGAATGTACCATCAAGGCAAGAGACAGGAGACATTGTGAGAATGTACCATCAAGGCAAGAGACAGGAGACATTGGAGATTCAGTGCAGCTGACCTTTGATGTGAAGATGGCAGCTGATAAGAAAGGGAGTCTGTAGTACTAATAACATTTGAGGTACTGGAAAAATTTGAGGAACGGGAATACTAAAAACATTTGAGTCAGGATACATCAAATTCTGAGTTAGCACTCGAAGAGCATTTCTTCTTCTTCCTCGTTCGTCCTGTAAAGGACGTTGGTTGCATTGTGTCCGTTTACAGCGAAGCTGCGGTATTTGCACCTTTCAACAGACACATCCGACTTCCACACGGTATTTTTTGGGACCGGGTTTGCCTTCCCTCTTCGATCCCTACTCCTCAGCCAGACTGCAGTGATGCAGCCTGTTTCCAGGACCACCACGTAGAGGTGGAGTAGGGTCTTGGTCAGCTTTGGTTCGCTAACCCTGATGCAGGCAGTCAAGCTATGGGTCGCTTACTGCATTCCTCACGTTTGATGCGTCTTGGGTCCCTGAAGAGCATTTTAATAAGAGTACTTAACCATTTGAGTAAGGGTAACTAAATAACTAAAAGTATTTGAGTTATGGAAATTAAAAACATTTGAATCAAAAGGTGTTTAAGCTAGGATATATATATCCTATATATAAAATCCCAGCATTTTCTGTCAGTGCGTAATGCTAAGGAATGCAACTGTGGTTGAAAGTTAGACATTAATTGTATTGTTTCCCATATATGTACTCTCCGGAAAATAGTAACACTCAACAAAGGAAAGTGCGCAAGGGTTGGTGTGCATGCGCCAATAAAATCTAACTGAATGGTTTGCGATAACCATCAACAAATCTCAGGGGCAAACATTTCAACATGTTGGAATCTTTTTGAACGAGCCAGTCTTCTCTCATGGACAGCTGTACATCGCACTCTCTTGATTGAGAAATCCTAACAATGTTAAAGTACAAATTAAAACAACAGAAAATCAAGGTGCTCTTTTGATGGACAATCGATTGTTCACAACTAACATTGGTTTTCCAAAAGTATCTGAATAATTAAAATTGCAGTTAGGTATTAGTGCTTTTGAATTTAATTCCCGTCTTATGACGGGCTTTTACACTAGGTTATTTATAGTATTTAAAAATCTTCTGCTCTACAGATATGGCAGCCAGGTCTATCTCAAGGAGAGTAAGTAATTGTGTGTTATATTTATGTCACTCAGACATGGTTGTCCAAGGCAGCAAGTATAAGGTTGTGCATGGGGTTGGCAGCCTCATCATGTCAAACAAGTTGATTCAGAAACCACAGCTGAAAGAGTATGTGAATGCTTGGTGTAGGCTTCTTGTCAGGAGGACCAGCAGTGGTTGCTGCATGCTCCACAAGGAGCAAAACGAAATGGATGATGATGTTACTCGTATGGAACATTTTCTGTGTTTGTTTTTCTCTTGATTTTTGTGTCTATGGGCAGTGACTACAACTACAACCCACAGAAGCCAGCTCCAAACCTTACTTATGCTAGTGAGTCATGGTCAGTGACTACAACCTACAGAAGTTAGCTCCAAACCTCATTAATGCTAGTGAGTCATGGTCAGTGACTACAACCCACAGAAGTTAGCTCCAAACCTCACTAATGCTAGTGAGTCATGGGCAGTGACTACAACCCACAGAAGCCAGCTCCAAACCTCAGAAATGAGATATCAGAGGACGGTGGTTGAAGTAACAAAAAGAAACATAGTCCACAACCAGATCATACATCATGGCCTCTAAACTCAGCCCCAGCAGACCTGATTGGCCATGTTTGCAGAATGGGAGAAGATTGGCTACCATGACAAATATGGGAAACCAAGAGCCAGGGTTCCAGACCTCCAGGACAACACAGAGTCCGCTGGGAGGACAACATTAGACAATCTCTGAAGGACTGAGGACTAGATTGAAACCAGGCCAGGAGGAAGACAGCAGATGAGATAGCATGGCATTCTCTCTGGCAAACCTCTACAACCCAGGGTAGAAGAGGGACAACTAAGTAAGTATGCTATGCTAGAACTAGCTTGTTGGAGAATAATAGCCATTGTGATTCATAGGAGGACTCACAGATTTGTAGTATTATGTTCATTACAGCATTAAGGGGAGGAGCTGCAGTGAAATACTGGCTGCAGTGAAATACTGTCATAAATAATGTCTTTGTTACATTTGTTGAAGGCACGATCCTTGTAGCTCCCATGATGATTCTGGTTTGTTAGATAATTCATAGTACACTTACAGCCATAGAAGCTTGGAACTTCAGGAACTGGTGTGGGTCTACTGTCTTGGTCATGCAGGGGTATGCGGTAATGAGAGAGCTGACAGACTAGCATCAAAAGCACCCATAGTGGAGACATTGGATATGAATAAGGAAGCACTAAGGACAGTTAATGATGGCCTGTTAGAGAACTACACTGGAGTAGATGAATCAACAAGGTTAAGATTGCTGGAACTTAGAATCAAATGAAAGGCTAGCAGGAATGGGGTGTATGAGAGGATGTATCCGTTGTATATATAACCAGCGTGCAACAGGAACAATTAACATTCATATCCTTTGACATTTGCTGAGGGAGACTGAGCACCTATGGGTTTGCCTGGAGTGCAATGACGTCGATTCTGCTCAACAATAACAAAAACATAAATAATTTCAGGTTGTGGTAATGTAATGATGTTAACAAAACATTCATGGTTGTGGTAATGTAATGCTTTTCTTTGCCATGTAAACACTGGACATATTATGTTTTAATGCTTTATTTGAAATGGGTAAGACTTGTTTAAGTAATGAGCACCAGATTTGAACTGGAAGCTCATCACTGTACAGGGTGATTGAAAAGTCATTCTCTATTTGTAAATATTGAAATCCTCACTTGTAGAAGATATTATACATGAAAACAAACTTTAAAACAAGCAGCACTATCTGCCATTTGGCTAATAAGTTTACATTTCTTTAAATGTTATAATTCCCAGAAACCAAATAAAATCTAAATTGGCCAACAAACAGACGTCATAAGAGACAACAAAAATTGTTACCTGGCTATGAAGTCATGTGTTGAACAGGCTGGGTCTCATGTTGAATTGTCATGTTAATGTGGCAAAACATTTTATGTAATAATATAGCAGTTAATTCTCTTTACTTTTATGTTTGTTTCATATAAAATTAGTTGGATTAGGGTGAAAACATAACAATTTAAAAATTTTTTTTTTTTTTTTTTTTTTTTTTTTTTTTTTTTTTTTTTTTTTTTTTTTTTTTTTTTTTTTTTTTTCGTACGCCCGCTAATACTCGAGGCGAAATCTCAGGTTATTATTTATGTCTAACCTGACATTGATTTTACGTGAGTATCCCTTTATTTCTTGTACAGAGACAGGTGTCCCTCGCCATTCAGGCAAATACTCGCCGATTTCGGAGGTACCCATTGCAGCTGGGTCGGCTCAGGAGCCGCCAGTCCCTGGTCGACGACACTTCTTCAAATGTCCTCGCCAGGTCTCGAGTTAATCCAGTCCAAATCCCGGTCGACGAAAAATCCTCAAATGCCGTCGCCCGGGTTTGATCCTGTATCACCCGGTCGCCAGAGCGGTGTTGTAACCACTACGCTAGCGCGGCTCCCTCACAATTTAAAAATAGGACATGACTTTTCAGTCACCCTGTATTTTAACATTTTGTATCAGATTATATTTTTGACAACTTTAATATATCTTGAGCTATAGAACTTAAAAACGTTTTTCATTTAGGCGTGGTAAATTATTTGCAAAAATTGACGTTATGTGGAGTAAATCAAAATTGTGATACAACATCAGAAATTAGATTTGCTGAAAGTTTTATCTTGCTGTTGAAAGTATCAGTGCTAAATCTCATGTTGATTGATGGATGAGTAATCACGTATAAAGAAAATTACTTACTTAGTCGTTCCCCTTCTACCGTGAAGTGTAGAGGTTTGGAAGAGAGAGCGCCAGACTATCCTATCGGCTGTCTTCCTCCTGGCCTGGTTCCATTCTAGTCCTCGGTCCTTCAAAGATTGTCTAATGTTGTCCTCCCAGCAGACTCTGGGTCGTCCTGGGGGTCTGGATCCCTGGCTCTTTGTTTCCCATGCTTGTCGTGGTAGCCGATCTTCTCCCATTCTGCAGACATGGCCAAACCATCTTAGTTGGGACTGTTCTACTTGGGTCTGCAGGGGGTGGGATTTTAGGCCTTGATGTATCGTCCGGTTGCGGACCATGTCTCTTCTTGTTACTTCAACCACCTTCCTCAGATACCTCATTTCTGAGGTTTGGATCTGGCTTTTGTGGGTTGTAGTCATTGCCCATGACTCGCATCCATATGTCAAGACTGGGACATAGGTGGAGCAGTATACAGCCATCTTCGTTTTCTTACCAACCTCTCTCTTGCTGAGGAATCCTCGATTTATGGCCTGAAAAAGTCTCCCAGCTACTGCTTTTCGAGGGGCCAACTCTTCTTTGATGCCTCCCTTTCAGTCTATAATAGCTCTGAGATATTTAAAGTGGTCAACCTGCTCCGGGACCTGTTCTCCCAGCTTAATCTGATGTCTTCTTTCTTCTCGTGATATCACCAGGGATTTTGTTTTAGAGCTGCTTATGACCATCACTCTCTTCTCCAGCTCTTCCTTCCAGACTTGCAGGTTGGATTGGAGATGTGCCTCTGATTTAGCAATCAGGGCAACATCATCAGCAAATGCCAGCTCTGAAATACATACCTGTCTCATCTTCCAGTACCCCACTGAATACTTTCTTGTTCTCTCCTTACATGCCTTGATAACATCATCCATGAGGAGTATGAAAAGATAAGGTGACAGGATATCACCTTGTCTTACACCAGTGGTGGTCCTGAACTCTTCTGACTTATGGTTTGCTGTCTTCACATAATTTCTACAAGACTTGTAGATGCTCTGTATAGCATGAATCAGAGGTGCTGGAATGTTCTTCCTTGCCAAACAGTCCCAAAGTTTGCTCCAGGTGACCCTGTCAAACGCCTTTTCCAGATCTATGAAACAAAGATGGATCTCACTCTTATACTCAACAGCCTTTTCACTCAGCTGTCCGAGTGTGAAGATTAGGTCTTGAGTACTTCGGTTTGCTCGGAATCCGCACTGGATCTCATCCAATTGTGGCTCAGCTAGGCGTCGGAGTCTCTGCTCTAGGATTCTAGAGTAGATTTTTCCAGGGACACTGAATTAAGAAAATTAATAATATAAAACAAGGCATCTAATCTCTTTTGCTGCGGCGTACAAAATATTAGGTGTCTGGCTGTTGTGTAAAATTATTAGATATCTGGCTGTTCTGTAAAATTATTAGGTGACTGGCTGTTGGTAAAACCTGAAGTATCTGTTTGGCTGCTGTGTAAACATATGAGGTGTCAGTTTGGTCACTGTAAACATATGAGGTGTCAGTTTGGTCATTGTAAACATATGCAGTGTCAGTTTGGTCACTGTAAACATGTGAGGTATCTGTTTGGCTGCTTTGTAAACATATGAGGTGTCAGTTTGGTCACTGTAAACAAATGAGGTTTCAGTTTGGTCATTGTAAACATATGAGGCATCTGTTTGGCTGCTGTGTAAACATGTGAGGTGTCAGTTTGGTCACTGTAAACATATGAGGTGTCAGTTTGGTCATTGTAAACATATGCAGTGTCAGTTTGGTCACTGTAAACATGTGAGGTATCTGTTTGGCTGCTTTGTAAACATATGAGGTGTCAGTTTGGTCACTGTAAACATATGAGGTGTCAGTTTGGTCATTGTAAACATATGCAGTGTCAGTTTGGTCACTGTAAACATGTGAGGTATCTGTTTGGCTGCTTTGTAAACATATGAGGTGTCAGTTTGGTCACTGTAAACAAATGAGGTTTCAGTTTGGTCACTGTAAGCATGAGGCATCTGTTTGGCTGCTGTGTAAACATGTGAGGTGTCAGTTTGGTTACTGTAAACATATGACGTTTGTCACTGTTAACATATGAGATATGTTTGGTCTCTGTAAACATATGAGATATCTGTTTGGTCACTGTAAACATATAAGGTGCCATTTTGGGCACTGTAAATAAATGAAGTGTCAGTTTGGTCACTGTAAACATATGCGTTGTCACTTTGCTCACTGTAAATATAAGAGGTGTTAGTTTTATCACTAAAAATATTAGGTGTCAGTTTGGTCACTGTAAACATATTAGGTGTCAGTTTGGTCACTGTAAACATATGAGGTGTCAGTTTTGCCACTGTAAACATATAAGGTGTCAGTTTGGTCACTGTGTAAAGCATATGAGGTGTCAGTTTGGCTGCTGTATTAAAAACTAGGTATCTGTTTCAGAAATGTGAATGTCTGTATGAATATAATAATGTAAGAATTTAAATATTTGAATAGATTTAACAAAAATAGATCACACTGTGACTTCTAACGTGTGCAGGATCTCTTTCAGTGTGAAACCATTTGCAGCTAGCTATGGGTTCGACTCCAAACTTCCGTCCATTTCTGGAGAGATGGCCCCACCACCTTGGCAGGGGCGATCTATTGCAGGGCCAAAGCTCAGGCTTGTAGAGTTTTCTGCCTTCCTAGAACAACAAAGAGACCCAGATTCAGTAAGTGAAATGCTGAAAATTGACTTAAAATAGTAACTTTTCAGTCAGAACTTCATATTAACGAAGATCAGCGTGCAGTTTTACGATCAGTGGTTTGTCGCAACTATATAGAGAGAGCGACATAAACTGAGACTTCTCAAAAAACATACGAAAAAGAAGATTTGAGTTAGGAAATCTTGCCTAGTGTTTCAAGATAAACAGTTCATCATCGTCAGCTGCCATCTCCACAATGAAGGTCAGCTGTAAAGGATCTCCAACACCTGTCTAACGTCTTGATGGTGCACTCTGATAGATTCTTTCCAGTTTATTTCTTGATGTTTATCTTCCCACTTATAGCGCTGTCTAATTTTCACCTACTTCGTTAATTCTCTTTTCATTCCTAGGTTTTCTAGGAATTCTTCATTAGTTTTCTTCTCTTTCCATGACATGAGTTATGTCCCATTTTTCTATACATCCACATCTCAAGAGTCTCAATTCTTTCTTCCAGTTGCTTATTCATTGTCCATGTTTCTACACCATACAGTAATGATGAATATGCTATAAATAACACTTGATGATTTTGAGTTTTAATTTGTGTCTTAATTGTTTAGATGTCAGTATTTGTCTCGTATTGTTGAATGTAACTTTGGCCATTCCTATTCTCTTCTTGATTTTTGTATCACGTCTGCCATCTTCTGTTATCAAGATATGAAAAACTCTTGACTTGTTCCAGAATTTTCCCATTTATACTTATCTTAAACGTTGGCTCATCATCTGTTGTGCTAATTATCATACTTTTTTTTTTCTCTGTAATAATGTCCAATCCATATTCATCACTTATGCTGTTGACTTGCTTGACTAGCTCTTGTAATTCCTGTTCAGTTTCAACTAACATCTGGATCATCAACTAACATCTAGATCATCAACAAACATCTGGATCATCAACTAACATCTGGATCATCAACTAACATCTGGATCATCAGCTAACATCTGGATCATCAACTAACATCTGGATCATCAACTAACATCTGGATCATCAACTAACATCTGGATCATCAACTAACATCTGGATCATCAACTAACATCTGGATCATCTGTATATCTAAGGTTGTTTAATTGATCTTCCACTGATTTTCAGCCCTGACATTTCCTGTATCTGTTTGAAAAATGTTTCTGTGTATATATTAAATAGGTGGGGTACAGTACACAACCTTGTCTCACACCTCATTTTGTATGGTTAGAAATATTTAATTATAAAAATCAGATCTGTCCCGCAAAAAGTGAAAATTGTGGTTTTTTTTTTTTTTTAAATGAAGGGGGGGGGGGGGGGGAAGATTGATTTAACAAGCATAAACACAACAGACGATCATGTTTCTATAAAGAAATATTGGGTGCTTGCTTCACCCCACTCCATCAGCATTAGATCCTTTATTTCAGCTGAAGCCTTGTACTAAATTGAATTTTCTTGTCCACCTAGCTTATGTGTAAGTTTAAATCATGAGAATTAAGAACTGTGATTGTTACAATGATGGCATCATTTTCTCTTGATGCCTAGCTGAGATTAATTTAATAGTTATTTCTAGTATTAGTGATTACATTTGCAGCTTGTTGAGACAAGTTGCTCCCTACTTATATATGTCTCGCTGGCATTTATCTTACTTATAAAACACATTAAACAAAGGTCCAGGAGTTATTCAGTTTATAGATGTTGTTGTCGATACCCCATAGCTGCTGAGCTGTCTACTCTAGGGAGACCAATGTCATTCTTGGAAAAATGAAGGTTTTCTGCAGTGGGTCCAAGGTTCCATACAGTGAGTTGGCGGTTGTCAGAGGCCTCTGTAGTAGGTTTTTCCTGGAGTTTGTGAGCGGTGGGCACTCCATGAGAAGTTGGCTGCTAGTTTCATAAGGATGAGAGCAGTGTCTACACATGGGTAGGGGCTGAGGGTTAAATGGTTTAAATGGCTATTGATTCTTATGTGTCCTGTTTAAAACTGGAAGACGAGACTTTGATTTTTCCTGTTGAGTCTGTTGATGTGTCGTTGTCTTTTGGGTGAAACATTTTATTAAAGACATTTCGACCAGTCCGCACGGTTGCCCATTTGTTCAGCCAGATTTCTCTTGTATTGTTTCTGAGAATCTGTTTGAGTTATCTCATGCTGCAGGGTCTGTCCTTTTGTTGTTTAGAGGCTCCTGTTTTAGCAAGTCTATCATTCTATCTCATTTCCTGTTTTAGCAAGTCTATCATTCTATCTCATTTCTTGTTAGATCACTGTGTCCAAGGGATCCTAAAAATCACTTTGTCTGATGGCTTTCGTTCCTATAGGTCAAACTGTTGGTGCAGTAATTCAATGGCTGTCTTGATGGCCTCAGCCTCCGCTTTGTAATTTGAACAATTTTCACCACAGGCGTCACAGACTCAAGAGGATCCATCTGGGTACTGCATGTAGATGCCAAATCCTACAAAAGAGATGAATTTGAAAGCTAAACCATCTGTGTAGGCCTGGATTGCTGATGTTGAGTAGCTGTTTATGGTATCTAAGGCACAAGTGTTCAAGACTGTGGGTAGTGTTTTCTTGTTGGCCGTTTTATCTATCAGTTGTGTTTTGACAGTTGGTTGGTGGAAGTTCTCCCAAAGGGGTGGTCCAAAATATTTGTTTTCCACTTCTCTCTCTTGAGAGAGATGATGATTATCACTTTCCTCTTTGGCTGTGTCAGTTTATAGATACAAGCTGCTGTAGTTCACAATATTCTTATTTTAATATCACTGTCTGTCCCTCCAACTTTGTCTATGTTGCTGCCAAGATATGTGTACGATTTTACATCTTTTAGAGGTGTTTCTTCAAGTTCAACCTTGTTATCATTACTTGTATTTATTCTCGTTATCTTTGTCTTTTCCCTGTGTGTTTTCAGATCTGCTTCCAGTTTTGTTTTTAAGATTCTGCAGATCCAGAATTGTATTTAAAAAATTAAATTTCTTAGTTTACGGTTGCAGATGGGAAAGACAAGTAAACCAAAGGAAACATGGAAAAGAATAAAATACAAGGAAATAGGAAGGCAGGAACATTTAATATGTGACTGTTGTATCAGTAATATACTTCCATTATTGAATCCATTGTAGTGGAGTGTTTAATTACTTCGGTTAGTTTCAATATAATTATGTTATTGTATTGAATGTTTAGCGTAAGATATGTTTTCTTTGCAAAAGCAGGCCGAACATTTAGAAAGCCTGTTAATCAGATCAATAAAAATCATGTGCTAGGACATTGAAAATCCTTAGTAAAAACAGTTGAAAATATTTTAAGAAATTTGCTGCAAGCCCTGGCAGACCTTAGTATTGCTTGTCACCTTAACCTGCTTTCCTGTCACGGCTGCAAGATGACACAAGAGGAAGAAGAATGATTATAAATAATTTTGAATGCATCCCAGAACTTGACATTGTGAGAAGATAGATGTAGATGTGTAATGATATTACAATGGTGAGAAGATAGATGTGTAATGATATTACAATGGGGGCCTTTTGCAGTTGTGGTTAAATGCTGTGGCATTTGCTGATGATGTTGCCCTGATTGCTAAATCAGAGGCACATCTCCAATCCAACCTGCAAGTCTGGAAGGAAGAGCTGGAGAAGAGAGGGATGGTCATAAGCAGCTCTAAAACAAAATCCATGGTGATATCACGAGAAGAAAGAAAACATCAGATTAAGTTGGGAGAACAGGTCCTGGAGCAGGTCGACCACTTTAAATATCTCGGAGCTATTATAGACCGAAAGGGAGGCATCAAAGAAGAGTTGGCCACTCGAAAAGCAGCGGCTGGGAGACTTTTTCAGGCCATAAATCGTGGATTCCTCAGCAAGAAAGAGGTTGGTAAGAAAACGAAGATGGCTGTATACCGCTCCACCTATGTCCCAGTCTTGACATATGGATGCGAGTCGTGGGCAATGACTACAACCCACAAAAGCCAGATCCAAACCTCAGAAATGAGGTATCTGAGGAAAGTGGTTGAAGTAACAAGAAGAGACATGGTCCGCAACCAGACGATCCGTCAAGGCCTAAAATCCCATCCGCTGCAGACCCAAGTAGAACAGTCCCAACTAAGATGGTTTGGCCATGTCTGCAGAATGGGAGAAGATCGGCTACCACGACAAGCATGGGAAACAAAGAGCCAGGGATCCAGACCTCCAGGACGACCCAGAGTCCGCTGGGAGGACAACATTAGACAATCTTTGAAGGACCGAGGACTAGAATGGAACCAGGCCAGGAAGAAGACAGCTGATAGAATGGTCTGGCGCTCTCTCTTCCAAACCTCTACACCTCACGGTAGAAGGGGAACGACTAAGTAAGTAAGGTTAAATGCTGCATAGGGAGTTTAATGGAACATGATGATGATGATTGTATTGTAGTTTTTCTTCTACTTCTGTTTCCTCTTCTACTTCTGTTTCCTCTACTACTTCTTCTACTTCTGTTTCCTCTACTACTTCTTCTACTTCTGTTTCCTCTACTACTTCTTCTTCAGAGCGTCCGATTCACACAGTGGTTAGAGCGCTGGTCTCTGGCTGCAAAGGTGCTGAGTTTGATTCACAGTATCAACACGCTTCAATCTACCCAGCTGTGAATGGGTACCTGATTTTGCACTTGAGTTAGGGAAGGAAAAAGCAGCGAGGAAGGGAACTGGTCACCTCACCTCTCAATGCTGGAACTAGTATAGTGAAGTCTCAAACACTTTGCTCCCCTGCGGCAGTATCTGCTAAGGGACAATCTTAACCTTTGACTTCTTCTGTTTACTGCTGTTTCCTTACTACTTCTTCTACTTTGTTTCCTCTAATTCTTCTACTTCTGTTTTCTTCATGTTTGTAAAAGATTACTTAACTCAAATACTTTTCATTTCCTTACTACTGTTTCAGTACCACTACTTCTGCATTACTACTTTGTACATATGGATCTACGGCCACCTACTAGTGATCCTCTACTGTTCTGTTTCCTACTAGTGTTTTTCTGTTTTACTGACTCTGTTGTCTGAAGTCATCACTTTGTTTCCTCTATACTGTTTCTGTTTCCTCCAATTCTGAGCATAGAACTTCTGTTTCCACTACAACTGGTTCCCTTCTGTTTCCTCTACAGTTCATGTTTCCTGTACAAGTTATTTTTGTGATGAGGTTGTTTCACTACTTCATGCCTCTACCTACATCTGTTTTCTCTACTACTGTGTTGGAGGATTCAGTTTGCTACTACTTTGTCTCTCAGAAAGTTTCCTCTACTGAGCAGCACAGGGGATTGTCCTCTAAATTCATGTTTCCTCTATAACTGTTTCAATGCCAACAATTTATTTAACAATTGTCTACAGCAACCACTACAAGAAAACCTCTGAATGGCTTCTCCGTGTTTCCTGTTGTGGGCTGCCTACTACCTGTTTCCAGCTGCTGTTTCCTCACCACTTCTGTTTCCATAACAACTTGACAAGAGAAATGATGTTGATAACCTCTACACTATGTGCCGCTGTCGTTGTTTAACTGGGGCTTGTGTTTCCTCTACTACTTGTTTCAGTTTCACACTGTGGTTAGGCTTGTGCCAAAGTTGTTAGTTTGATGGGGCACAGTATGCAACACGTTGTTGTACCCAGCTGTGAATGGGGGGCTTGTGCCGCACTTGTTGTTAGGGAAGGGGCTTGCAGCGAGTGAAGTTGTTCACCTAACTGGGGCTTGTGCCGTGTTAGTTGTTTCAAACACTTTGGCTTGTGCGGCAGTATCTGCTAAGGGACAATCTTAACCTTTGACTTCTTCTGTTTACTGCTGCCTTTTCCCTGTGGAATCAAATGTTGCATTTTGTAAAAAGATTTGACTTAACTCAAATATTGTCATTCTTCCTGTTTCAGTACCACAAGCATTTATTTGTACATATAGGATCTACGGCCACCTACAGTGATCCACTGTTGGAAGTAAGTGTTTTTAGCTTTACTGACTCCCATTGTCTGAAGTCATCACTTTGCTTGTTGGTCCCCAATGGAGCATAGAACCACCACTACAACTGGTTCCCTTGCAGGAAGCCTACAGTTATGTTTCTGTAGCAAGTTATTTTTGTGATGAGGTTGGCAGCCTCATGCATAACCTCATTAGTTTGCTGGTACGATGTGCTGGAGGGATCAGTAGTGCTATTCTTTGTCTCATCAGAAAGCCCTATGAGCAGCACAGGGGATTGTCTGAAATCATAGGTATAACAGCAATGCCAACAATTTATTTAACAATTGTCTACAGCAACCACTACAAGAAAACATGAATGGCTGTGTTGTGGGCTGCCTACGCCAGGACCAGCTGCAGTGTAGCACCATGTTCCATAACAAGTGACAAGAGAAATGATGATGATAACCTCTCACTATGTGCCGCTGTCGTTGTTTAACTGGGGCTTGTGCCACTCTTGTTGTTTAACTGGGGCTTGTGCCATGTTGTTATTTAACTGGGGCTTGTGCCATGTTGTTGTTTAACTGGGGCTTGTGCCGCTGTTGTTGTTTAACTGGGGCTTGTGCCGTGTTGTTGTTTAACTGGGGCTTGTGCCGTGTTGTTGTTTAACTGGGGCTTGTGCCGTGTTGTTGTTTAACTGGGGCTTGTGCCATGTTATTGTTTAACTGGGGCTTGTGCCGTGTTGTTGTTTAACTGGGGCTTGTGCCGTGTTGCTGTTTAACTGGGGCTTGTGCCGTGTTGTTTAACTGGGGCTTGTGCCATGTTGTTGTTTAACTGGGGCTTGTGCCGTGTTGTTGTTTAACTGGGGCTTGTGCCGTGTTGTTGTTTAACTGGGGCTTGTGCCATGTTGTTGTTTAACTGGGGCTTGTGCCTTGTTGTTGTTTAACTGGGGCTTGTGCCGTGTTGTTGTTTAGCTGGGGCTTGTGCCGTGTTGTTGTTTAGCTGGGGCTTGTGCCGTGTTGTTGTTTAACTGGGGCTTGTGCCGTGTTGTTGTTTAACTGGGGCTTGTGCCGTGTTGTTGTTTAACTGGGGCTTGTGCCGTGTTGTTGTTTAACTGGGGCTTGTGTCGTGTTGTTGTTTAACTGGGGCTTGTGCCATGTTGTTGTTTAACTGGGGCTTGTGCCGCTGTTGTTGTTTAACTGGTGCTTGTGCCGCTGTTGATGTTTAACTGGGGCTGATGAGCTTGTCGCTCTTTGACAACCAGTACTTGGTATCATCTACACGTAGATCTAGGCTTTTCCTGTGGCTTTTCTGCCATTCTAACACTTGTTGAGTTTTGAGCTCCAGTTTCTTACTCTGATATTCTGTCCTGGCTGTGCATACATTTAAAAGCTCTTTACATCTGGTTTCAGAGAGGGGTATGGCCTACTTTGCATTCCCCTCTATCCATGGGGGTTTTCTAAATGTGCAGTGCTAAAATACTGTGCTTTGGTTCTGAGTTCTCCCAGGGAATCATTCACAGAGCCATCTCTCAGTTCCCCTCACCTGCAATCCATTCATTGTTAGATTCTTCCGCACACAGCCAGCCAAGTAAACGCCAGAGTTAAGTCTGGGGCTCAAGTGACTGCCCTAAGCTTAGTGTCCTTTGCTGGGTTCTCAACATGTTTGATCACAGGGGAAGTCATGATGTTGGACTACTCTGGTGTGACTAGTTGATCCTTGAAGCATTGGCAACTCAAAAGTTGCTTGTTTCCAGGAAGCACTACGTGTACATGCTTCAGGGTCTTGGTTAGAGGTCTAACTCTGGAATTCAAGCAAGAGCAGCATCAGTTCATTTGCATCCTGATTTTCTCAGTGTGTCCTATCCAATGTCAACATCTTTCCTCACCTACTGTTCCACTGGTTCAGTCCTGCCATTCTGTCATGAGCACCCCCATTTTAAAAGTGCTGATCTGTTATAAAGGTGTCCATGTTTCAGTCCTGCCAGTCTGCGTGAGCACCTATTTAGAAAGTCTGGTTATAAAGTTCTCCATGTTTCAGTCCTGCCATTCTGTGTGAGCACCTATTTAGAAAGTCTGGTTGTAAAGGTGTCCATGTTTCAGTCCTGCCATTCTGCGTGAGCACCTATTTAGAAAGTCTGGTTATAAAGTTCTCCATGTTTCAGTCCAACCATTCTGCGTGAGCACCTATTTAGAAAGTCTGGTTATAAAGTTCTCCATGTTTCAGTCCTATCATTCTGTGTGAGCACCTATTTAGAAAGTCTGGTTATAAAGTTCTCCATGTTTCAGTCCTGCCATTCTGCGTGAGCACCTATTTAGAAAGTCTGGTTGTAAAGGTGTCCATGTTTCAGTCCTGCCATTCTGTGTGAGCACCTATTTAGAAAGTCTGGTTATAAAGTTCTCCATGTTTCAGAGCCATCAACTAGACAGCCTTGTTATTTGAGCCAAAGATGTTTGTTTTTTTGGGTTTTTTTAATGCGACTTGATAACATCAAAGAATGGGCAGGACACGGTTTCTCCACACTTGTACGCATTGCTGAGAATAGAGAGCAGTGGAGGACCCTGTCTGCTGATGCTTCCACCATGGCACCCCTACGACCCATGACGGGTTATGGGTTCAGATGAGATGATGATGATTTTATTTAATTGTCATATTTCGTTGATAGACTTGAAAACTTCTGTATTTTCAACATGATACATATTACTTTACTTGTGTAAACTGTTACGGACTTCAAAGATAACATTTTACATTTGTAAGTTTTACAATTTAACAAAACACCTTACGATACTCGTTACATATACTACTTTTTGACAGGACTAGCAAGCTGGTAGTTGATTTTCTTCTTTGCCTTTTTGTTGCTTGTGAAGTATAGATCTTCATTCAGCTTTCATCAAGTCCTTTTGTCTTTGAGTTCTTTCTTCCGGGCTCTTCTGTCTTGGACAGGCTATGCCAGTTCTCTCCATGCCTTCTTTATCTGTCTCCATCTCTCTTCTTCATGTGTGTTTGGGTCATCCTCTCTTTCACCCTGAGGAGTTCAAGAATAAGGATTACCTTACAACACAGTTAATGGTTGTCCTCAGGTTGTGTCCGGTCCACCACCATCATGTCTTGTCCACCACCATCATGTCTCGTCCACCACCATCATGTCCTGCCCACCACCGTCCTGTCCACCACCATCATGTGCTGCCCACCACCATCATGTCCCGTCCACCACCATCATGTCCTGCCCACCACCGTCCTGTCCACCACCATCATGTCCTGCCCACCACCATCATGTCCTGTCCACCACCATCATGTCCTGTCCACCACCATCATGTCCTGTCCACCACCATCATGTCCTGTCCACCACCATCATGTCCTGTCCACCACCATCATGTCCTGTCCACCACCATCATGTGCTGTCCACCACCATCATGTCCTGTCCACCACCATCATGTCCTGTCCACCACCATCATGTCCTGTCCACCACCATCATGTCCTGTCCACCACCATCATGTCCTGTCCACCACCATCATGTCCTGTCCACCACCATCATGTCCTGTCCACCACCATCATGTCCTGTCCACCACCATGTGACGGGTTGGTTGGTGTGTTTGCTGCTGTTCCTTCGTTCTTCTATTATTGATTGAAGAGTAACGTCACTCTCTAGACGTAGTTAATGTTTGGTATTGATGGTTAGCTCTGACCATCAGAACATCCCTTCGACGTTCTGATTTGCATATTATATATTAGTTGATTTCCCTTGTGGGAGAGCTATCGTGCTGGAAAAACGTAAACATTAACAGCTGTGAACCAAACCCGAAACGTAAGTAAAAGATCAAGCCTTCTGTTCTGAGTCCACATGTATTGAGGTTCATACAAAAGACGATATCCGACATTCACAAAACTTCATGTACAGTTCAGCATAACAATGAATTCCAAATAATATCAGTAAGTATCCGTCCGTGTCAAAACAATATGTCAGATGAACATCGTGGCTATATACGTGCGCTGTTGTAGTCAACAGCCAGAAATGAGCGCATGAGTTCTTGACAGCTACAATTTGAATCATAATGCGATTCTCCTTCCATAATTTAATTTAATTTATTTAATCTCATACTTAGATTAATATCCGAACTGACCCTGAGTTCTACATTGATTCATATATATAATATAGGCTATATACTAAGCCTTTTTCCTTGGAAGAAATACAAGACACGACTTTCTTGCTTGACGGATAGCGTAACAAGGGCAATGTAACCAAGTCACCCAGCGTGACCTTCCCAACGCGAATGCGTCATAATCTCTGCATATATTTCGCGTTCAGTATACCGTAAAATATCGACCTATTCTATAAATGTTAATGACCCCTAAACGTTGCGCACGGCTAAACCCCAGCAGACGCCGTCATTTAAAATAACACCGTAACAGATTTCCTGTCAGACGGGGGAAAAAAAAAATCTATTAGATAGATTTTTTTTGAATAATATTAATCAAATTATCAAAAATTTAACAAAACCCGACGTATGACCTACGATGTTCTATCTAGAACAGTGTCGTGGTCATGTCAGTAATATCTTATAATAAAATCAACGTCATATCATACATATAACTTATATTAAACAAGGAAATGTCACTGTCACTAACTAATTAACTAATTAATTTGTTGTATGTATCGACTAACTAATAATGTGAGGTGTTATTAAAATTATTCTAACTAATTAAAATTAAAATAATTAATTATAATATGTACGTATGGTACTAACTAATTAATATTTAATTGAAGAAAATGAGAAATAGTATAAGAGAGTAAAAGAAATAAAAATTGAGAAGTACGGACAATTAAAACCAAATATTAAAGTATACATTAAATTAGAATGCGTGTGAAAATGAAGTGTAAGGATAGATACCTAATTAAATTAACGCAATCAGAAGAAAAGAACAGAAAAAATTCATACATTTTAACTATAAATATGAAATGTCATAATCTAATATCTATTACCTTTATAATTACACTAATTAAAAGGTTTAATTGGTGTGATATTATTTTGTTTCATCTTTTCTTAGTATATTTTATTTTTTTTATTTCATCACACTTTAACTTTATTTTATTATATATTAATTTAATAACTAGAAAATTTAACAATATCGGACATGAAGATCCAATCGTTGTTACATCCTGTTGACTTGTATGAAAGTTCATTAAGACCCAAGGTTCATATTATCGAATTTTGATATGATTATCCAATCATCGTTAGTTCCTTTATTAAACTTTGAACGTAAATTGAATAAGTCATCAACGTATCTGTCCCGTCTACATCAGAGATTGTTCCTTTTTAACAGTTTTTCAATCGAAATGAGTGATACGCAAAGTGGAAGTGAAGTCCAAATTTTCAAACGATCCGTAAAACTTGATATTTTGATCACAATAGTTTATTTCGAAATGTCCTTATTTAAGTAGGAAGTCCAAATGAAGTGTTGTATATTCTGACGTGGCATTAATACCGTTCATTGTAAATGTAATGCTTGATTAGTCAGAAAAATTTCTTGAAATAGTAATATTCATTCAGAATCCGTAGGATGTCTGGACAACGTATCGGCTATGACGTTCTCAGTTCCTGGTATCGACTGTATTTCGAACTCATATGGTTGCAACGCAATAGCAAATCGTGCAAGCTTTGGACTTTTATGGTTTGAACGACGTAATGCTGCCACAGATTTCTGATCAGTCTGGATCAGAAATGGAGATCCCAGCAAAAATTTTTCTAGTTTGGTAATTGCCCAGATTACGGCGAGCAATTCTCTGTCTACAGTCGAATATTTAGTCTCCGGAGGTTTCAGCTTACGTGAGATATAAAGTACAGGGTGAAGGACATCATCATGATATTGGAGTAGACAAGCCCCGAGTCCGTAATTACTCGCATCTGTACGTAGAACAAACTTTTTAGAGGCATCTGATAATCTTAAAACAGGTGGGCATGAAAATATGTTCAAGATAGTGCGAAAAGTTTTGTCACATTCGTCTGTCCAATTTATCCTTAATGGCATGTTCTTCTTTAATAACGATGACAGGACAGCCGTGATGGATGATAAGTGAGGTACAAATCTGCTATAGTATTGGATTAACCCTAACAGACTCCTAACCTGTTTCTTCGTTTGAGGAACAGATAAATTTAATATTTTAGAAACCGTACTGGGAATTGTTTGGATACGTCCTGATCCAATAATGTGCCCCAGGAATGTTATCTCATTACACGCTATTTGAATTTTAGTTGGTTTAGCGGTTAAATGGTTATCCCGCAATATTTCCAAAACTGATTTAAGACCCAAAAAATGTTCCTCAAATGATGAACTAAACAAACATATGTCGTCAATGTAGGTAATTATATCTGATCTACCTGCTAAAATTTTTCGCATCATGCGAATAAAGGTAGCTGGAGCATTCATTAGCCCAAAAGGCATCACGTTCCACTGGTAAAGACCTTGTGGAGTTGAGAATGCTGTGTAGTATTTGGCTCTTTCGGTTAGTGGAATCTGCCAATAACCTTTGGTTAAGTCAATTTTAGTGAAAAGTGTAGCATTGGATAGACGAGGAAGTAAATCGTCAAGGATAGGATGTGGTTCGCTATCAGGTACTGTCTGCGCATTAAGTTTCCTATAGTCAACACATAAACGTATGTTGTTGTCCTTTTTCCGGACAATGACTAAAGGAGAAGAAAATGGAGATGTACTAGTCTCAATAATACCTAATGATATCATCTGTTCGAGTTCCTGAGATGTCTTACTCAGAAAATGTAGAGGTACAGAATAAGGATGAACACGAATTGGTGTATCATCGTTAAGAATAATATCGTGACTAATTACAGATGTGCAACCCGGTACATCCGTTAACACATCTGGGAAAGATTGTAGAAGATCAGCAATGCGTTGATGCTGTTGCGGTGTAACCGTAGAAGAAATGGTCACATCACGCCAAGATTCAGTAGATTGGACAATAAGTACAGGTAAAGGCATCTGCACTTCAGAAAAAGAAGATTCTTCCTCCTGTATAACAGATAGATTAGAATAATGACAAGTAGATACCGTATTGTCATCTAGTTCATGAAAAATTGACTGTAAGTGTATAGAACGTGTATGAAATTGCTTGAGCATATTAATATGGAATATCTTTCTGTGTCCCTTGATATCTAAGACGTAATCAACGTCTGAAATTTTATCAGTAACCTTATAAGGACCAGTCCATGAGATCAATAACTTATTGTTATTGTGAGGGAGTAATACATAAGCCTCATCTCTTCTTCTTCTTTGATCCATAACCGCCAACCGTCAAAGCAGTCAGCGGCCATCACGCCTGGTGGCTTCTTGTAGGGCAGCAACAAATTGATTCCACTTTGCTCGGTCGGCGGCCATCCTTCGTACAGTGCCCCAACTGTGGTTCATTCTTTGCATCTCAGCTTCCACAGTTCTCCGCCAAGTTGTTTTTGGTCGGCCTCCTTTCGCTTTCCCTCGGGGTCCATAGCATAAATCTTTCTTGCGATGGTATCAGGACCTTCTGAGGGGCACCATGGCCAACCCAACTCCAGCGTCTGCCAGCTATGATGGTGTGCATGTCCTCCTGGTTACTCCGAATAAGTAGTGCTTGGTTGCTGATGGTGTTTGGCCAAAAGATTCGGAGAATTTTCCTTAGGCAGATTGTGTGGAAGGAGGACAGTTTCGACATTTCCTTCTCTGTTACTCTCCAACATTCCGCACCATAGAGAAGCACAGAAAGTACACAGCTCTCATACAGTCTTAATTTGGTGTTTGTGCTGTACTGGGAAGACTTCCAAATGTTGTTGAGAATAGCAAAGGCTGTTCTCGCTTTATTCATTCTGTTGTTAATGTCCTTGCTTGTTCCGCCGTCAGGTGTTACTATGCTTCCTAGGTAAGTAAATGTGTCTGTCTGTTCTAACTTCTGGTTCCTTACTGTTATTGGCTCAGGATTGCCCACATTTAGTGTCATGACCTCTGTCTTCTTCAGATTGATGTTCAGGCCAACCTGCTGGCCATACTTATTCAGTCTATCAGTTTTGTCTTGAATGTGTTAGTGTGAATGCGCGAGCAGTGCAATGTCATCTGCATATTCCAAATCTTCCAGTGTAGAAAACGTTGTCCATCTAATTCCTCTTGGACTGCCCTCTGGCGCATCACCCAATCTATGACTGTCAAAAATAATGTTGTTGATAAGGGGCATCCCTGTCGTACTCCTGTTTTCACTTCGAAAGTTACATTACTCGATCCAACACTGCACGTAAAGTTAGAATAGAGGCTTTTTATAATGGAAACAATGCGGCTGGGAATTCCATAAGCCCTCAGAATTTTCCATAGGCTGTCCCTGTGTATGCTGTCGAAAGCCTTTTCAAAATCAACAAAGTTAATGTACAGCTGTCTCTGCCATTCTGAGCACTGCTCTATAATGTTCCTGAGGGCAAATATATGATATAAGCCTCATCACCTGGGAATAATTGGCGTAATCGTCTAGATCGATTTTGTATAGATCGAGCCTTAGCTTTTGCAGCCTCAGAAGAAGCTGTTGCCAATTGGCAAGACTCAATAATATTATTCCGAAGATTAATCACATACTCATAAGATGACTGAGTGTCCTGAGTCATCTCTGCATCAATTAATAAATCTTTTATCAGTCCCATAGGACCTCTCGGAGGGGCACCAAAAACTAACTCAAAGGGAGAGAAGCCAGTTTGTTCATGTGGCACCTCTCGGTAAGCAAACAGGACAGCTGGGAGTGCTCTGTCCCAGTCCTGAGGGTGTTTAACAGTAACCTTATGTAAAAGTTGCTTAAGCGTACGGTTAAGTCTTTCAACTGCACCGTTACTCATGGGATGATAAATGCTACTCAAATTCCTATCAATGTTCCATGTTTTCATTACTTCCTTCATGGTATCGGATATAAACTGCGACCCATGGTCAGATAATAATTTTCTAGGAAACCCTATTCTAGAAAAAATTAGATGTAATGCATCAGCTACATCTGTGGTAGTGGTGGTCTTCAATGGAATGGCTTCTGGCCATCGTGTGCATAAATCAATGCACGTGAGAACAAATCTATGTCCTCTCGCAGATGGTAGAAGTGGACCAATTATATCTATGGCCATCTTGTCAAAAGGTCGTACTGAGATATCGCAAGCCTGAATAGGCGCCGTGTGAAAAGCTCCACGTGCTTTCACTTCCTGGCACGTAGTACAAGAACGTACATACTGCGAAATATCCCGTGATACTCCTGGCCAAAAGAATGAAGACAATACTCGAGATCGTGTTCGAGTATATCCCATATGTCCTGCACACTGCGAATCATGCGCGTGTTGAAGAATGTACCGTCTAAAAGCAGCCGGTACCATCACTTGTTGTTTTACCTGTGATTTATCACTAAAACATCTAATCAGTATATTATTTTTAATAATAAACCAATGTTTGTTATTATTACCTGATGTTAAATTATCAACCTTATTAACTAGGTTAAAAAATTTATTTAAAGATTTGTCATTTTTTTGTTTGTTTGCAAATGATTCCCTGTCAATAGGTGAATTGACCTCAATATCCTCCTGTTTCTCTGCATCCATCTTATTATCATTGACACTCTCCATGAGCATAGTCTGAGCTCTAGTCGTCACGGCGTTTCCAGTGCATAGATTGTGTCTCTCCCATTCAATAATATCTTCTGGTGAACAATCCTTGCTGCCGTGTATGCGACCCACCATAAGGTCTGCAATCGGCTTTTTCAGCATGCATACCTTCACGTTCCCTGTGAAAAAAGGTGTTTTAACATGGATAATAGCTGTGGGGTAAAACTCAATAGTTCCCCCAAAAGTCATGCAACGGACATATTCCCCCGTTGCACAGCTAGGATGTACCAGCGACTGTCGCACTCCAATGGTTGTGGACCCCGAATCTCTCAATACAGAAACTATAGAACCGTTAACTATCCCTCTGTTAAAAATCAGAGAGCCTGTTCCATCATTGGCTGCAAGACCTACTTCTGGTGGAATGTGTCCGCAGTTTAGCACTGTCTCCTTTGCCTTCTGAAAAATAAGATTGCATTGTGGGCAACTATTCGCCACGTTATAATTTATAGCAAAGCATGCAGCAGAAGAATGCATTGTATTATCGTTAGGTGGAACCTGAACCTTAGGGTGATATCATTTGTAACTGCTGCCCCGGTATTATGGTTATAATGTGAAGATCCACGAGAATGAGAACGATTACGAGAATAATTAGTTGAATTATCCCGTTGTCGTCTATTGTAATTGTTATCTCGATGTCTCGAGTTATAATTATCGCTATTCTTCCAATTGTTACCATTATTATATTGATATGACCGATTATAACTTGAGTTACGTGGATTACTGTTGTATCTTGACTGAGGTGAATAATTTCTGTTTTGTTGTCTTCCTCTATTAAAGTTATTGTTAAAGTTATTCTGTCCCTTATGAAAATTAATGTCATAGTTTCCTTTGAACCTACCTCTGTCTACACTGTGTGTTCTTGGTTTGTTATTACTATGATATGCCATATTGGAGGCTACAGGAAGAGGTTCTCTTATCAACGAGCCAGAAATATTAGCATTCGGATGAGCTGTGCAGTAATTTAAAGAAATTTTTTCTAACTCATCAATAGTTTCTGGTTTTCTTTCTTGCAGATAAGCAAAGAATGGTGGGCTGACAGAAGATAATACTTTATCCCTCAATAACAAATCGACTAACTTGTCGTAAGATTTGTTGACACCTGCTAGTTCAACCCATCTGTTAAAAGTATTGCGTATGTTAGCAATAAATCCTGTAAAATCTTTATTATTATCTGGCAACAAAATTTGAAACGTAATCTACATGCCTCTTCGTTCAAGTGGAAACGACGTAATAACAAAGTCTTAATGGCCTCATAGTCTGTGGCTAATGTAGGATCAATATTTTGTGCTGCACTTGCAGGTTCGCCATCCAGAAATTCCTTAAGTTTAAGTGCCCATGCAGTTTTGTCAAGGTTATTGACCTTGCATATATCCTCAAAGCGCGCCAGCCATGATGATAGGTCGTCCACGTGTAATTTGAATTGTGGTAGTTTTAAAGTAATAATTGCCCTTAAGTCGGTTGGAAGAAGATCCCGATTGAGCATTATCATTTTGGCTTGCTGCAGCACCCTGCGAATTAAGTTTTGCTGTTTCCAATTTAAGCCGTTGCAATTCCATTTCTTGCTGCAGTATGATTTCCTGTCGTTTCAATTTATTCTCTTCTTCAATCCGTAGGATTTCATCTCTTGCCATCTTTCTTTCTTCTTCTTGTCTTAATTCTTCTCTCTCTGCTTTAGCAATAGCTTTCTTTTCAGCCTCTTTTCTTTCAAGTTCTTCCATTTCTGCCTTAGCAATAGCTTTCCTTTCCTCCTCTTCTGCCTTAGCAATAGCTTTCTTTTCAGCCTCTTTTTTTTCAAGTTCTTCCATCTCTGCCTTAGCAATAGCTTTCCTTTCCTCCTCTTCTGCCTTAGCAATAGCTTTCTTTTCAGCCTCTTTTTTTTCAAGTTCTTCCATCTCTGCCTTATGGTTCGCAAGTTGTTGTTCCGCAAATTCAAGGAGTGCATCTCCTTTTTTGTTACAATCTTTTCCAATTTTAATGAAATGATCCAAGGTAAGCATTCTTGAAGTTGAATTATTTAAGTATTCAATTACTTATGTCTTGTAATCACCACCAGAATTTATGTCGATAATTATAATTACTCAACGAATGAATAATTAATATAAGAAATTGCAGTATTCCCGTACTGTTATTTATAAGTTCCACAAATCTATAATATTTTGTAAAAATATTATATATATATCGGGAGCCGCGCTAGCGTAGTGGTTAAAACACCGCTCTGGCGACCGGGTGATACAGGATCAAACCCGGGCGACGGCATTTGACGTCGACCGTTTTGGATGGATTATAATTTTTGTAAATCTAAATATTGTCATCTGTACAAGAAATATACTCAAAAATATATATATAATAACCTGTCAGATTACCCCGCTAATATCTATCATAAATAGTTATGATAGTTAGTTATATAAGGTGCTGAAATTATATCATGCACTTAATATTAATATTTAATAATTATGGGTATTATTCCTAAATAACACTAGTCAACAACCAAAATGTACCAGAAATTAAAATAGCTGATCTTAACTAATTTTGGTGTGCTGAAAACGAAAATGACATTAAAAAATGTTGATTGGCTCTATTTTTCAAGATATATGCTACTAGTTTATTTAATTACGGTCAATTTATATATATGACGCAACTGTTGTGGGCGATTGCATAATTTTTTCTAATGACCAATAAAAATGTAACTAGAAGTTGAAGATGCAATCCTACCTATGATTACATCACCTTTGTGTATAAATATCTTATCTCTGATAAAATTTTGCCATTAGTTAGAGCATTTGTCCTTATCAAAAGTATCGTAGTTAGAAATGCCTAGTACATGTGTGAACAGTGCTAATAATTTCTGTTATATATGTGGTGAGGTGACATTTCTATCACAAAAACGAAATATAACTAAAGTGATTAAGAAGGTGTACAGTTTGTATTTTGGCTGCAGAATAGGAGATCAAGATAAGAGCTGGGCGCCACACATATGCTGCAATACATGTGCAGCACATCTTAAACTGTGGTTGACTGGCAAAAGGCAAGCTATGCCTTTTGCAGTCCCAATGATTTGGAGAGAGCCCACTGATCATCTCAACAACTGTTACTTTTGCATGGTCCCTCCAATTGGGAAAGGCACATCAAAGAAGAAAAAAATGGACTCTGGAATATCCAAACATCCCCTCTGCAATACGTCCGGTACCACATGGCGATGACCTACCAGTTCCCAAAGTGCCAGAATCATTTTCAGCTGCTTCCACTGATGAAGAAGAGGACATTGGTGGTCCTGAACCATCAACCTCAAGCGACCCAGATTTTGAGCTAACTACATCCACTAAACCACACTTAATAACCCAAGGTGAACTGAATGATCTTATAAGAGATCTGAATTTACCGAAGAACAAGGCGGAGCTTTTGGGTTCCAGATTGCAACAGTGGAATCTCCTGGCAGAAGATGTTACAATTTCTGTGTATAGGAACTGCCAGAAGCCGCTTATTACATTCTTTTTCAAAGAGGGTGACCTTTCTGCGTGCCACAACATTTCTGGTTTAATGGCAGCCCTCAAAATCAATTACATACCGGAAGAGTGGAGGCTTTTCATTGATTCATCCAAGACGAGTCTTAAAGCTGTTTTGTTGAATAATGGTAATGTGTTACCGTCAATTCCAGTTGGTCACGCAGTTCATATGAAAGAAACTTATGAAAACATTAAGCAGCTTTTGAAGTGTATAAACTACGATCATCATCATTGGTCACTTTGCTGTGACTTAAAAGTGGTCGCTCTTTTGCTTGGACTACAGGGTGGATACACCAAGAACTGTTGCTTTCTCTGTGAGTGGGATAGCCATGCACGAAGTGACCATTACATCAGAAGACATTGGCCAATCAGGCAGTCATTGCAGCCTGGCAGTAAGAACGTTGAGAACCCAGCACTTGTCGACACCAGCAAGATTTTGTTGCCACCCTTGCACATTAAGCTGGGTCTCATGAAAAACTTTGTCAAGGCAATGGAGAAAACAGATGAGGCTTTCAAATACCTCATCAGAAAATTTCCAAGACTGAGTGAAGCTAAAATAAGAGAGGGAGTATTTGTTGGTTCGCAAATTCAAAAACTTCATCATGATGACGAGTTTCTTTGCGTGTTTCATGGCAAGGAAAAAGCAGCATGGCTAGCATTAAAGTCAGTGGTGGACAATTTTCCTGGAAACAACAGATCTGATAATTACAATGAAATTGTAGAAAATCTCCTTCTGAAGTATAAGAGTCTTGGCTACAACATGTCTTTGAAAATTCATTTTCTGGATTCTCATCTGGATTTCTTTACGTCAAACTGTTGAGCGGTCAGTGATGAGCATGGTGAACGATTTCACCAGGACATTGCTGCTATGGAGACAAGGTATCAAGGCAATGGGAGCCCTTCAATGCTTGCTGATTACTGTTGGACTGTGACAAGAGACACCTCATCGATTGACTACAAGAAGCAAGCAAAGAGAGCTCGAACAGCGACTGAATAATGACGGAATGGGTTCAAATGTGCCTTTTTAAAACATGTGAACTTTAAATAATGTTTTTATTTTTTCTATCATTTTATGTTGAAATATCAATTAATTGAGTATGTAACCACAATTTTTATAATGCTAAAGTAGAAAGACTAGCTGTTCACCCCAGAGAATTAAACAAGTATACATTATTTGTATTACTGTAATGTAAAATCATCATTTAAAAAAAAAACCAGAGCCAATTGATGAATTTCATTATGATATTTGAAATTAGCATGTCAAAATCAATAAGAAATGGTATATTTAATTTCTGGTACAAATAACTTTTGAAAATTTGTTGACTAGTGTAATTAGGTTATTTAATCTTAATTGTCACCAAGTTCCCACTGTAGTACTGAGAAAATGTACTAATTAATATTTAATATGTCTTAATATGTTATAAAGTTATAATAATTAATCATAGTATATTATGTCATAATCATGAGCAATAAAGTGCATTGCCCATTTCTTGGACCATCACTGCAAATTGGTGCAAAGTCCATAATTTCTCCTTAAAACTCATAAAAATTTAATCATATTAATCTATACTCTTATTAATGAATAAATTATAGCATTAATATTAAATTATAAAGGGATGAAATGAAGACAAACAATACAATGGGTTAACCAAGGATTACAGAACATTATTAACATACAACAAAGACATTTTCACAATAAAAATGCATTTACAACTAAGTTGACTAGACCGGAAGTGAGAATCAAAGAATGAACTGAATAGATAATTAAACTGCGTACACAACAATTAGTGACGTATACATGGACTCATTAACGGTTGTACAACAAAAATATAAACTGAAAGATAGTAAGGTCAGAAAAAACACGATAGATTACAAACATTGTTAAAGAACTGAATAAAAATTAGAATCAAATACACTAGAATACCACAGTTATAACACGACTATACACCTAACATGCAAGGTGAATTAATGCAAGTCCGAACGACACGATCACCGATAATGTATTCGACGCGTTCTTCGCGAAATGCTATTAATTCACGGCCTTAAGAACAATTACAATCAATTCGTAGCATCCAAGGAGCCATAGAACTGATTATAATTCGCCGCCCATCCATACCCGCTACATGTAAAAGGACAGAAACAATATTTAACATGGCTACAAAAAAAAAGAACATGGCGTTATCGGACAAACAGGACGAAATATGGTAACGTTTAAAATCAGTTACTTATCTTTTTTTGGCAGTAATACAGTACATTATCTGCTTCGCCAACAGACTCGCGAGCTTGTTTGAAACATTGAAGACATTAGTAATACGTTTCATTTGCTGTTTGAGAGCTCCAAATAAATTTTTTTGAAGGACATTGAATGTTGCTGACTTTTGCAACCGTTCGTACTGTTGTCAAGGGCATGACGTCACCGGTGTTTTTTGCATAATAATGTCCATTTCGGCTCGAAAGGAAAAATGTCTTATTTTTTTTAGGTTCGCTCTTTTGAAAATTTCAAGACCACTAATGGCCACCAGTTGTGACGGGTTGGTTGGTGTGTTTGCTGCTGTTCCTTCGTTCTTCTATTATTGATTGAAGAGTAACGTCACTCTCTAGACGTAGTTAATGTTTGGTATTGATGGTTAGCTCTGACCATCAGAACATCCCTTCGACGTTCTGATTTGCATATTATATATTAGTTTATTTCCCTTGTGGGAGAGCTATCGTGCTGGAAAAACGTAAACATTAACAGCTGTGAACCAAACCCGAAACGTAAGTAAAAGATCAAGCCTTCTGTTCTGAGTCCACATGTATTGAGGTTCATACAAAAGACGATATCCGACATTCACAAAACTTCATGTACAGTTCAGCATAACAATGAATTCCAAATAATATCAGTAAGTATCCGTCCGTGTCAAAACAATATGTCAGATGAACATCGTGGCTATATACGTGCGCTGTTGTAGTCAACAGCCAGAAATGAGCGCATGAGTTCTTGACAGCTACAATTTGAATCATAATGCGATTCTCCTTCCATAATTTAATTTAATTTATTTAATCTCATACTTAGATTAATATCCGAACTGACCCTGAGTTCTACATTGATTCATATATATAATATAGGCTATATACTAAGCCTTTTTCCTTGGAAGAAATACAAGACACGACTTTCTTGCTTGACGGATAGCGTAACAAGGGCAATGTAACCAAGTCACCCAGCGTGACCTTCCCAACGCGAATGCGTCATAATCTCCGCATATATTTCGCGTTCAGTATACCGTAAAATATCGACCTATTCTATAAATGTTAATGACCCCTAAACGTTGCGCACGGCTAAACCCCAGCAGACGCCGTCATTTAAAATAACACCGTAACACACCATCATGTCTTGTCCACCACCATCATGTCCTGCCCACCACCATCATGTCCTGCCCACCACCGTCATGTCCTGTCCACCACCATCATGTCCTGTCCACCACCATCATGTCCTGTCCACCACCATCATGTCCTGTCCACCACCATCATGTGCTCACCACTTGTTCTAGTGATATTTGTCTGCTACTTCAGCTCATCAGTGCGGGCCATTTGAATGCTTCCATTTATAAATGTCTAACTCCTTGGACATCATTCTTGGTTTTTCCTTCCTTTTTTTTTTGCTCTTTACAGCCCATGTGTCTACCACTACAACAACCCTCGATGCATGAAGCCAGCAACAAATAACTGATGCACTCTTGTAGTCGACTGTTTGTTTTACATGTTGAGGCCTCTTATGACATACCTGGTGGTTAGTCACCTGTTATGACATACCTGGTGGTTAGTCACCTGTTATGACATACCTGGTGGTTAGTCACCTGTTATGACATATCTGGCGGTTAGTCACCTGTTATGACATACCTGGCGGTTAGTCACCTGTTATGACATACCTGGCGGTTAGTCACCTGTTATGACATACCTGGCGGTTAGTCACCTGTTATGACATACCTGGTGGTTAGTCACCTGTTATGACATACCTGGTGGTTAGTCACCTGTTATGACATACCTGGGTGGTTAGTCACCTGTTACGACATACCTGGTGGTTAGTCACCTCTTACGACATACCTGGTGGTTAGTCACCTGTTATGACATACCTGGTGGTTAGTCACCTCTTACGACATACCTGGTGGTTAGTCACCTCTTATGACATACCTGGTGGTTAGTCACCTGTTATGACATACCTGGTGGTTAGTCACCTGTTATGACATACCTGGTGGAAGCGGTAGTTCTGTTCTTTATTTGTCTCCATAGAAACCCCCCCCCCCCCCCTTTTCCCCCCAGACACCACATGGGACATTGTTCTTGTTAGTGACATTTTTTACTACTTTAAAAAAAAAAATAGAAACAAAGGAGTTGATAGAAGTAACTGGATATTAGTATCATGAACCATTGTATCCTCATTTTCTCACTTTTCAGGCTATAGACATCAGACAGATCTATGATAAGTTTCCAGAGAAGAAGGGAGGGCTTAAGGAGTTGTATGACAAGGGACCTATTTCTGCATTCTTCCTTGTCAAATTTTGGGTAATTTATCATTTGTATCAGCTGTATCTTTATCAAAATTAAGTGCTGTTAAGTTTTTTCTCATTGTCTAAAATTTCAGTTGCATATTTACAATTAACACATTAACTACCGAATTGAAAAACACACTGTGGCCGAATTAAATTTGTTTCCCATATTCATCCTGTAGGTGTTTGCACAAAGTAAGCTGCAGTTTTCTTAATTGTTTACAGATTTTTATGAATTACACGTCATTTTAAAGATAAATGAATGTACTATTACAATAAACACCGGTTGTAACTCTAATAGAGGTTGTTGCTATTTAACGGCCCTCCGATGGCCGAGGACTTGCAATATCTTCACAATTATAACTGCTTGCGCCCCATCTCTATCAAAATCACAATTTCAATCAATGTGCACACCGTTTTCACTCTTGTCCTTGACGCTAGATCTATCAGTCAATTGTTGAAACATGTTTCTATCCTATTCAGCCCTTAGACAAGATGTACAAGCATTTTTTGTAGTCCTATCACTAGTTGCCACGGTAAACAGTTTTACACGATTTGGTAACTAACCCAAAACGCTGAAAAATATGAACATAATATCAATTTTCCAGTGTTCTACAACAACCATGCTTTGGGAATTTGTTTTCCGGTGGCAACTTAAAATCTCGAACCAGATCAGAAAGTGTTTCAGTACATTTTTCATTCGTTTTATTACTAAAATTAGATTGGCGCTCTGAGCGGCTTGCGGTCCAAATGTGATTATTTTGTGAGCCGCTGACAGCGGCTTGCGGTAGTTAATGTGTTAAGTAGTAGTTCTGCAGTTGTTCTGTATTGTTTAGATTTGAAAATCTCATACTTGCTCATCTTCATGGCTTCTGTCTTTGATGTATTGATCTTTGATCTAGATTTTGCAGATGACTTGGCTCTTCTGTCCCATACCATAATCAGATACGAGACAAAATGAAAATACTCGATGAGAGGTCACAATAAGTGGGTCTGAAAATACACCTGGAAAAGACAAAGATAAAGAGAAAAAATGCAAGAAATGGTTACAAGGTTGAACTTGAAGAAACACCACTAAAAGATGTAGAATCGCAGCAATATAGACAAGGTTGGAGGGACAGACAGTGATACCAGAATAAGAATACAGAAAGCAAAAGAAGCTTTCGTTGCATTGTGAAACATATGGAGAACAAGATAATAAAGTCCAACACAAAAATAAGAATCTTCAGCTCCAGTGTCAAGTCAGTCCTATTGTATGGCTCTGAAACATGGAGAAAAACAACAACAAGAAAGATAGACATTCGTAGATGGGCGTTTCCCGTAGAATGGACGTATTGAAATGGTATGACAAGGTCACAGATGTTGAACTAATGATAGGTGCCAGGCGGGTGTCAGTGGAACAAGAGATCAGAAGAAGACTCTGGCAATAGATAGGACACACATTGAGGAAACCTGTTGATGGCATTACAAGGCAGTCCTTGTTCTGTAATCCCCAGGTAAAGAGGCAGAGGTAGACTAACAAACACATGGAGAAGAGAACTGGAGACTGATGAGGAAAACATAGAAAGAACTTGAGTGGATGGTACAGGACAGGAAGACTTGGCATGTATTTATTGAAGGCCTATGCTCCTTGGGAAGCTAAAAGGTATTGTCTGTTTTTTGTCATTTGTTTTCATCTTCATACTTTAGACTTTGGTCATCTGCAAATAGTAACTCATTCAGTTGGTTGTATTTATCACTTTCTGTGTTTTCTTTATCTTCTGGGTTTGCTTCTAGATTAGCTTCTGATGTCTGTTTTGTACATGTGAGAAAGGTTGTGTTTTGTACATGTGAGAAATGTTGTGCTTTTTACATGTGAGAAAGTTGTGTTTTGTACATGTGAGAAAGGATTATGATTTATACATGTGAGAAAGGTTGTATTTTGTACATGTGAGAAAGGTCATGTTTTGTACACGTGAGAAAGATCATATATTGTACATGTGAGAAAGATCATATGTTGTACATGTGAGAAAGATTGTGTTTTGTACATGTGAGAAAGATTGTGTTTTGTACATGTGAGAAAGATTGTATTTTGTACATGTGAGAAAGATTGTGCTTTTTACATGTGAGAAAGTTGTGTTTTGTACATGTGAGAAAGGATTATGATTTATACATGTGAGAAAGGTTGTATTTTGTACATGTGAGAAAGGTCATGTATTGTACACGTGAGAAAGATCATATATTGTACATGTGAGAAAGATCATATGTTGTACATGTGAGAAAGATTGTGTTTTGTACATGTGAGAAAGATTGTTTTGTACATGTGAGAAAGATTGTGTTTTGTACAAATGAGAAAGATTGTGTTTTGTACATGTGAGAAAGATTGTGTTTTGTACACGTGAGAAAGATTGTGTGTTTTGTACACGTGAGAAAGATTGTGTTTTGTACATGTGAGAAAGATTGCGTTTTGAAAAACCTGTAAGATTCAAATATATCATCTGCCATAATTCATCTTGTGTTTTATCATTTTATCTACACTCAGTAAAAGGTTATAGAATAGTAATGTATGTAAACATGTTTGGGTAGTCCAGGTATAATACTCCACAGTTGTGAGTTATGTTGTAATACTGACAACCCCTAGTGATGCTCCACTGATCATCTGTTGTAACTCTGCCACTGTCATATTGACATCGAGGCAATGACATTGTTCAAGTGGACGCTAGATTGAACCACTATAAGTGCTTATTAATTTTCTTACTCTTTCTGTTGTCCATTGTTTGATTTCTTTCTTTCTTTCTCATCTTTCTTTTTATCTTTATTTCTTTCTTTCTTGTTTGTTTTCCTTTTTTTTTCTTTCTGTCATTCCTTCTTTCTTTCTGGTTCCCTTTATTATTATGAGTACAAGCCATTTACCCATTTTTGTTATTCCCTAGGCTGATATAAACACAAATATCCAAGATGAAGGTGGGGCCTTCTATGGTGTAACCAGCCAGTAAGTTCTTCTTTGTCTGTCTAGAGCTTTGGTTTCCAAACTGGGCGGTACTGCCTGCTTGGGGGCATTGGGAGGATCCAATTGGGCGATAAA
Organism: Oreohelix idahoensis; assembly: GCA_024509875.1. Taxonomy (NCBI): domain Eukaryota; kingdom Metazoa; phylum Mollusca; class Gastropoda; order Stylommatophora; family Oreohelicidae; genus Oreohelix; species Oreohelix idahoensis. The sequence continues at coordinate 199,886 of JAMPIV010022134.1, read as the reverse complement.
GGAAAATGGGGAGAAGGGGGGGGGGGGGCGTTCAGTAGTAAGGGTTTGGTTGAGAATTTGACAGGCTAAATTCAACAGTACTCGGTATAACACTTACATATAAAAGTGTTTTGATTATACAGGGCCCTGATGTGAGCGCTTAAAAGGAGAACGTGGCCAAAACAAACCCGAACTCACCGCCCCTTGCTAACTTTGCTCGTACTAGTTTCTCGTACATCTTACAGCAGAGATTCCCAACATCAGTGAGGCGAGGATTAGATAGGAAAGATAAATAGTGGAGTAGTTGTATTACTAAGATCATTAAGCAAGGCATAGTTTCATCTATATTTGCTATCCTGAGCTCAGGTAACTATCGCTGATCATTAATTCTAACCGTAATCGTCTGTTAAAAAGCGGAAGTGAAGGATAACGAAGTCCCTGTTGTCCATTGGCCAACACCAAAGACAGACAAACTAACAACACGAAGGATGTGGTCAGCTCACTAAGATTTAATGACCATCTTTTGAAAGGTGACAACCAGTGCTAAATAGTGTTTATCAGTTTAATGTCAGTGAGTGTCCACTGGCAAGATGTCTCAGAATGTACTTTTTACTGGAAGATGACAAAGTTATGTATCTGCAGGTGCTTCAAAAAGGGCTAACTTTGCTTTCCTGCAGATTTTATCGTCTCAATAATGGTGTAGGGATATCTGTAGTACATTAATAAACAAGAGGAAAGTTTCAATATAGCCAAGTGTATAACCAACAGCGCTATTTATAGTTTTGTTAAATGTAATACACAGAAATTGGGGGGGGGGGGGGGCGCAGGGAATGTGCTCTAGGAGCCAAGTGGCGGTGACCCAAAAAAGTTTGGGAAACACTGGTCTAGAGCGACAGGTGGAAGTTTTGAACCTGTGAATGATTCATTTAAAAATTGGCCTGGTATTTTTAAAAGTTTGTGCTAGGTGTAAGACATGCTAAAATTTCAGAACAGTCAGGAATATAAGAGTCCTAAACAGTTATAAACAAGAAGAAATATGCATGATTATTATTAGAGCTGTATAGACAATGCTGACAGAAATCGACAGCCGCATTGGCAAAGCTGCAGCTACCTTTGCCCGCCTCACATCGCGTGTTTGGGGAAACTCTAAACTCACAATGAAGACCAAAGCTGCGGTATATAATGCTTGCGTCACCAGCACACTCCTATATGGCAGCGAGACCTGGACGACCTATGCTAAGCAAGAAAGAAGGCTCAATACCTTCCATTTGCGGTGTCTACGCCGCATCCTCGGCATCTCGTGGAAAGATAAAGTGACAAATGTTGAGGTGTTGTCACGTGCTGGCCTTCAAAGTATGTATACGCTTCTTAGACAGCGCAGACTTCGCTGGCTTGGCCATGTTCGCCGCATGGAAGATGGTCGCATCCCAAAAGATATCTTCTACGGACAATTAGCAGATGGCAAGAGAACAGTTGGGCGACCACAGCTGAGGTTCAAAGATGTGTGCAAGAGAGATATAAGGGCACTGGACATGGATCCAGCAACATGGGAGGATGAAGCTGCCGATCGCACTAAGTGGCGATGCTATTTACGGCGCCACCTCAGATTGGGCGAAGAGAGGCTCACACAAGAAGCAGAGATGAGGAGAAAACAGGGGCTATTATTATATTATTATTATAGACAATGCTGATTTAATAGTAATAATAATTTAATATTACAAATTGTGAAAAGGAAATACATGATTTGTTGTCAGTAAACTGCAAGCACTATAATGAGAACAGTTGACAGTGTGGTGAGCAGATGTAAGTCTCCTTGTTGCATAGAATCAGGTAGCTTCTTAAAATAGCTTGTGTATATTGATATTTAAAATGAAATAGAAACAATACTAATGGATGAACTTTTAGCAAATGTCATTATTTTGTTTGGAGCCACCATTGGAGTCTCATGCTCTTACATCAGTGTTTCTCAACCCTGATAGTAGCAACGCCCCCTTTTGACAACTAATATTTTAAAAAGCCCCCCACCCACCCTTTTAGCACCCCCTTGCTCTTTATCGTACGAGGTGTGTTCAAATGAAACCCGTCCCAGTGGCTTTATAACAAATATATGTAAGGTACATCAGCAGGAGTAGTTGAATTAAATACAGCAATTGTTATGAAGAAGTACCCACTGGGGTTCTTTAGAAATAGTCCCCATAGGCATTCAGACATGCATCCCACTGCTTGGGTAGACGGCGGATGCCGTCCGAGAAAAATGACTTTGGTTGCTTATTGAACCATTTGGTCACCGAGGCCCTGACGTTTGCATCGGAGTCGAATCGTTGTCCCTTTAGAGATTTTCTAAAGGGTCCGAAATAATGAAAGTCACATGGTGACAGACCGGGGCTGTAGGCTGGGTGTGGCAGAACTTCCCACCTTTTCCTTGCTAACGCTTCCTTCACAATGTTCGCAACATGTGGACGAGCATTGTCGTGCAACAGAATCACACCATGCGAAAGCATGCCGGATCGTTTATTCTTGATGGCTGTAGTCTTAGACACACTTTTGTCACCATACACTGCTTTCATTCGGCGATGAATGTCGACTGGTCGACATCCTTCAGCTGTTAGGAACTGAATCACCGCTCGCTGATCGACCTTGGACAGATTCCTTATCACACCGGCCATTATTTTAACGGTCTGCAGCACAACCAATGAATACTAGGAGAATGAACACTTACACACTTGTACATTCGTATGTGCTTATAACGTCAGATGTGACGTCATCATGCTCCTCCTACAAATGTCCACTTGGCGCAGCACGGTCGGGTTTCATTTGAACACGCCTCGTAGATACACAAACACACACACACATACACATATATTCCACCATACTTTTAAAAAAGCAATGCAGTTAATGAGTTTTATTGTCTTATAATATAAAAAAAAAAGAGAGAAAGCACATTTATAAAAGCGTAGTTATATTAAATATGTGTTTAAGTACGGAATTATATACACCACAAGTTCATTATCCTTGAATTACAAATTGGCAGAGCAAATGATATAAAATTAATTCTTACAACTCTATAACTATCATATCATTTTAATAGCGCCTGAATGACTGCATATATATCTTCAAATCTGAATATTTAAGCCTCTCCTTATGTAACCACTTTAAACATGAAAAAATTAAAAAAATTATTAGTTGATAATAATGATATAATTATATAAAAATTCACTTACTAATGAAGCTTAATGAGATCCTTGCGCTTGGTGTGACTCAGCCAGTTTTGTAATAATTGGTTCTAAGTTTGTTAAAATCCTGTTACAAATCTGCAGTCGGTTTCGTTGCTTTTGTAGTAGCAACACTACTGCACTGAACCCCTTCTCTACCAAATACGACGTTGGGAATGCTGTAATTAGCAATTTAGTTTCACACCAAAGAACGGGAAACGCTTTTTTTTTTTTTTTTCTCCTCGCATGAGGTCGCATTGTCCCCGCCCCAAACCTGGCTCTGGTCAAGACCACATGTCCTAACACAAGAAGACCCAATGACAAAATGTGTCACCTAGTGATCTTCTGTGTTCTCACACAAAGGACCTAATGACACATGAATGTCACTGTACCGGTCCCTGTGTCTAGACACATGATCCTAGCCAAAGGCCGGATACTAGGCATTGGGTCTTCACAGCAAGCCTCTGCTGGATACAAAATTTTTCGTAATGTATGTGACTGAATCTGGCTTCTGCCTCGAAGTCATTTTGTAGCTCAATTAATTCTTCTTGTACATGTTGACTAACTTGTTCCACGTTTGATTCAAACGGATTAATCACCCAATCCGGTATTATTAGTTCTTGCAAGTCTTTAAATCTTATGCTCATATCATTTTTAATAGCGTCCCAATGACTGCAATAAACCTCGAAATCTGAATCTCTAAGCCTGTCCCCACCTAACTGTAGTAAACATGGAAAATGAGAAAGGTCTCGGCGACAAAGATTATTTTTAAATAATGTCAATTTGTTGATGAACCCCATGGTAATTCCTTTCACTTTAATCAGAAGAACTTCAGTTAACTTTTCAAATATATCTGAAAGATAGGCCACATCGTTTCGCAATACTTCTCTTTCGATGCTAAATTCTTCTTTGATTGAATCCAAAAACTCTACTGTATCCTGACAATGGTAACATCCCAGGTACTAAAAATTGCGTTTGGAATCCTTGAAACACTCCATGGGACGCAGGGCAAATAAAAACTTTCGAAGCTATGCGAAGGGGAATATCTGTTGTAATTGTTTCAGATTGATTCTTGTAAAATTGTACACAACGCCACCCTGAATGGAAGTAGCGACCCCCAATCGTTGCGACCCATCAGAACGCCCCCAGACATCTTGAAAACGCCCCCCAGAGGGCGGTACCGCCCCCATTGAGAAACACTGTCTTACATGGATGTGGTGGATTCTGTAGCACATTTGTTTTTTGTGGTGAGGCTGCCAGTTGCATGCACAACGTTATTGTTAATCAGAATCAACCTCACTGCATTCCAGGCAAACCCATAGGTGCTCAGTCTCCCTCAGCAAATGTCAAAGAGGATGAATGCTAATTGTTCCTGTAGCACAATGGTTGTACAAACGACGGATGCATCCTCTCTCACATCCATTTCTGCTAGTCCCATGCACAATGTCATATTAGTTTCCTTGTATGACATGGCTGAAGAATCAGCAACCCTTTTTTTTTCGTTGTCTTATGAGACTCCCAGGAACTTTACAGGGTTTTGAGAAAATATGGTCTGGAGATTAAAGTTGTGGTATTTAAGTTATGTACCCTTAATTCTTTTCTGATTAAGGTCAAATTTGAAATTGAGTGACAGATTTTTGGCACTAGGAGCTAATTTGATTTCATCTTGATTACTGTGGTTAGTTAACATTACTATTTTGTTTTTCGTCTTCTTTAAAAAGATTTGTTTTCTACCAAGTTTTTGTATATGAATATTAGCTTAATAGCAAACCAACCACCTGAAGGCCATGTCGCAGACATTTGATAAAAAGATGGTAGATCTACTAGAAACTGTTTAATTGCTCCTGCAGTGTTTAATGAAGCATTGCAGAATTTCTTTCTAAGATAATGTTTGCTTGTATTTCCAGGTATGAAAATAATGAGAACTTGACAATACAGGTGTCAACAAAGGTGTGCTCCTTTGGCAAGCAAGTGGTGGAGAAAGTTGAGGTAAACATCTTTCAGTCCATGTTTGAATGTATGTGAGGATGCTCACTTCATTGAAATCTAGCATATATGAAAAGTTCAGATTCTGTCTTAGGTTTTAAAAAAAAGCATGAATTTTTTGTGATCATTAACCCTTTACAGTCCTGCCCAGTTTACTATATCTTTATCTCAACGTCCAAGGCAAGGGGAACAACTCCATTTTCTAATGCAGTGACCGTCTAAAAAAAAGTCATTTAAAAAAAACAGATAAAATTATGCTTATTAATTTTAAATACACACAATTGAATCATGTACCATCTGCATTATTCTTAATAACTGTATATGTAATGTATTAAGCAATGACTGTTTCATTAATGTGGCGACAAAAATCTTTTAGTTTTATTTTGAACATCAGTTCTGCTATTTCATTACCACAAAAGATGTGGTTCATTTTTATTGATGAAACATAACTACTCATGACGTGATAAACAGACTAGTATTGCAATGAATTCTGCACACTGTGCAGTCATAAACAGTCTTTGTAGAACGCCCAGAAGATGTGTTTGGTTTGTTCTTTGAGAAAACAAAACATCGTTTTTTTCACATATGTATTCGCGTAAGTTGTTGTTTACTGCTGCTTTTTCCTTGTTTGTATTGAGCCCGTTTGATAACATTCTTCACTCATAAACAAACTGGAGTAATCATAAGAGGCAGCATCTAGATCTACAGTGTGGTTAGATCCAGGGTAGGGACCCCAAGATGCAGAAATAGTGAATGCAGTCAGCGACCCATAGCTGTACTGCTTGCATCAGGACCAGCGAACCAGAGCTGGTCAAGACCGCACTCCACCTCCACGTGGTGGTCCTGGAAACAGTCTGCAGCAGTGCAGTCTGGCTGAGCGAGTGCGGATCGCAATGGGAAGGCAAACCCGGTCCCTAAAAAATGCCGTGCTGAAGTCGGATGTGTCGACCGAAAGGTGCAGATATCACAGCTTAGGCGTAAACAGACATAACGCAACCACCGTCCTTTTCAGGGCAAACGAAGAAGAAGAAGATCCAGGGTTTTCTACAGAGTGACAAATTTCAACTGAAGTGTGCTTTGTTGACAACTCTATTTTGTTCAATCTGTCGTCAGTATCATTACTATTTTCACTAGATTCAGTTTCATCAGATCCACTGTCACAAGTCTAAATCGGGTTCATATTCAATATCCACATCTGATTCAGCAGCATCCTGATCGTTTCGATAAAAAAAAGAACGTCATCTCTCGGCTTCTGAAGCAAAGATTCCATTGCCCACAACGCCATAGCTTTAAAAAAATCACAAAAAATCCAAATATCTGTCGGTTTCTGAAAATAATTTCAGAAAATAGAAGCTTCGCTTGTTACTGGAAATCTCTGTATAACTTAGGTCTTGTTTCATGGCAACGAATGACAACGGTTTCATGGGCAGTTTTGGGCGGGACCTTAGACTTTGTGCGTTGGCGATTTTGGCCATTTTAAACAGTAAAGGGTTAAATTAATAGGAACAAATAAAGAGGGAAACTCAAGACCTGTGAAAAGTAAATAAATAATACACACAAAGGTAAGTTTTCAGGCACCCGTAAGACATAAAGGAGTAGAAAAACAAGACCACAGAAAAACAACAGAAGTGATAGGCTTACAGGAGACTCAAACCCAGAACCTTCCGAACAGTGCCACTTGCTTTGCTATGAGAATGAATCATGACTAACCTCACTACCAGCAAGGCACCACAAAAATAGTGCTTCGTGGACATTAGCCCGACCACCCCAACATAACTATGGAACATCGGTCCGAGCAACGATCCAGACTAATTATAGATGCAATCAATTCTGGAGTTTTCCTATTCACCAGTGTAGACCAGATAACACAAGACAAAGGCTGTAACAGTCTAGTAAACTTTATTTCTTACGAGTGCCTGCAACATACCAATTTATGTGTATTATTTATTTAAATTAATTCTGGGAAGCGATTTGCATTTTCGTTTCCCAGCTAGTGAGCGCTGGTGGACTCTATCTCAAAAGACTGCACTTGGTGTTCCCAGGCCCTTCAAGTTCATTGGGTAGTGAGGCAGTGTGTGTCTATTCGGACAGCGTCTTTGGGGGGGGGGGTGTAGCAGCAGTGGTTGTGCCACCGACTTGGCTGAAGATAGTCCCCCTCCATAATGACCCCCTTGCAGGATAGAGGACCATCCTTCTTGTGGCATTGCACACACGCCAATTAGTGGGTCTGGTATGACCTCCGCCAGCTGTGCCCGCTGAGTTGGGGAAGTTCTCTGGGGTTGTTAGAAAGCCCAAAACGACACCCCCAAATTTCTGCAAGAGTGAATACCTCGAATCCCTAGGGATCGGAACAATACAATTATTTATATGAATTGCACATGTTTCGAGAAAAGTGTTAGATCGGTGGTCGGCAGCCATCAGTAGTAAAATACTGAAAATTTTTTTTTTAATTTATAGCGATAGATGTGATTGTTTGAATAAAAGCGATTGTGACTATAAACAGTTTTAGATTTATTTTTAATGAGGTTCGGCCTAAGATATGTACTAATAGACTTTATACTTGACTTGAGACTTGTTATGAAAGACTTAAAGACAACTCTGACATCATGAGGCAATCTGATCATCAGAAGATGTTCCATCACTAGACAAGTGTTTAGACCCTTTCATCTCCTTCACACATCTCCTGATTATCTGCTGTATTTATAATGTTCACGTTGTTTTCCAGACAGAGTATGCAAGGGTCGAGAATGGACGTTGTATCTACCGCATCCACCGGTCACCCATGTGTGAGTACATGATCAATTTTATTCACAAACTCAAACACCTGCCAGAGAAGTATATGATGAACAGTGTGTTGGAGAACTTTACAATTTTACAGGTATAACTGTTGTTGCTGGTTATTGTTGTTTTTTTGCTGGTTGTTGTTATTCCTGGTTGTTATTGTTTAACTAGGCAGCTGAGCTTATTAATCTTAGCAGCCAATGCCAGTTTGATTTCAATGGTATTATCTGCAGTGTAGATCTAGGCTTTTCAATGACTTTTCTGCCCTCATGTTTTAAATGCATTTCAAAAATCTAACTTGGATACTCAGCGTTCAATTGACAGAGTGGTTAGAGCGCTGGTCGTTCGTGACAAAGGTAGGTTCGATTTACGGTATTGTCATGCTTCAGTCCACCCAGCTGTAAATGGGTATCTGACTTTGCTCTTGAGTTAGGAAAGAAACTGGTCTCTCCACCTCTCAGTGCTGGACCTAGTATAATAAAGTCTCTAACACTTCAGTTCCCTAAGGCAGTACCTGCTATGGGTGACCTACTTACCTGTCCAGTACCACATGTAGTTTCCGGAGATCTGTGAGAAAAGAAAGAATGAGTATGACAACTGCTACCTCAGACATGACGAATGGGGTGACAAATATGAGGTATGTAGGGGCAGGTCATCTTGTCATGTCAAACTAATTGCAATAGAAACCATGACAGTCGGAGTTACAGAAATGCTTTCTTCCTGCAAGGGGACATTACTGCAGTGGTGGTTCTGTGCTCCATAATGTGCTAAAATGGACAAGAAGATGAAGACATTTTTTCTGTGGATTGTTGGCTTACATGGCACATATTACCATACCAAGCATGTCATTGAAGATAGCTATGAAGGGTTATCTCATCTTGTAAAACAAGTTGAAGCAGAAACTACCAAGTGCAGGTAATGGCCTCAGGCTATTCGAAAAACAAAAAATGGACTCAAAATGTGTGAAGAAAAATTCTGCAAATAGTAAGACTATTTTCCCAACTTGGATTTGACTGGATGCATCTAGATTATATATAATAAGCATACACAAACAGTAAATACGCGCACTGTAAAACTGAGATTCAGTTTTTAATGGTAACTGAGATTCAGTTTTTGTGGCAACTGAGATTCACTTTTTGTGGTAACTGAGATTCACTTTTTGTGGTATGTGAGATTCACTTCTTGTGATAACTGAGATTCAGTTTTTGTGGCAAATGAGATTCACTCTTTGTGGCAACTGAGATTCACTTTTTGTGATATGTGAGATTCACTTCTTGTGGTAACTGAGATTCAGTTTTTGTGGCAACTGAGATTCACTTTTTGTGGTAACTGAGATTCACTTTTTGTGGTATGTGAGATTCACTTCTTGTGGTTACTGAGATTCAGTTTTTGTGGCAACTGAGATTCATTTTTTGTGGCAACTGAGATTCACTTTTTGTGGTATGTGATATTCACTTCTTGTGGTAACTGAGATTCAGTTTTTGTGGTATGTGAGATTCACTTCTTGTGGTAACTGAGATTCAGTTTTTGTGGTATGTGAGATTCACTTCTTATGGTAACTGAGATTCAGTTTTTGTGATATGTGAGATTCACTTCTTGTGGTAACTGAGATTCAGTTTTTGTGGCAAATGAGATTCACTCTTTGTGGCAACTGAGATTCACTTTTTGTGGTATGTGAGATTCACTTCTTGTGGTAACTGAGATTCAGTTTTTGTGGCAACTGAGATTCACTTTTTGTGGCAACTGAGATTCACTTTTTGTGGTATGTGAGATTCACTTCTTGTGGTAACTGAGATTCAGTTTTTGTGGCAACTGAGATTCACTTTTTGTGGCAACTGAGATTCACTTTTTGTGGTATGTGAGATTCAGTTCTTGTGGCAACTGAGATTCAGTTTTTGTGGCAACTGCGACATAAAGGTGACAGAGATTTGCTCCTATCATGGGGATAACAGAATTAGCTTTTCTTTGGAGAATCATCTCATTTTGAAATCGGTTGTCCTTCACCTTGACGGATTGAATATCCAACATCATTTTCATTTAATTCTGCTATGCAGTGGTTGTTCACTATTTCAGTACCTTCTTTCAGACCATCCCTCGCTTTTTCATGATCTTTCTTTTTTATTGTTTGTGTTTGGTTTCATATCCTATTTGCATAATTTTATACCGCTACGCTGCTATATGACAAGTCATTTCCTAGTCACTAAGCCTGAAGATCTACGACTGTAGCAACCTCATTTTTATTTTATTGTTTTATTTCATTTTCTTTGTTTGAGTTATGTTGTTTGTTGAATTTCTTATGTTCTGTTGTTTGTTGAATTTGTGTGTGTTATTTCCTTCTTACTTGTTTCGTATTTTTATTTGCTTATTTATTGTACTTTTTTCCTGGTGTAACCTGTCTTACTTTTTTTTTCTTTGTGTGTTATCAGTCTTATCTTCATTTGATTTGTTCATCTATTTTTCCACGTGTTAGCATAACCCATTGTATTTTTCTCTTCACTTGTCTATATTACTTGTCTTTGTTGACTGTTTGTAAACTCTGGCTGAGGAAGAGGGAATCTCAAATGTCCCGTGTCTTTGTTGACTGTTTGTAAACTCTGGCTGAGGAAGAGTGAATCTCAAATGTCCCGTGTCTTTGTTGACTGTTTGTAAACTCTGGCTGAGGAAGAGTGAATCTCAAATGTCCCGTGTCTTTGTTGACTGTTTGTAAACTCTGGCTGAGGAAGAGTGAATCTCAAATGTCCCGTGTCTTTGTTGACTGTTTGTAAACTCTGGCTGAGGAAGAGTGAATCTCAAATGTCCCATGTCTTTGTTGACTGTTTGTAACTCTGGCTGAAGAAGAATGAATCTCAAATGTCCCATGTTTTACTGTATCATTCATTCATAAAACTGACTTCATACCATTATTTTTTTAAATATAATATATTAAATTCCCTACCAGGTTGTCACAAATCGTGACACACAAGAAACTCTTTTATGCATCGCATTTGTGTTTGAAGTGTCAACCAGCGAACACGGAGCACAGCATCATATTTATAAACTGGTCAAGGACTGATTTATTCAAGGGAGTTCACTCTTATGGCTTTTGTTAATAGTTTTCCAATTACTGCTGTTGCATTGTCTTATGGTTAACAGAAATGAAAAGTGACTATCACTGGAGTCTGTATATATTTTGTCAAACATTTATTTACAATTATTTTCTCATATATATTTTTTACAGTTGTTTTATACGTCGTGTTATTTGATTTCAAATTTCTGTGATTCTTACAGCTTCGAGATTGCTGAATTTTGAAAGCTTATAGGCAAGATTAAGAATCGGACTAATGGTCTCTCAAGGGAGCCGTGCTGGTGTAATGGTTACCACACTGCGCTGGCGATTGGGTGATCCAGGTTCAAGCCCAGGCAAGAACATTTGAAGCAGTGTCGTCGACCAGGACTTGCATAATTCGAGCCCCTGGTGAAGACATTTGAAGGAGTGTCGTCGACCAGGAACTGGAATAACCTGAATGGCTCATGAGCCAACCCAGCTCTAATGGGTACCCTCCGAAGACGGCGAGTATCTGCCTAAATGGCGGGGGGGAAAAAATGTTCTCTCAGGCATGTCATACAAGGCAACTAATATGAAGTTGTTCAAGGGGTTCACTTTACGTAGCATTGGGCCGAAGGGCGAGAGCTGCTGGATCAGTAATGACAACAAGGGGCTCGCTACCTCATTGTTTGAAACTAATTTTTTCAGACATCACTGATACAAGAGTTTGTTTACTGCAGTGCATTTATGAAAGTCTCTAGCTTTTTCATTGTTGTATTTACTGTTCTCCATGTTTCAGAACTATTTAATAGGACTGACTTGACATTTGAGTTGAAGATTCTTATTTTTGTGTTGGATTTCTCTTGATCTCCATATGTTTCCCAATGCAGTGAAAGCTCATCTTGCTTTTTATGATCTTAATATTGATATCGTCTCAACTTTGTCTGTAGTGCTGCCAAGATATGTGTATGATTCCACATCTTGTAGTGTGTTTCCTTTTTTATTTGTGTGTGTCTTCCCATGCCTTTTATTCTTGTCTCTATTTCTCTTCTCCATGTGTGTGTGTTTGTCTCCATCCACCTGTCTTACCTGGGGGACTGCAGGAGTAGTAATCGTATCTACAGGTTTCCTGTATTGTTGTTGTTGTTGTTTAACTAGAGCTGCTGAGCGTCTCGCTCTTTTGCAGCCAATACCAGGTTGAAGACTCCTTGGTATTATCTACACTGTAGATCTAGGCTTTTCCTGTGGCTTTTCTGCCATTCTGAAACGAGTTGAAGTCTTGAGCTCCAGCTTGGCTTGCATTTAAAAGATCATCACATCTAGTCCCAAACTAGGAGGAAGATTAGATTGGTATGCAGAACTAAAATACTGTGCTTTGATTCTCCCAAGGAATTGTCACATCCTACACAGATGCCACTTCTCCGCTTCCCCTGCCTATCATAGATCCCCAGTCAGATCCTCCTGTATGCAGCCAACCAGGTCAAAGCCAGAGTTACGTCTGGGGATCAAGTGACTCCTCTAAGCTTAGTCAGCAATGCTGGGTTCTCAACATGTTTCACCACAGGGGGAATCCTTGGACGTGTGTAGATGAATTCAATGAGTCAGTGAGGGTGTAATTAGCCTCACAGACAGGTTCACATCCACATCTGTAGCATTGTGGCCATATAAGGATGACTCCAGATATGCCTCCATGCATTTATTCAGTGTGATGTACGCTTTCAATCAGCAGCATCTTCTTCTCATCTTTTGTCCCGCTGGCACCAGTCTGGTTCTTGTCATCAATCCCACATTGGTGATTTTGTTATTTATGGTTACTGATTAGTCAGTCAGTACCTTTAGCTTCCGAAAGTAGGCCCTCAGCAAACACAAACCAGGTTCTCCTGTCACTTATCATCAGCTTATTGTCTTTCCATGATTTCCTCATCATTTTCATTTCTGTCTCCAGTTCTCTTCTCCGTGTGTTCTTCAGTCTACCTTTGCCTCTCACTCCCTGAGAGGTTCCAGAACAAGGTCTACCTGGTGACTAGGTAACTGTTACTGCACGATAAGTCAAAATACAGGAATATTCATAAATTGTGAACTATGTTTGCACATATAAACAAAAGGTTGACTATCACTGGGTCAGTGACCTCATTTAGTTTGGATTAAGTATCACTGGATCAGATCATGTAGTTTAGATTTACCTTTAACCTGGCCGATAACCTGATCAGATACTCTCTGAATCAATTTAGACCTGTACTTTCATTATCCCTTGATATGTTTGAAATCATTTTCATCAGATCATCTTTTTATATTATAATACAATCAAGCACAGATTTGATTACAGATGTCATTCTTGCCTTAACCTTCCACACACCATGCAAATTATTATCAGTATTGGCAAATGATATCAAAGTGTTATGTATATATGCAAACTGGACAAGAGTTAATTCTGCAAGTACCTCATTATGTATGACTGAACTATGTATATTTTGTTAAACTGCCTTTTTTATTTGTCTCAGTAGAAATTTATCACTCATTAATTCATTTTTATGTTTTGTTTTGTTCTCTGATTTTAGAATCTAGTTTTGCAAGAATTTCACTTCTGACTGAGGATCAGAAAATGTGATTCTTCACTGCTGCTGATTATAAATTCTTTGGTTGTGTTTCTCACTTTTTGAGCATTTACATAGCTTTACAGTTTTGCTTACACAAAGCTGCTGTTCAGAACCTGTTTTATCCACAATACTATGCACAGTGCCTTATACAACATATGTTTTTTCATGGTGTAGTACATATATATATATTTTTTATCCCCCCTTGAGCGTTAGTTTTTGGATCACATACACAGAAATACTGTCCAGTTGGAAAGTACAGGTGAGATAACGTAAAGATATTGTTGTGAGATTTACTTTTATAAATTTATATATACTTGTAAGATTGGTAGGTGGTTGGCAGGATTTTGTGATTTTACTTGTATAAATTTATATAAAGATTGGTAGTCGGTTGTTGGGAGGAATTCATTATTTTACTTATATATATATATATGCTTGGTAGATTGTTGAGAGGACTTTAAGATTTTACTTGTGTATATATATATATACGTTTATATATGCATGTAAGATTGGGAGATGTTGGGGGGACTTTAAACTGTAAACATGCTGATTTATACATGAGTCTGTATTTGTTACAATCAAGGTTATGGAGTTGGTAGTTTTTTTGCATAGTCGGAGTTGTAGCAGAAGATGGTTACTAGCTCCCTGACTGGTAGTTTTAGAGTTGTCAAATGTGGGAGAAAAAAGTCAAAGTATTTCTATAGAAGTCGGAATTCTTTTCTTTAAACCCCTTCCCATCTGAGTTGGAGTTCTACCTATTAAATTACCGTAGTCAGCATCTAATAAATACCGATGCCACAACCCTGGTTCAAATCTTAACATTCATGTGTTAGTATATGCAGAGAATATAAAATGTATTATTCTATTGTGTTCCCACAAAATTGTGTGGCTAGATGAAATCAGCAACATAAATCTCGGGACGTCAACAAAAGAACTCCACGTCTAAAGATTAAAGATAAAAGGCAATAGATGGATCACCACACATGGAGAAAATTGAGGTACCCCATATCCTGAGTCATAATTGTGGAGCTGTGTTGGGTGAAAATGAGAAAGGGTTGATCTTGGAGTGTATTGAGAAAAGAATAGAGACCAAGAAGAGAACCTCAGGGAATCTGGATTTATCTCGAGTCATGGAAAACAAATCAAGACAATTTTTGCATTTAATGATACGTAACATCCAAAGGAGCCAAATGGCTTGGATTGATTGATTCATTGATTGATAAACTGTTTTATATCTTGTTGCTGTATGCCTGACACGAGGTATCTGTAACTTTGGCTTTTCCTCCACTTAATGGTAAATCTGGTCCCATAGATGTTAGAAATAGTCCTGTAGATGTTAAAGGTGATTTTTAGATGCTAGAAATGGTCCTGTAGTTAAAGATTACAGAAAGTCCTGTTTCTGTTGAAGATAATTCTGTATATGTTAGAGATGGTGCTGTAGCTGAAAAAGGTAATTCTGTAGATATTAAAGACTATTTTGTAGATGTTAGAGATGGTTCTGTAGCTGATAAAGAGGGTAGTGTAGATGTTGTAGATGATGCTGTAGCTGATAAAGAGGGTAGTGTAGACGTTAAAGACGGTACTGTAGATGTTAAAGTTGGTGCTGTAGATGTTGAAGATGCTACTGTAGATCTTGAAGATGGTACTGTAGATGTTAAAGATGATGCTGTAGATGTTAAAGATGGTACTATAGATGTATAAGATGCTACTGTAGATGTTGAAGATGGTACTGTAGATGTTAAAGATGGCACTGTAGGTGTTATAGACGGTACTGTGGGTGTTGAAGACGCTACTGTAGATGTTAAAGATGGTACTGTAGGTGTTAAAGATGGTATTGTAGGTGTTAAAGATGGTACTGTAGATGGTACTCTAGATGAAGATGGTACTGTAGATGTTAAAGACGGTACTCTAGATGTTTAAGATGCTACTGTAGGTGTTGAAAATGCTACTGTAGATGTTAAAGATGGTACTGTAGATGTTAAAGATGTTACTGTAGGTGTTAAAGATGCTACTGTAGATGTTGAAGATGGTACTGCAGATGTTGAAGTTGGTACTGTAGATGTTGAAGATGGTACTGTAGATGTTCAAGCTGGTCCTGTGGATGTTAAAAATGGAACTGTAGGATGATAAAAATGGTTATGTATGTGCTGAAATGTGTACTTTCTGTGCTTCTCTCTGGTGCAGAATGCTGGAGAGTAACAGAGAACAAAATGTCGAAATTGTCCTCTTTCCACACAATCTGCCTGAGGAAAATTCTCCTAATCTTTTGGCCGAATACCATCACCAACCAAGAACGCCTTACTCGAAGCAACCAAGAGGACATGCACACCATCATAGCTGGGAGACACTGGAGTTGGATTGGCCACATTCTCAGAAGAGGCCGTGATGCCATCACAAGAACAGCTATGCTATGGACCCCTGAAGGGGAGCGAAAGAGAGGCCAACCAAAAACAACTTGACAGAAAACAGTTGAGGCCTAGATGCAAAGAATGAACCAGAGCTGGGACACTGCACGAAGGATGGCTGCCGACCGAGCAAAGTGGAAGCAGTTTGTTGCTGCCCTACATGATGCCACCAGGGTGATGGCCACTGACTGCTTTGACAGTTGGTGGCAAAGAATCAAAGAAGAGAAGAAAAGTTGTGCTGAAAACAGACCTGTACATTTTTTTTTAAAATGGTACTGAAGATGTTGAAGATGGTTCTGTAGATGTTAAAGGTAGTACTGGAGATGTTGAAAATGATTTTATATGTGACAAATGGTCATGTAAAAGTTCAAGATAAACTTTTGGATGTTACAGAAGATGGTCTTATAGATGTTAAAAATGGATCTGTTGGATGATAAAAATAGCCTTGTAGATGTTAAAACTACATCTGTAGATGTTAATGATCATCCTGTAGTTGTTGAAAATAGTTCAGTAGATGCTGAAAGTGGACCTGTAGATGTTAAAGATATTCTGTACATGTTACAGATGGTCCTGTTGATAATATAGATGATCCTGTACGTGTTAAAAATAGTCCTGTAAATGTTGATGGTGGTCCAAAGGCAGCAGTACATTTTCTCCGTGAAGCCTTGCTATTTTTCCATTGTCCTGTTACATGTTGATCAGTGCCTTCCTTAGTGGTTTTCTAAAACACAAATAACGGCAGTAGTATCAGTTGTTTTTTTTTTTTTTTTTTTTGTTATTTTTATTCAGGAATGTCCATGACAACAGAGCTTTTTATTTAGCAATGTTGGGTTTTTTAATATGCACTCAAAGTGTGGGATTAGGGAACGGATTGGTGTTACGTTGTTAATGTGCTTTTAACTCAGCGTATTTCCAAGTTATCCTTGCAGCAAGGGAACAGATAATACAAATGAGCACAAAAAATCCTGGATCATAAAGCCATAAGGAGTGAAAATATGAGATTACAGAAATAGACAAGTGCAGCCTTATTGCATGCTTTTGGTGCCAGATATCTGGATTATATGCCCCTAGCAGTGCCGATAATATAGGATTGTGGCATTCATACTAAAAAAATAAAAAAGAATGAAACAAGTGAATATTTTTAAGGACAGCAGCTTGATTGTCTGAAATAAAAGGTTGAAAAAATCAAACAAACACACAAAGTTAATGGTAGTCCCGTAGTAGACTTGTGCCATAGGGGAGTGAAGTGTTAGAGACTTCACTACTAGGTCTCAGCTTTAAGAGGTGGGGGTGTTCAATTCTCTCTCATGCTGCTTTTGCATTCCCTAACTCAAGAGTATAGTAAAGGATCCCATTACACGCCTACTGGGGCATATTGGGAATATGGTGTTAGGCCCGTATTTTCTTGACCATCGGCACACTAGTGGTGATGTGGTCAGCATCACGCCGGCTGCCTTAACCTTCCCAGAGTTGCTATGGTACCCTAATCATGAGGCTGGGTCGGCCCCGGAGCCTTTTGTGGTCTAAAAAAATCTGACATCAACTGGGGATCAAACCATGGGGCCACCGAGCTAGGAAGCCAGTGCAAGAGCATAGTAAGGTACCCCATTATATAGCCTGTGTAGACTGGAGTGTGGCACCACCAGATTTCAAACCTGGAAACTGCTAACTTTGCTGCTGCAAGAGGCAATCACTTAAAGCACTCTGCCAGTCGGATACTTTCTTTTAAATAACTATTTTCAAACATAGCACCAATTTATGGAGACCCAATGTGACTAGATTTATGATTTGAGGATTATGCAAAAGATTTCACTTTTTGGCAATTTATGTCAGGAATATATATTTAAGTAAGAAGAAGTACCAACGTATTTGTGCCTTTGGTAAATATTATTTTAAAAGCCTATTTCTGTCGCTTTTTCACTGATGTCATTTATAAATTTTAGATAACGATTGCATGTTTTACCATAAATTTACGTCTGAAAGGTCAGCTTTGTAATTTTATTTCCTTTGAGATATAAGCTTATGGAACCCAGTCATTTTTTGTACAGAGTTTTTTTCAGTTGTTCTGTGATCAGGGAAGTTAAAACAGTGATTTTTGTTTACTCCTGTTAATTAGCAATTACAGGTTGTGACTTGTTGAGGTAAAAAAAATTTAGATCTTGCATCAGAATATTATGTACTAATTCTGTTTTTTTTTAACATGTATGTACTTGTATTCTACAATGTCAGATACTGATAGTTTTATCTATTTCTATGCCAATGTTTTAGTGTAAAATGTTTATGAAAGTGATATATCAGACCAGATAGAAACTATCTTCTTCAATTAACAACCAGTTAACTGGTATAGGTGATCATGACTGTCCACAACTTCTGTCCCTAGTACTGTATATCGGTTCAGTTGTTAACCTCTTTCCATGTCAGGATGTCCTGCATGTTCTCTCATTCTCACCGTCTTTCTCTGTCTCCATCAGTCTTTCCACGTACCTCATCTTATATGTCCAAATAAAAAAGGATTCCGTCATTCGAATATGAGAAATATGTTTCTTTTGACTAGCGCTGGCTTCTTTCAGAACGTCTGCATTACTCTTTTTAGCTGTCATAGTAATTTGTACATATCTGTTTTATATTCTAAGATTTTGTTGCAGTCAGAAAAAGCATCCTATCTGTGCACCTGAGAATGTTATGTAGCAAATTGAATAGTAGAAAATTTAATTGTCATTTACAGTTTTAGAATTGGTATACTTTCTGTACATTTTATTGTGTCAGAGAAGTTAATTTTATGTGGCATATGCAATATCGTCTTTTACTAAATGAATATACCAAAAAATTATGTTGTGGGAGTTGTATGGGTTCTCTAAACAGGATTGCTGCTTGTAAGTTGTGATTATGTGACTTACCAAGTGTTGTGATAGTTATTGAAGTGGGAGAACCAAGGTTTGTGAAATGTGAATGTCTTTAATATGTGACTAATTACATAATGTTGTGAAACATGGAAGTTGTTGATGTGTGACTTATTACAGAGCATTGTGAAACTTGGAAGTTGTCATTATGTGACTTATTACAAAGTATTGTCATAAAGCCATTAGGAGCAACAATAGGAGATGAGAGAAATGGGGAATTAGAGCCATATAGCCCACATAGAAGCTGTTTTAATGTGACTTCAAGTGTTGTGATAGTTAGAAAAGTGGGAGAATCAGGGTTTGTGCAACATTGAAGTTGTCGATAGTTGACGTATTTCAAGAGTGTTGTGAAACATGGAAGATGTTCATATATGGGACTTATTGCAGAGTGCTGTGAAACACTGAAATTGTTGGTATGTTGTGAAAGTTAGGAAAGTGGGATAAACAAGGTTTGTGAAACATGGACATTGTAGCAAAAATGCTGCTAGCAGAGCGTATTCAAACTAATCCTTAGAAAACCTATTGCTTCTGTGTTTTTGTCTTGTCAGGTATGCTGTGTTTGAATTTGATTGTTTGTTATCTACTTGTACTGGAAGTTGTTTGTTATCTACTTGTACAGGTAGTTGTTTGTTATCTACTTGTACAGGCAGTTGTTTGTTATCTACTTGTACAGGTAGTTGTTTGTTATCTACTTGTACAGGCAGTTGTTTGTTATCTACTTGTACAGGTAGTTGTTTGTTATCTACTTGTACAGGCAGTTGTTTGTTATCTACTTGTACAGGTAGTTGTTTGTTATCTACTTGTACAGGCAGTTGTCTGTTATCTACTTATACAGGTAGTTGTTTGTTATCTACTTGTACAGGTAGTTGTTTGTTATCTACTTGTACAGGTAGTTATTTGTTATCTATTTGTACAGGTAGTTGTTTGTTATCTACTTGTACAGGTAGTTGTGTGTTATCTACTTGTACAGGCAGTTGTTTGTTATCTACTTGTACATGTAGTTGTTTGTTATCTACTTGTACAGGTAGTTGTTTGTTATCTACTTGTACAGGTATTTGTTTGTTATCTACTTGTACAGGTAGTTGTGTGTTATCTACTTGTACAGGTAGTTGTTTGTTATCTACTTGTACAGGTAGTTGTTTGTTATCTACTTGTACAGGTTACAGGTAGTTGTTTGTTATCTACTTGTACTGGTAGTTGTTTGTTATCTACTTGTACAGGCAGTTGTTTGTTATCTACTTGTACTGGTAGTTGTTTGTTATCTACTTGTACTGGTAGTTGTTTGTTATCTACTTGTACTGGTAGTTGTTTGTTATCTACTTGTACAGGTAGTTGTTTGTTATCTACTTGTACAGGTAGTTGTTTGTTATCTAATTGTACTGGTAGTTGTTTGTTATCTACTTGTACAGGTACAGGTAGTTGTTTGTTATCTACTTGTACAGGTAGTTGTTTGTTATCTACTTGTACAGGTAGTTGTTTGTTATCTAATTGTACTGGTAGTTGTTTGTTATCTACTTGTACAGGTACAGGTAGTTGTTTGTTATCTACTTGTACAGGTAGTTGTTTGTTATCTACTTGTACAGGTAGTTGTTTGTTATCTACTTGTACAGGTAGTTGTTTGTTATCTACTTGTACAGGTAGTTACCCTGTGTAGTTTCTGAAGGTGTCTGAGGAGACAAAGAAAGAATAGGACTAATGATTCCTCAGACACCTGACAACAGGTGACACCTGACAACAGGTGACTGACATGATGTTGTGCTTGGGGCTGGCACCTTATGTTGTAATACATATAGCTACATAAACCACTAGCATTAATGTAGGCTTCCTGTAAGTGGGCACCTGCAGGGGTGGATGCATGCTGAGGGTGGAGCAGAAACGAAAACGTTGTCTGGTTGTTGTTCACTGCATCTATTTTGAAAGCCAATTACAGTGATATGTGGAGATGCTAACATAGGATGCGTTAAAAAAGTTATTCTTGCAAATCCTGACCTTACCACAGTGTTACTTGTGAAAAACAACCTGCCTAAGGAAAATTCTAAGGAGCTTGTTGGCCAGAAGCCATCACCAACCAACAACTGCTTACTATGAGCAATCAAAAAGATATGCACACCATATCTGTAGGCAAATGCTAGAACTGGGTTGACCATGTCCTCAGAAGAGACCCAGACACCATCACTAGAACAGCTATGCTGTGGGCCTCAGAAGGGAGGCGAAGGAGTAAACAATCAATGTAATATGCTCTATAGAATAATGAACATTATATACCCCAATTATAACCCACACGGGTTTGAACTGGGTACCAGTAGTCCTACTCCTTTCATTGTCTATTCAAAGACTCTCAGCAAAAACATGAGGCAAACAAAAAATGACACAAATTAATTTTTAACAAAAGGAGAAAACAAATGTCAGTAAATTTAAATGTGGCTACTCAGAGAGAAATAATCCAGGTCGCGTCTGCATCCTTGTATCCGAAATCCTCGGGTACAACTTTGTTTTGGAAACCAAATTTTTTCAGATGTCCCCAAATTGCGTTAGAAAAGTTTGAGAGGGACCACTGCCATGTTGTTTGTGGTCAAAAACTTCTGCCGAGACAGAGCAGTGGGTTGTCTTGATGCAGGCTCTAGTCCTGTGTGTGCCTCTTGTATGATATTTCCACCTCACATCCTTCCTTAAATGCCATAGTACCTTGACCTAGAAGTCTTACAAGGTTGTTACCAAAAGTTTGTTTTATCATTTTGTAGGTCTCCAGTGTCATTTTTAGGTCTCCAGTGTCATTTTGCCAAAACTTTTCAGGCATACAGCTCCGTCAAGTCTGCCATTTCAGTTCACTTGCTGACAGCACCAAACAAAACGTTTGCAAAGAAGAAGGAACTCAAGCAAAACTTTTCATAACGTTTCAGAAGGAAAATCTTTATTGATGTTTAGCGGCACATTTACATACTACTTCCTGTTAGCACTTCATGCTGCCAGTCCAGGAACTTTTGGATAGCACCTTGTATATGAAGCAACACTGCACTTATCACTCGTAAGGGGATACTAACTTTTAAACTTGTTATATGGAAAATAATTTATGAATGTGTCTTCCATTTATAATACCGGTCGATGTATGTTTAAAAAAAAATTCTGGCCTTATTTAGCGTGAAGTAATTTCATTTTCATGTTTGTTGTGAACTGAATGACAGAGATATATTTTTATAACTCATTAATCACGTAACATTATATTGTGTAAATGGCATTTTGGTGTGTAAATAAATGTATTCCTAATAATGAGTATGGAATTTGAATTTATATATATGTTTGTTCAGTTTAATTATACTTTTATTCCTCATTTTGAATGTGTGTATGCTGTTTGTGTTTTGAGCTAGCATCTTTAATAAAATATGTTTCGTGGAAAACAACAATCAAGAACCCAGAAGTTACAGACTGCCATAAATGGGTGCTTGCACAGAATAAAATTATTAAAATGGTACGACAAAGTCACCAATGTGGAACTGATGACAAGAACCAGACAAGTGCCAGTGGAACAAGAAATGAGACAAAGAGGATGGAGATGGATAGGACACACACTGAGGAAACCTTGTCATAGCATTACCAGGGTCAGTCTTTGTTCTGGAAAAGTAGAAGTGTAGAAGTAGAAGTGTAGAAGTAGACTGAGAAACGCATGGAGAAGAGAACTGGAGATAGAAATGAAAATGATGAGGAAGTCATGGAAAAACTGTGAGTTGAAGTCATGTGACAGGAGGACGGCATAAGATTGTTGAAGTCACGTGACAGGAGGACAGCATAAGATTGTTGAAGTCACGTGACAGGAGGACGGCATAAGATTGTTGAAGTCATGTGACAGGAGGACGGCATAAGATTGTTGAAGTCACGTGACAGGAGGACGGCATAAGATTGTTGAAGTCACGTGACAGGAGGACGGCATAAGATTGTTGAAGGCCTGTGATTCTTAGAGGAGTGTATACTTAATAAATGAAGGAATCTTTGATAAAATGCCGATGTCCTCGTATGTAAGAGCAGCAGATGTCACTTAAATTTTCTGGTTGCTGTTTGTTTACTGTTAACCAGTTGCTGTGGTTACTAAAGTTTTGAAAATGAACTGTACCCATTTACTGTGTGTCTGTATGATTTGTTGTGAACCACTTTACAATTTCTTGCATTTGTAATTATGTTCTTCTGTGTGTGATTATTATATTAATTTGAAAAGGGCTCTTTTTCCTTTTTTTACAGGAGATAAAATGTTCCTTCAATTGGAATCTGACATTTGTGAAAGTATTTTTGCAATATACACTTTTTTATTATTGAGATTTTATGTTGAACCATTCTGAACACACCTGTGCAAACTGGGTGTATCAAAAGTCTGTTGTCATGGGAAAAGAAAATTTATTTCATTTATATTTTTCAAATGTTCAAATTGAGCTCCTTGTGCATTTATGAGCATATGCATGCGTTTGTGGCCACAACTGTACCTATCTAAACGAGACAGCTCTGCTCACTTGCCCAGGACTCCACAGAAAGAAGAAAGCTCTTGCTAGACTCCCCAACAATCACAACAACTCTATACACCACTACTCAACAGCTACATGAACATTCTTCATCTTAGCATTGACTGTGAAAGAGTGTCAGATTTAGCAGCCATAGTTCCATCTTGTTGAAAGAAGAAGCACCTGCATTTTGAGTTAAGGATATTAACACTTATTTAAATGTCTGCAAGTAGTTTTCGCTAGAAACATTTCCATCAAACAAGTAAGGCCCATGCTTCTCTACCTTACCTTCCCTGAAATGATAGAAAACATTCCTGGTACTGAGATAAAGAAGAGCCAGACTGCAACAGAGAGAAGAGCCATAACCAAAAAATACACAGAGAAGAATTGCCCAAGCAACACCTGGACCCATGCTTCCACCGATGGATCAACAACAAATGCAACAGAAAATGAAGTTGGAGGAGTGTTGCTAAGCTTAAGCACTGGTACACAGACAAAAGCTGTCAGTGACAACAGGAAAATTCTCATGTAACTTCAAAGCAGAGACAGGGGCTTTAAAATTGCAATAGAGGTCCTAATGACAGAGGAAAGCACTAAAAGACAAGTTACTCTCTTGCATTATCAGTAATTGCAACGCTAAAGAGCCAGAATAACACAGACCTGGATAGCCTAAGCTTAGTACTCTATAAACTGCGTTGGCGACTCAAAAGAGTTGTAGTACCATAAATCCCATCTCATAGCAACATCTCCGACAATGAAAAAGCTGACAGATTAGCAAAGGAAGGTGGAAAGCTACCTCAGCCTGATACAAGTATCATTTTCAAAGAGGGAAAGAATTTTACCAGAATCAGATACCAGACAAAATCAGAAGCAGAGTATCCAGGTCACCAAAAAAAAAATGATGCATATTACCAGCTCAACCGAAGAGACCAAGTGGTAATCTTCAGGCTCTGTATGAGCTACAACAGATTGGGATCTATTCAACAAGCTAAAGATAGGAACTATTGATGAGTGTAACTGTGGCACTGATAAAATGACTGTTGAACATTTGATTCAAAGATACCCAACATGTGGGCAACAGAAAGTACATATGGCCATCGCCAGTATTTTTCCTGGATAAAGCTCTATGAAGATAGAAATAGCCTCAGGCTGACTACTGCTTTCTTTGAACATATTCAAGTTGACGTCTGAGAGTGTACGAAGAAGAAGAAGAAAGAGAATGTGTTCAACCTCGTGGCATTCGTCCATCACTATTCAGTTCCCCAAGGAGCATGGGCCTTCAACACACTTATGACAAGTCTTCCTGTTAGGGTAGCCTGCCCCTTGCCCAACCCTCCTTAGTCGCCATTTATGACATGCCTGTTAAGTTGCAGTGTGACTGTTGTGTTCTCCCCTTTTGGGCCCGAGTAACACACAGGTGCATGTTTGAATAGACAAATCAAATATGCCCAATATTTTGTTGGTTCCCAATGGGAGCAGATGTTTTATTACATCCAATATCCTTGTGTGTGTGTGTCTAGAGTAAGTGAGCTGATTTTTAGGTCAGAAACTTTTTGTTGTATATCATTACATATTTTATTTTTTTTGTAATTCTAAAAGATGTTGGTTTTATATATGCCAAATGTGTTGTGCTGTACAAAAATATAACAAATTATGCAATCTAATATTATATTTGTATATTTATGTACATATAGTGTAGAGTTGTGCCAGTTAAACACATAGACTGGTAGAGGACTAACTAACATGCTAAGATATTTGAAAGGTCAGGGATGGGGTGCAAGCACCAAGACAATGACCATGTTTTATAAATCTTTCATTAGAGGCAAAACTGATTATGGAAGCATAGTCTATGACTCTGCAGCACATAGTCACAAGATTAAATTAGAATTGAGCCCCAAGCATTATTTACAATTGCAGTTGCCATCTGATCAACATCAATGGGTGCTTTAGAGGTGGCCTTAGGAGTCTCCCTGTGCAACTTCAGACAAAGGAACTAAGACTAAATTACATGACCAAAATTATGTTGGACAAGACTCATCCAGCTTTTCCATCATTTGCTAGGCATCAGTTAACAACAACTCACAACAGGTTCATGAATACCAGTAGATACCTGACAGGTTGAGAAAATCAAGATGGGCAAAGCAGCAGGGCATGATGGTATAACACCAGAAATGGTTAAGTACATGGAAGCATCAGGCGACCTGTTACTCTTAAGGGTCCTACAGGCAGCATGGTGCAACAAGACCATACCAAAGGATTGGGAGATCGCCATCATAACACCAATTTTCAAAAAGGGTGACAATCGACAGTGTGGAAACCATAGAGGCATATCCCTTCTCAGTGTCCCTGGAAAATTCTACTCTAGAATCCTAGAGCAGAGACTCCGACGCCTAGCTGAGCCACAATTGGATGAGATCCAGTGCGGATTCCGAGCAAACCAAAGTACTCAAGACCTAATCTTCACACTCAGACAGCTGAGTGAAAAGGCCCTTGAGTATAAGAGTGAGATCCATCTTTGTTTCATAGATCTGGAAAAGGCGTTTGACAGGGTCCCTTGGAGCAAACTTTGGGACTGTTTGGCAAGGAAGAATATTCCAGCACCTCTGATTCATGCTATACAGAGCTTCTACAAGTCTTGCAGAAATTATGTGAGGACAGCAAACCATAAGTCAGAAGAGTTCAGGACCACCACTGGTGTAAGACAAGGTGATATCCTATCACCTTACCTCTTCATACTCCTTATGGACGATGTCATCAAGGCATGTAAGGAGAGAACAAGAAAGTATTCAGTGGGGTACTGGAAGATGAGACAGGTCTATATTTCAGAGCTGGCATTTGCTGATGATGTTGCCCTGATTGCTAAATCAGAGGCACATCTCCAATCCAACCTGCAAGTCTGGAAGGAAGAGCTGGAGAAGAGAGGGATGGTCATCACGGCTGTTTGCGAGCGATCTTTTAGTTATTTCCCCTTTTTCCCCGACCGCGCTATTTATAGCCCACTTGACAGAGGTCACGTGGTCAGCTTCCTAATGGGAAAAACATGTGGCGATGTTTACTTTTGATAGGGCTTAATTAATGCTTTTAGGCTACTTTTTTATTATAAATACCGGCTTTAATTTTGCGTAAAGCTAGACTAGAAATGTTAGAGTAAATTTTAGAACAAGAACAAACATTTTATCACAATTAGAACAGAAGATATAATAGTCTGAAATAGTGTAAAATTTACGTTTTTTTTAATATTTTGTTATGGTTTGTTTATAATGCAATTTTCACTAAATCGGTCACAATCGACATGCATAACAAATTACAGAAATCAAAAGTAGAAAACCTGCAGAAAATGGATATCAAAGATTTGTTTTGGTTTCATGCGTCAAACATTAATTATTGAAAGTTTAAATTGCAAGTCCACATTTATTACCTTAAAATAACACACCCAATTGTCCCCAAAACATGTTTGAATTGCTTTTATGCTACTTTATTATTATAAATACCGGCTTTAATTTTGCGTAAAGCTAGACTAGAAATGTTAGAGTAAATTTTAGAACAAGAACAAACATTTCTCAAATATCTTTGCGTCTATTGTATCAGCTACCTGTTCTAGAAGTCTGTGGTGTTTCAAAACAATGCCTAATAAAATATGAAGGTAAGGAGGAGCTACATTTTCAATTTCAATCTCTAACATTGGTTTGTGTAAACAATTATGGTAATGTGCCACTTGCCTTTTATTCCCTTTCCCATATTTCATATATCTATTGTAATCTCTTATCAACATGGCCAAACTTCTTGGTTTGCAAGTTGTATGCTCTCTGGATGTCTTTGATGAAAATGTTTGGTTTGTCTGGAGCTCAAGGAATATACCCATGTCTGTGGTGTCTCCAGCAAAACAAAGAAATAATCCCCGAATAAGAAAACAACTTGTTTACCATCCCACTCTAAATATTTTAGTGACTCTATCTGAGCTTTCATGCCATTCATAAATATTTCTAATTATCATATGTATCTCTGACTCTAGCCATTGATAAAAGGATGGTATTAGATTTAGAATTTGGTTTCTCTAAATTTACTACCTGCATTGTAACTTTGAATGAAAGAAGATATACAAACAGTTACTTAGAATTCGCTGGCAGCCGTCGTGTGCACAGGATTGTCTACCAAAGAACACCAATGGAACAGTCCTTATCTCACACACAATTAAAAAAAAAATTCATATTATAAATAGAAGATTAACAAGAAAAAACTTAAATAGTCTTGACATATAGATGCGAGTCATGGGCAATTACTACAACCCATAAAAGCCAGATCCAAACCTCAGAAATGAGGTATCTGAGGAAGGTGGTTGAAGTAACAAGAAGAGACATGGTACGCAACCAGACGATACGTCAAGGCCTAAAATGCCACCCCCTACAGACCCAAGTAGAACAGTCCCAACTAAGATGGTTTGGCCATGTCTGCAGAATGGGAGAAGTAAGTAAGTAAGTACCTGACAGGTTGGAAATGCATGGAGGAACTAGTACACTTGGATGCCCTAAATGCATCAATTAATAACAGTAGTGTACACAAGCCGGTGTACCACCCTGGGAGCTCAAGAAACCATATAAATACTACCACCTGGCAGACATAATTAATAAAGCAACTTATATGGAAACTATCAAAAACAAAGCCAGGAAATATATTCAACAAATATCAAAGGACAGTATTACAGTGTACACAGATGGATCTAAAGTATATGATAACAAATTGGGGATAGGAATTTATGTTTCCATGTGGCAAATGGTGAAAGGATATACGTAATATAACAGATAGTACATCTATTTTCACAGCAGAGATGGTTGCAATTCCGAAAGCTCTAGAAATCTTCTTTAGCAACCCTCCTCATAAATTGACAGTACTGTATTAACAGATTCACTTTCAGCTATTCTAGTTATAAGTAACTACGAGAATGCAGTAGACCAGAAATAGCAGAAGAGATATACTGGCAAATACTTACCTGTGCTCCAGATGATGTTCCGTTCTAATAGCTTGGATACCTTCACATGTTGGCATAGAAGGAAATGAAAAGGCGGATAAAGAAGCTAAGAAAAGTAGAAATAATAGAAACCAAATAAATGTGGGGATGAGTAAAACAGAGATCAAAAGTTTAATTCAAAGAATAATAACTGAGGAATAGACAGTAGAGTGGGATGGAAGCCTGAAGGGCAGACATGCGTATAAATTGTTCAAGGCTCCAACAAGAACGTGTCAGGTATCTAGAGAACTAAAATTTCCTAGCAATAAGAAACTTCTTAGACTGCAGCTAGCAATGAGCTATTTTAGAATAGAAGAACCTTACTGTGCAGAGTGTCTAGAAAAAAATAATGTAAAGCATTCCCTATTAAAATGTAAGAAGTATGAACAACAGTTCATATATAAGTGATAATCTTCAAACTCCGCACTGGCCACAACAGATTGAGATGGCATCTATTCAACAAGCTAAAGATAGGAACTACCAATGAGTGTAACTGTGGGACTGATAAAATGACTGCTGAACATCTGCTTCAAAGTTGCCCAACATATGCGGAACAGAGAAAGCTAATATGGCCGACACCAGTACCATTCGTGGAAAAGCTCTACGGAGATTCAAATAGCCTCAAACTAACTACTGCTTTCTTTGAAAACATTCAAGTGGACGTCTGAGAGTGTACTAAGAAGAAGATGATGATTAAGAACAGAGAAAACCAATATTAGAATATTTACAGGCATGCAATTCATCCATAACTGTGGAACAGGTGTTGAGACCAAGAGAATTGCACAATATAGTAAAACAGTTTCTAAGAAGAACTAAAATTAATATATAAGGATCAATGATGGTTTGAGGATAAGGGGTAGTCTGGTGGGGTGCTTGTGTGGATGATGGCAGCTAATTGGTGGATTTGGTGTAATCTCAAACACCCAGGGCTTTCTCAACCCTTTTCACCTTCTAAACAACAGGGCAGTTATGAGAGACTTTAGAGTTGTGTGGCGAGATGGTAAATTTAGATAAGAGATGAAAGTATCAAGTAGTACTTGATATAATTTAAAGAATAGTTTCCCAGACTCAGAAAATTGAACTGGTTAAGGATGACACAGGATGAAGTCGGGCTGTTAAGCTGACAGTCCAGATGTTGTAGAAGTACTTCAAATATTGAACAGATGGCTAAGCTACTCTCTCGCTGGACCTAACCTATGCTTCTAGGGAGAATATAAATGGCTCTAAGATAATAATAGCGCCTTCAGTCATAACTGACTATGGGAATGCGCCCCTGAGGTGACAGCCCTCAGCTGCTTATTTTCCTGGTGTTCCTTTGACGTTGTCTCCTCTCTTCTGCTTGTTGTGTGAGCTTTTCGCCCAATCTGAGGTGGCGCTGTAGATAGCATCGTCCTCCCAGGTTGCTGGATTTATGTCCTCATGTCTCTAGTTTGTCTGTCCCTGACGAAGGCCTTGTGGCCGCAACGTAGGCTTTTTCTTGTCCTTTATCCCAGTAAGACGTATCACTATTTGTGTGGGGTTTTTTTCATTCTATATCATATTTGAAAGAGGTCACGAGTTTAAATTTTAAAATTGATATATATTTTTTTTCGAACGCCCGCTATTACTCGAGGCGAAATCTCAGGTTATTATGTCTAACCTGAGACTGATTTTACGTGAGTATCCCTTTTTTCTTGCACAGAGACAGGTGTCCCTCGATTTCGGAGGTACCCATTAGAGCTGGGTCGGCTCAGGAGCCGCCAGTCCCTGGTCGACGACACTGCTTCAAATGTCCTCGCCATGGCTCGAGTTAATCCAGTCCAAATCCCGGTCGACGAAAAATCTTCAAATGTCCTCGCCTGGGTTTGATCCTGGGTCACCCGGTCGCCAGCGCAGTGTGGTAACCACTACGCTAGCGCGGCTCCCATTGATATGTTAAAACGCGGGGGACAGTAATGATTTAACACCCCGACCTACATAGTTCTAAAGAGACAGGATTGGTCTAAATCGAGAGCCTGAAATAAACTTTAGCTCTCATTGGACAGCTGGTCGGAAATACCAATGTGGAAGCTTGAAGGAAAATGAGAATATAACCTAGCAAATTCGGAGACACAAATCAGACTGGATGGCAGCGTCAAATTAGCAACTCCCAGGAGCCAGAGAGACATCGGACTAGAATTCCAAATTGTAAGTGACAGACGAAGTATTTGGGCATCTTTGTAACTTAGAAAAGAAAACCCGCATTTTTAAATACCAAGACTGGAGACTTAAGGAATCCGAGCACCTTTCATAAGAGGAATACTAAAATTTCCGCGACTAAGGGTTCGAAGCATCAAATTATAGTTGTGTCCATTCATCTGTGCCAGGATATTGTGTTCCCTAAAATGTTAATTTGGGGTAAGTGTAAACATTTATTTTACAATATGAATTTGACATGTCTGTACTTGCTAATTGGTTAAACAATGCATAGGAGGCTGGCAACCTCAACATATGAAAAGGGTATGTTCATAAACCACTACAGCAAGTGCTGGTGTTGGCTTTATGCCAGTTCGCTCAGGAAAGCGAAAGCAGAAGCCACCCCAGATTCCGAATGGAGCAGTGAGATGATTACCTCACATGTGCCTTGGGTGTATAGTATCATTTTGTGAGATATGTGTACTTTTATAATGTTAGTTCAGGCAAAAGCCATTGCACTCGCGCTGTCCAAACACATTTTTTCGTTTAAGTGACCAGAAGAATAATGTGATTTCTAATCATATTTCCTGAGCTATGCTGTATATGCTCAGGGAGAATACAAATTCAGAGAGACCCAACTGGTGGAAGGACAGCGGGAAAAGGCGCCTGTTTAATCTCCCGATTAATGTACTTAGCAAAGGCATTTGTTCTTTTTATTTTGTCTAAAGTTCGTGGTTGGAAGCTACAAAACGGTTCTTAGTACCAGACCAGTCTGAAGTAAGAATCTTCGCCAATCCCGTGATTCAAGGGCTGGGTTCGACACCAACTACCTACAGTGGACACGTTGTGAAGACACCCACATTGACATTAGGAGTGGAGTTCATCTAGATGCCTCTAGAGAAGAGACTTCTTCAGGAAAGACTCGACAACCAACCAATGCAGTATTCCGCAAGTTAAGTTTTTGTTAACAGGCGAAAGCAACGGACAATAACCAAAAGTCCCCAATTAAGTCTCGATGAAAACAATTTCTTAAAACCAATAAAATCATCTTCATCCATATTTATTTTAACTTGTTAAAGACTAATTGATTATTAAATTTGTCATATGTTATTTTACAAATCTATAGTTGATTCAGTTATTATAGATATGAGAGCGCATGTATGATCGAGAATCTTGAATATATATACATATAGTTACAGCCGTAGAGCCAAAAATACTTATAACAGGAATTTAGCTGGATTAAACCAGCTGGTGGCTCGAACAAGCTACATCATTGCTTAAAACTTCACAAAAGGTGCCGGATCAGATATAAGTTAATAGTGCTCTGCCCTATGCAGCATTGTTCTTGACTTCTGAATTATCTTGTGGGATACACCCTTGAGATAGAAGCGTCATTATCTTTCCATCTACAACTCTGCCAAGAGTAATCTTGTGCGAAGGTAGACACTTTTGAGTTTTGGCCACAGGTGGACCAGTACTGCAGAGCAAAGGGGAGGCAAATCCCCTGACACTTACTTAGCATAGGTTGTCCATGTTTCGCTGCCATATAGAAGTGAGCTGGTGACGCAGGCGTTATATACCGCAGCTTTGGTCTTCGTTGCGAGTTTGGAGTTTCCCTAAACACGCGATGTGAGGCGGGCAGAGGTAGCTGCAGATTTGCCAATGCGGCAGTCAATGTGTGTCCATTTACATTAACACAGGAAACATTGAAAATAATGCAGTAACTTCAGATGTAAAGAAATCAGCTATTTTAATGCCTACTATTTTAATGCCTGCTTGTGTACGGCAGCGCCACCCCCCGGGCAACGGTTTTGACTGACCGGCAGAACTACGTGAGTAAATTGAAAAAGGGAGGTCCCCCTTAAACAGTACACACAACTGCTGGCCGAACGGGCGGATGATCAATAATATTTTGACAACGGCTTCTAGGGCAGGAGTTGGAAAGGCCTGGTATCGGGCTGAGGGCGCACCATGGACTGTAATGGTAAGCGGCCAGAACCATCCAGAAAGCAATGGCAAACTACTGGATGTACAATGCCAAGAAATCCATAATGGCTAATCTGAATACTACGCAAAGATCTGGTGGTGAGGCCCCCAGGCCAGGCAGATCATATTTAACTGGGGAAGAGATCGTTGGCAGCGTCAGTACAGGTAATCGTGATGACGGCCAAAAGCCTGACTGTTACCACGGAAAACCATGTCATCGGTCTTAGAAAAATAATCAAAATAGGAACATGGAACGTCAGAAGCTTATACCAAGGACAACAGTACATAGTGAAGAACGAGATGGAAAGACTAAACATCGATATCCTGGGCATCTCAGAGCACAGATGGTCGGGCCAGGGACACTTTTCGATTCCATCAGGAGAAACATTCATATACTCAGGCAAAGAGAGAGGAGGTCAGAGCGGCGTCGGCTTCTACCTGTCTAAAAGGACAGCTGCCTCCCTATTAGGATATAATCCCATAAATGACCGCATTGTCACAATCAGACTGAAAGGAAAAAGAAAGAACATCACAATTATACAAACATATGCGCCAACAGCAGCTGCTGAAGAAAAGGAAATTGAAGATTTTTACAATGAACTGCAATACGCATTAGAGAAAGCAAATAAGCAAGATATTAGGATAATAATGGGAGATTTTAATGCCAAAGTTGGAAACGAAAGATTAGAACATGAAAAAAGAGTGAAAGGAAGTTATGGATTGGGTCAGAGAAATGAGAGAGGAGAACGCTTGACAAAATTCTGCCTAGAAAACAACCTAGTCATCACAAATACTCTTTTCATGCAACACCCTAGAAGACTATATACATGGACGTCACCGGATGGAAAAAACAAGAACCAAATAGATTACATCTTAATACAACAAAGGTGGCGATCTTGTATCTCATCCATCAAGACGCTCCCAGGAGCAGACTGTGACTCCGACCATGAACTTCTTGCTGCAAACTTCAAGATCAAATTGAAAAAAGTCGTTACAAGCGACAAAGTAATACGTTATGACACAAGCGCCATACCAGAAGAGTACAGTGTCGATATTCAGAACAAATTTGACATTCTTATGGCAGTACAGGAGGAAATGACACCAGATGAACTTGCCAATAACATCAGAGATGTTTATATTACAAATGCACAGAGGTTAATTCCTAAAAGAAGTATAAAGAGACGAGAATACATCTCAGACGAAACACTGAAGTTGGTGGTAGAGAGAAGAAAAATGAAGTCCAAAAAAGATACAGAAAATCAGGAGTTGTACAAGGAATACACAAAGCAGATTAAAAAACGAGTCAGACAAGACAAACAACAATACATAAACGACACCTGCAGGAAAATAGAGGAAATGCGCGAACAGGGATTGAGTAAGAATATGTTTTCTGAAGTAAGAACATTGAAGAACAGCAACTTTAAATCATCACCTCGAGCAATAAACGACAAGAAAGGCGACACTCTAACAGAACGTAAAGATATTCTGAACAGATGGAAGGAGTACTGTCAAGAAATGTATACGGAAATAAAAAAAGCGGCAGATAACAACGTCATGAATGAAGCAGAACGTGAACCAGAACCTACCATAGAGGAAGTCCGGAACGCAATCAAACACTTAAAAAGTGGAAAATCTCCTGGTTGTGATGAAATAACAGCTGAAATGATACAGGCAGGAGGAGAAGGCAGCGCTCGTATATACCATGCATTATGTTGCAAGATCTGGCAAAGCGGAATTTGGCCCAAGGAATGGAAAAGATCAATTTACATACCCTTGCCAAAAAAAGGGCAACCTGAAACTGTGCACAAACTACAGAACTATAGCTCTTATAAGCCATGCCAGCAAAATACTATTACAAATCATAATGAAAAGGATGCAACAAAAGCTAGAAACAGAAATAAACGAAGTACAGGCGGGTTTTCGACCAGGTAGAGACACTAGAGATCATATATTCAACATGAGGATCATCATAGAAAAGTGTAGAGAATTCAACGTTGACCTACATACTTGTTTCATTGATTACACCAAAGCTTTCGATTGTGTACAACATCAGCAGTTATGGGCTATTATGAAAAATATGGGATTTCCAAACCACCTTATACAACTCATCGCACTGCTGTACCAAGAACAACAGGCAGCCGTAAGAATAGAGGGGGAAACATCAGAATGGTTTGAAGTACAGAAAGGAGTAAGACAAGGCTGTACCCTTTCCCCTTACCTGTTTAACATTTATGCCGAGAATATCATGAGAAACGTAAGAGATGACCAAGAACACACAGAGTTTGACTCATTTAACATCGGCGGGTACCAGATCCCGGAAATCAGATATGCTGACGACACAGTCCTCCTATCGACCAACCCAGAAGGACTTGAACAATTAATTCTGTCCACCAAAAAACACAGCGAGGCCCAGAATCTATACCTAAACACCAAGAAGACCAAAGTATTGACAACAGACAAATTAAAGACCAAACCAGAAATTGAAATTGATAACGAAGAACTGGAAAGTGTTAATGAATTCGAATACTTAGGATCAATCATCAACAGCTCTGGCGACTGTGCAGTAGAAATTAAAAGAAGACTTGCAATTGCTTCACATAAACTAATACAGATGAAAAACCTATGGCAAGGCACAAGCAAAGAAACAAAGTTACAACTGATCAGAGCATGTATATTCCCAGTAGCAACATACGGCTGCGAGACTTGGTCACTCAATAAAACAGTTGCAAAAAAGATTACATCATTCGAAATGAAATGCTACAGAAGCATGTTGAGAATACCCTGGACAGAAAAAAAGACCAACAGAGAAGTACTGCACTCACTAAACGTACAGGAACATTGGCTCCTAAATACCATTGCAATAAGGAAGCTGAATTTTTTCGGTCATGTAAAAAGACATAATAGTCTGGAAAAAAACAGTGATGGAAGGCATGGTCCCTGGAAAAAGGGGAAGGGGTCGACCTAGACGACGGTGGACCCAGGACATCACAGAGAGTCTGAACTTGTCTTTGGCTGATGCAGGTCGACTTGCCCAGAATTGTGATGCGTTCAGAGCAGCTGTAATGGAGACAACGTTCTGGAAAGAATACGTCACATGATGATGATGAATTGATTATTGAAAAAAATGCATTTTATATACATATATATCAGTTACAGTTACGAAGATATATCTGGCACAATAAAACTATTTACACAAAAAAGTGGCTCTAGTCCTTTTGTCTATTTTCATCACTAGACAATTTTAGGTAGTTCGTTTGTTGTGATATCTTTGGTTTCTAGCCCGTAACTGATGAGTTGCTCCTAGTCCATGGAGCAGCAATGCTAAGACCAGCTAGCAGCCATAGTCCACTGAGACACAAAGTTGAAATCTGGCTACCGGTCTAACCAGCACAATGTGGAGGTGGTTCACGTTAGTAAAGTGTTGACTCCTGGTTCTTTAGATTCAATGCTTAAGCCAGGTAACGACTGATCCACTTCCAGTTTGAACCCGTAACCCGACAAGCTCAATATATGGTATTTGTCAGACAAATACCACATGTCCTACTGTCTTGTATCTCTCTTCAGATGTTATGATTGTTTGCATGGGTCATATTGTCTGTGCCACCTATTTGTTTACACACACTGTCATAAGGTCGTCAAGGAGAGTAGGTTGTACATGATAATTCATCAGTCATACAGACGAAAAGGAATGCCCTATATAATACAGAAAGACAAACTCTTTGTGCTCACCCTTACAAGCCAGCTCTGATAAGGCTGATAGCTTATTTGTGAGTCATTATCGGTAAGGACTCTCGCTTCACCCAGGCTGGATAGGACTGTGGTTATATATCAAGTGGACTAATCTTCCTAGCGACACAAGCAAGAATAGCGACAAAGAGTCATG
The DNA here is from genome assembly GCA_024509875.1 of Oreohelix idahoensis. NCBI lineage: Eukaryota > Metazoa > Mollusca > Gastropoda > Stylommatophora > Oreohelicidae > Oreohelix > Oreohelix idahoensis. The sequence continues at coordinate 163,492 of JAMPIV010022134.1, read as the reverse complement.
CACAAAATACACATCAAACATATGCATAATAATATGTTTATAAACTAATAAAAAGGTATTGATTCAGTTTTACAAATAACAGTTCACATGAGACAAGGGACGTTTCGGGTTTTACCCTTCGACAACCACAAACAGGTGACAAAGACAAGAATTACATATAGTAATAGGTACTACAAAAACATACGATGATAAGAAACAATACAAAATGAGCGATACAAGCAGATGGAAAAAGTACAATGATAACACAAGAAAATCGAAAAACCTAACAGAAATACCGAAGCAAGAAATTAAATAATAAACGAAACGAAAAAAAAAAAGAGAATGAACAAAACTACGGAACAAGTCACCTAGCTATTATATGCATAATAATCCAGTGCAAAATATTTAAGTTTGCAAATTATAAGTGCAATCTATATACCCGTAGGCTCACAACTACATCGCTGAAAAAGATAACTGTCTCAAAATAGCAGTTTATCTTCGTTCATTTATGTCGAGGCTTTGATGTAGTTGAGCTCTCAAACAGACTGTCAGCTCGTAGATTTATGTACCTTTTTACTATATTGAAATCGCGCAGACCTCCGAGATGACAACCACATCACAATTCCTTTGCCTATCAATCTGTGATGTCAAAAATGGCAGTTTTTGTATTTTATGCAGCAATAATTCCTATCTTCATACTGATGTAATAGGAAAGGGAGAGAACTGAGATAGGAATAAGAAGGAATAATTATTGAGTAGCAGGACTTAAGTTGTACGTCAGGTGTGACACGAGAAGTCAGCTGAGAACAGGTTAGGGTTAGACTAACCGTAACGACCATCTACCAAGTTATGGCCAGCTCAGGTACCATGTTGTTGATGGTTCCGCTGCAGTGTGCAGAAGAGAAGAAGACTGAGGAAAGATGTTTCCATAACAAATAGTTTTTCATGTCGAACTGTGTCCAGTAGATCGCCAGCAGTTTATTCTGGTATGTAAACACTCGTATAATTAACCGAGCGCAGATAGACAAGGACAAGTGTTAGAACAGTGGTCCAGTGTCAGACGTGTAGGCAGTTTACAAAGAACAGTTATGGCTAAGAATAAGTTACCAGCACTGGTGGTGACCCAGACAATACTTTGAAGCTTAATTTAATAGATTGAGAACAGCCCATTAATCAGTAGTGTTGTGTAGTAGTGAGAGTAGATAGAAAACCAAAGTGGACAGCAGAGATCCTGAGTTAATCAAGAGATAATAAAAATAGTTCCTGACCAGTGCAGTACGTGATGTAGGAGTGTCAACAATGAAGTCTCATATGTTATATTTATTGATAATCAGGCTCGGAGATAGCCAATTTGTGAATACGTTCCTTGACAACAAATAAAGAACTTTTGTTGTCAGCTCTGAGTCGTCAAGTCATTCCAGGCATTATAGTAGTCAGATAATTTTATCTCATTCAGCAGTCACGGGAGTAAGGTAGGCCACAAATGTACGGCGCATATAATTATAGCCAACGTACATAAAGACCGGAACAAGTTACGATCATCATTAGACTAATATAGAACGTACACACAGCAGTATCAAGATATAACTTAATAACATCAAAACCAAGAACCTAAAGTTGTGATACATCTCTTTAAGCAGGGTCCAAATGTAACAAAGAACTACACAAGCACAGAACCTGGGTTGCAAGTATCACACTGACGATAAGTAGTACTTCCAACCGAATATCCTTAGAGTCAGCGCAATCTCTGCTTTATTGTGCATAATTATGACTTTATTCCGAGTGTTCTTCATTTTGTTATACAAATAATTCTACGCCAGTTGCTTGTCTGCATCAAGTTTTGATCTCTCAAAGTCATATTATCTCCACAATAACGTTATGTAGCAATATAATGCAGTATTCTATAGATTCTGCTCAAGTGCTGCCTTATTGTGATTTTTTTTTTTAAATTAATGAAGAAAAATATCCCGTTCAACCTCTGATGGGTCATAATTAGGACATTCAAATTTTCAATTTATGGAATGCTGCTTTTGTCTGGATTATTCTACTGTTCACTTCTGAGATGCATCTGTTGTTATTAACGTGCCCTGGAATTTTTATCTATTCACTTGTTTTAAAACTTCCGTTTAGGTTGGCAGTGAATTCTGCAGAAGTCATTATCTTGGAGATGACCAAAACTTCTCTCATTTTGCTAGTGAGGCTAAGGCCTTTAACATTCACTTTCTGTCACTGTTGTATCATCTGCAGTCTACTGGCTACACCTATCTTTATTTCCTGTTTGTGAATGATGAAGGAAAATACCGAAGCGTCCCATGTTTCTAGTACATTGTTGTTAATTTAATCATTTGGAAAACTTGCTCTAGACAGGTCTGCCTGTTGCGTTCCCGCACCCCCCCCCCCCCTTTTTTTTTAAATTGATGAAGAAACATAACCCGTTCAACCTCTGAGGGGTTATAATTAGGATGTATAGGTCTCAATGTCCACATTAAATGTTCAATTGCCGATATGCGAACTTGGCGTCCTCTCCAATTATTGTAAACAGTTGATTTCAATTTCAAAATTATGTGTCTCGTCCTCTCCTCCCTCTATGGAGTTTAGCTATTGTTGCGTGCATATTTTGACGCACATTTTACAAAAATCGATATGGCTATTTAATATGGGAAAAATATAGACATGCATTCATTTGTGTATGAAAATGCTGTTTATGGTAAAAGCGAGGTAATCCATGTTTGATTCACACTTTTGATTGTAGGAGTAATCGTTCTGGATATTGATCCAGCGCAAGGATATTGCGCTTGCGTTTGTACTTATTTTTAGGGCCAGAAAATATATTAATTTGCTTATTGTGTTTATGGCCTGAATTCATATGTATTACATATTATTAGTACAAGTAGAATCAGTCATATATTGTATATTTTGGATGGGTAGGAGGGACTAGATTCTTGCTAGCGGAAGTATGAGTGGTCTTGACAAGTCGTGATGAGTTCCGATGTACCGCTTACAAATGGCGGGGTACGTTTTTCAAGAGCTGGTCCTTTCGTCAGAAAAAAATGTCTTATGACGTGGTTTTTCTTCTGAAGGAGATGGTGTCTCTACGATAGTTTGTGTTAGAGACTCTCCTTATGTCAGTATATAGATGATTCGGACTCCAGGTAAACCCAGCTCCTATTTTTGATGATCTCTCGTCGGTTAGGCCTAGCTTGACTTTTGGTGCTTCGTTATGCTAGTGTCGTGTTTGGTATCGACGAAGATGACAGATTTTCCTGCAGCGGTTATGGCTACGTGGAATTAACTGATCACCGTAGAGCTGTATGGAAACATTTATGAAATCCTTTATATACCCATTATAAATTAACTCTGGCTTATATTCTCCTTCCTATGAATGAGTGAACGACAACTCAGGGAGGCAGCCATGTTGGATTTCGGTCATCATATGTTTTGATCACTGCCAAGAGAACAGATTATTTATCTTATTATCGGACAGTGACAGGGAGATCTCAATCTTGCTAGAAACCCCCTTTCGTGGTTTCATAATATATACTACAAACTATGGACGTCAAGTAACTTTGGTTATTTATCGATCCGCCTTCACTGACGCGTTTAGTCAGATAGGGGGATGTGGCCATAATGTATCATGACATTGAACTTTTGATGTACTGCCCATTATTTCTGAATGTGTCATGACTTCAGATCTGCTATGTATACCTACAAATTGATATGTCAACGAACCATGATGTACTCGTATGTCCCAGTGTGTACGTCTGAATAAATTGAGTAAACTAAGATTCCAGCAGTCTGCATTGGTGCCTTGTAGACACAAGTGTGAGTGGTTATATTGGTCAGCACACGAACAGTACACCATTCGCGGTAATCACACTCTACACTTCTACTTCATACATACACCATCCTGCGTCGGCTGAAGTGACCAAGTTTAGGGCCTGCTTCCCCTGGAGCCTTTGCCTTCCCTAACTCAGGACGAGGGTGAGTTACCCATTTACAGCTGGGTAGACTGGAGCATGCCTGATCTCAACAACACACCACTCTTCCTTACAGAGCAGACAGACTGATACTTTACAGTGTGTGTGTGAAAGCAACTTTACAGAGTGGAAAGAACGGAAATTTTACAGTGGCGAGCCAGATTCCTGGGTCCAGCTTACGCAGTTTTGTGTTGAGAATCACAGTTTACAGCTGAAAGAACATTTGTTTGAACACATCAACACCATTAGGACAGCTATACAGTCGATGTCAGCTTGACCTGTATTACCGATAGGATGCTGTATCTAGGTCAGCGCTTGTTGACAGTTTTTCGCTGTACAGACAGTATTACACAGGACAGTGGTATCAAGTGTAGAAAATATCTGGAGCAATATTGTTGACATTTCTCAACGTACAGAAGAATCACAGTGTTGTTGAACATAAAGTGCATAGTTCATCGTGGGATCTTCATATGCTCAAAAGAGAAAAAATTGACAGTGTAATAGTTTAGAATTAAATCTATTACTCAATAAAGTGGCAAGTTATTAGAATTAAAATAAACTGTGCCTGCTTTACAACACCATACCTGCAACACATTCCATTCATGACATAAATGATATTGTATGCTATATGCTATTTATGCTTACATGTTATTTGTTTATATGTGTAGGGGTTTATATGTTGCGGGCCTGGATGGGTGGTGACTAGAACAGGAAATACCGAATAATATTGGTCTTGTTCTGGCGTTCGATAGGGAGCAATTTCTTAATTGAAATTTGCATGCAACATAGTTTGCAAATATTTGGTTAGTTGTGACGACTGTTTCATATTTGTATTTGTAACATTTTTTGTGTTCCTTAGTTTTGTTTGATTTGTTTGTATAATTGTAGGTCTCATCTTTTCTTTCATTTCAGTTTTTTACACCCTTATGTTTATACACTGTGGCGTTATTTGTCTTGTTATCTTATGGCAGTTATCATCACGGTTTCTGTGATCATTTTTTTCATTTCTCCTATTTGATTTAATTTGATCTCTGCAAATGTTTTCAGATTGTCTTTTCTTGTTTGTCATTTGTAATGTCTTTAGTTGACATATGACGTATAGTGGTATACACTGATAGTATAGTACAGATCAGTACTTTCCACAGGTACTCAAGTGATCTTTGATTACATTGAGGTATACAAGACCTTTGTAAGGCTTGTCCCCCACAGTATTTGAGATACAATTATTGTTGTCCACAGGTACTCAAGTTATCATTGGTTATTATAAACCATACAAGTTTGGACTAAGACTAAGTCTAAGGTATAGACTTGTCTCCCATTAACTTGAAAGAGGGTAATTTATTTACTTTTTCAGGTTTCTGATTTAAGAAGACAATATGTCTACATTGGATTATTTTATTGCTCAAGGAAAATCTCTTGATAAGACTGGAAAAGACTTAGAACAATGGGCTGTTGCTCAATATGACAAAGCATTAGCTGCAGAAGAGAAAAAAACTGCTGCTGCTGTTGAAGAAAAAAAAGCTGCGGCTGAGGAGAGAAAACTTCAAATAGAAGAAAAAAAAGCTGCTGCAGAAGAAAGGAAAGCAATAGCTGAAGAAAAAAGATTAGAAAAAGAAGCTGATACTGCTGCTGAACTTAAGAAATTGCAGATGCAAGTGGAGGAAAGGAGATTTGATGCAGAACAGAAAAAATTAGAAGCTGCTGCAGAACAGAAAAAATTAGAAGCTGCTGCAGAACAGAAAAAACTAGAAGTTGCTGCTGCTGCAGAACAGAAGAAATTAGAAGCTGCTGCAGAACAGAAAAAATTAGAAGCTGCTGCAGAACAGAAAAAACTAGAAGTTGCTGCTGCTGCAGAACAGAAGAAATTAGAAGCTGCTGCAGAACAGAGAAGATTAGATAGAGAAGCTGAAGAGAGAAAAGCAATAAGAGAACATGAGTTTGAATTAGAGAAATTAAAATTGACATGTATGAGTAATGTTAATCAGGCATCTGGTGGTAATGGTAAACCCTTCGTGTACAAGGTCAAGGTACCAGCGTTTAACCCTACCAGTGATGACATAACATTTTGGCTTTCTAGATTTGAACGGGCTTGTCGATCTCATAATGTTGACAAATCACAGTATGTGAATCAGTTGTCTGAAAATCTAAAAGGGGAGTCTCTGAGTAAGTTATATTTTGTTGAAGAGGCCGACAAAGATAATTATGATGCTGTTAGGGCAGCTTTGATAAAGAGATATCAGCTGTCTGAAGAAGGTTATCGTCTTTTGTTTAAAACAATGAGACCTGAGGTAGGTGTAGAATTCTCAGAATTCATCTCAAAAGCACGAATTACACTTTCACGATGGATTGAGTTATCCAAAACAGAGAAAACATTTGATGGTCTTACGGATTTATTGCTAAGAGACAAGGTCATGTCTTCTGTAAATAAATCATTCCTAGAGTTCTTACATGAGCGTAAACCTAGTACAATAAAGCAAATGGAAGAATATTGTGACCAGTATGCCACGGCACACCCTGACATGATTCTTAGTAACTCTAACATTAAAGAGAGTATGCCAGTTGCTTCGGCAACAGAATATAATCAGAATTACTCACACAAATTCCAAGGAGCTAAAAATAAATTTGATAAAAAGGTTAATTGGAATAAGTATCAAAACCAAGATAACCACTCAAATCAGAGTTCTTCTTTGAAGAACTGGAATCGGGCTGATAGTCCTCGACACGCGAGGGGTACCCATAATGTTAGAAATTCTCGGAAAGGGAGTAGCTATAGGAACTACCCAAGTGCTTCATGGAGACAAAAGAAACAATATTACAGGGATACTCAATATAACGAGCATGATGATTATGATCATGAATATTATGATTCAAACCCAAATAGGGGTTATAACAGAGGCAATAATAATTATAGAGACAATTATAACCGAGGTAGATCACAACACAAAAGACATGGTAAATCGTATTACCAGGCTAACTCGGCACAACAGGAGTTCCACGACACCGATAATCAGAATAATGATAAAAAAGACTCCAATAGTGTAGCGAATTCCGCTTTTGATTTTGCTAGAGCATCTGAGTGTTCGCAATGCAAAACATTATTCGATCCAACCACAGTGTCTACTTTAAGCTGCGGTCACCCACTTCCCGCTCTCCATGCGTCAATCGCGCATAATGGAAGGGGTGCTCTTGTCTTTAATAGGGGCCTAATAGATGGTACTCCGGTATCAATTCTTTTCGACTCGGGGTGCACTACCATTGGAGTGAGACAATCACTCGTAAATCCTTCTCGAGCTACAGGCAATATAGTCAAATGTGTAACATTTGGTGGCACATTGGAGAAGTACTCCACTGCCATTATCAATATTGCTACGCCTTTCTTTACAGGAGAGGTGCAAGCATGTCTCTTGCCGAATCCGATCGCTGATCTTATCATCGGTCGCATTCATGGAGTGAAAGAATGCACTCCACAGCAAATTTCTAATTGGGAAAATGTTAATATGCAATCTGCTAATGCAGTAATCACTAGGGCTCAAGCTCTCAATATGCCACAATCTTCACATTCTGAAGATAATGATGCGCAGATCCAAGATGATCCCTTGGAGATTTCCCACGATTCCTTTATCAAACAGCAGGAAGATGATCCTACTCTAAAGAAATTCTTTACTCTGGCAACAAAAGGTGATCCGAATAAGGATACTAATCGTAAATCTTGGATTACGTTGAAGAATGGCGTACTTGTACGTATGGTACAAGACTCCGCTAAGTCCATTCATTCTCAAATCCTTGTGCCTAAAAATATGAGAGTTAAAATTTTACAGCACGCTCATGATTCGCAGTGTGCTGGACATATGGGTTTTTCCCATACTAAAGCTAGAGTTCTTCAATCTTTCTTTTGGCCTGCGGTGAATAAGGACATACGAATCTATTGTCGATCTTGTAAAGTATGTCAAGAGATTAAATCCAGAGGTCCACGCCATGATGCACCTATTCAGGCTGCAGACATTCCCATTCGGCCATTTCAAAAAATGGCGATAGACATCATTGGTCCATTTAAGATAAAGTCTGCTAGAGGACACCAATTTATTTTGACGTGTGTTGATATGTGCACACGTTGGCCGGAGGCTGTTCCTCTAAAGAGCATAACTACTGCTGATGTCGCAGATGCTCTTTGGTTAATATTTTCTCATCTGGGATTTCCAGCAGAAATATTATCCGACCATGGTACCCAACTCATATCGGATACCATGTCTCAAGTAATGTCGACTCTGAAGATAGAGAGATCGCTGAGTAGTATTTATCATCCTATGTCCAATGGGATGGTGGAACGTTTGAATAGAACTCTGAAAAACCTACTAGGTAAGATAACAGAAGATCATCCTCAGGATTGGGATAGGGTTTTACCCGCGGCTCTCTTTGCATATAGAGAGGTCGCCAACGAACATACAGGATTTTCTCCCTTTGAACTTGTCTTTGGCGCGAAACCGCGAGGTCCTATGTCCTTACTGCATGATCTTATAACTGCTGATAATATTGTCGATGACACAAAATCCTCTTATGAATATGTCATCGCACTTAGACACAAGATTATTGAAGCATGCAAATTGGCAACTGCTTCTTCTGAATTTGCGAAACAGAAGGCAAGGGAATTTGCCAATAAAAAGAGATGTTTGCGTCAACTTTGTCCAGGTGACAAAGCATTTGTCTTGCTACCTTGTAGGGAAAATAGACTTCTCATTTCTTGGAAAGGTCCGTACGATATAATATCAAAGGTTTGCGATGTTGACTATATCGTCGATATTGACGGGAAGCGTAAAACCTTCCACATCAACATGCTCACGGAATTCCATGAACGTCCTGATTATTTACAACCTGTTTTCCAGGCAACGGACGATTTTCCAGTCCAACATGGACAGTACTCATCTCTGTCAGTAATACAGGATGAGGAAACGAGTTTCTCGGATGTAAATTTTCCTTTTCCAATGATTCCTCTTCACTCTAATGAATCATGGAAAGATGTTGCAATTTCTCCAGAATTATCTCCAGGAGAGCAGAAACAAGTTTCTACTATGTTAGAACAATTTCAGGATGTCCTTACTGACATTCGTGGTCAAACGGATGTCATTCAACATGACATTATTCTTACTGACCATAGTCCTATAAGAGTCAGACCGTATCCTATTCCGATACATTTTCAAGCACAGGTAGAGAAAGAGTTAGATGAGATGATAGAGTTAAAAATTATTGAACCATCCACATCAGCATATTCTTCGCCGATGGTTATAGTACGAAAAAAAGACAATAACATACGTCTTTGCGTGGATTATCGCAAATTGAATCAAGTGACTAAATTCGATGCTGAACCTATGCCTTTACTAGAAGAGCTACTTACGAGACTATCGAATTCTCACTTCTTTACTAAACTCGATTTGTCTAAGGGATATTGGCAAGTTCCACTATCCGAACACGCCAAACCGTTTACTGCTTTTTCGACGCCTAGGGGTCTATTCCAATGGAATTTCATGCCTTTCGGTCTTATGAACGCCCCTGCTACATTTGTACGCATGATGCGTCGAATCCTATCTCATCGCTCAGATGTCATTGCGTATCTTGATGACATCTGTCTTTTCAGTGATACTTGGAACGATCACTATAATGGTATAAATGAACTATTGTCTATCTTACGCGAGCATAACCTGACAGCGAAACCATCGAAAGCATGTATTGGTTTTAGCGAAATATCTTTCTTAGGACACCGTGTTGGTCATGGGTTCCTAAAAACAGAAGACCATAATACAAGTAAGATACTTAACATTTCTATTCCTAAGACTAAAAAGCAAGTACGAAGTCTCTTAGGTCTAATACAATTTTATGGACGATTCATCCCGAATCTGTCCTCCATTATGTCACCTCTTTCTTCCTTGCTAAAGAAAGGGTCTCCTAACGTAGTCCATTGGACTCAAGAATGTCAATCCTCTTTGGATAAGGTTAAAACTATGTTTTCTACTTCACCTATCCTAGTATTGCCTTCTAAGGATAAGACATTTATTCTTCGTAGTGACGCTTCATCCACCGGGATTGGAGCTGCACTAATGCAAGAGTACTCTGGAACTCTGCATCCTGTGATGTATATTTCTCGGAAATTAAATGCCGCAGAGAAGAATTACTCGGTCCTAGACCGTGAATTATTGGCTATGGTTTGGTCAATCCTTAAACTGCAAAGATTTCTTCTGGGCGCGCATTTCATTGTGGAAACTGACCAGAAAGCTCTTACGGCTATTCAGAGTAAAAATCTGAAGAGCGCGAGATCAACGCGATACGCGATTGCTCTACAGCCATTTCATTTTTCGGTGCGAGCTATCCGTGGGTCAGAAAATGTGATGGCAGATATTTTGTCTAGATGCCCACATGATTCATAACTGTTATACAACTTTGATACAGTTGTTTCTATGTTGAAATGTGTACACATATGTAATATATCATATATTGATTGTAACACTACTTAGCGGTTCATTGATATGTATTCACCGCTGATCTTTCAATGTTTTTCGTCTTTGATGATCATGATGTTAAGATATCTTAGATGGAATTTATGTATAAACTAATGTGGAAATTGTGTCATTGCTAATATTGTAGTATGCGTTGGTGACACCTCTCTGGAAATATTTATACTTAGAGAAGTACTTTCTCTAAGGTCATAAAACTTATGCTTATCATCTGCGCATTGTTATTGGTGCGTTGTGAGCCTATTGTATGTTGCTCCTAGATGTATTTCAAAAAAAAAAAATGTACCTTTTTTTTTTTTTCCCGAGGGGTGTGGTAATCTGTTGCGTGCATATTTTGACGCACATTTTACAAAAATCGATATGGCTATTTAATATGGGAAAAATATAGACATGCATTCATTTGTGTATGAAAATGCTGTTTATGGTAAAAGCGAGGTAATCCATGTTTGATTCACACTTTTGATTGTAGGAGTAATCGTTCTGGATATTGATCCAGCGCAAGGATATTGCGCTTGCGTTTGTACTTATTTTTTAGGGCCAGAAAATATATTAATTTGCTTATTGTGTTTATGGCCTGAATTCATATGTATTACATATTATTAGTACAAGTAGAATCAGTCCTATATTGTATATTTTGGATGGGTAGGAGGGACTAGATTCTTGCTAGCGGAAGTATGAGTGGTCTTGACAAGTCGTGATGAGTTCCGATGTACCGCTTACAAATGGCGGGGTACGTTTTTCAAGAGCTGGTCCTTTCGTCAGAAAAAAATGTCTTACGACGTGGTTTTTCTTCTGAAGGAGATGGTGTCTCTACGATAGTTTGTGTTAGAGACTCTCCTTATGTCAGTATATAGATGATTCGGACTCCAGGTAAACCCAGCTCCTATTTTTGATGATCTCTCGTCGGTTAGGCCTAGCTTGACTTTTGGTGCTTCGTTATGCTAGTGTCGTGTTTGGTATCGACGAAGATGACAGATTTTCCTGCAGCGGTTATGGCTACGTGGAATTAACTGATCACCGTAGAGCTGTATGGAAACATTTATGAAATCCTTTATATACCCATTATAAATTAACTCTGGCTTATATTCTCCTTCCTATGAATGAGTGAACGACAACTCAGGGAGGCAGCCATGTTGGATTTCGGTCATCATATGTTTTGATCACTGCCAAGAGAACAGATTATTTATCTTATTATCGGACAGTGACAGGGAGATCTCAATCTTGCTAGAAACCCCCTTTCGTGGTTTCATAATATATACTACAAACTATGGACGTCAAGTAACTTTGGTTATTTATCGATCCGCCTTCACTGACGCGTTTAGTCAGATAGGGGGATGTGGCCATAATGTATCATGACATTGAACTTTTGATGTACTGCCCATTATTTCTGAATGTGTCATGACTTCAGATCTGCTATGTATACCTACAAATTGATATGTCAACGAACCATGATGTACTCGTATGTCCCAGTGTGTACGTCTGAATAAATTGAGTAAACTAAGATTCCAGCAGTCTGCATTGGTGCCTTGTAGACACAAGTGTGAGTGGTTATATTGGTCAGCACACGAACAGTACACCATTCGCGGTAATCACACTCTACACTTCTACTTCATACATACACCATCCTGCGTCGGCTGAAGTGACCAAGTTTAGGGCCTGCTTCCCCTGGAGCCTTTGCCTTCCCTAACTCAGGACTAGGGTGAGTTACCCATTTACAGCTGGGTAGACTGGAGCATGCCTGATCTCAACAACACACCACTCTTCCTTACAGAGCAGACAGACTGATACTTTACAGTGTGTGTGTGAAAGCAACTTTACAGAGTGGAAAGAACGGAAATTTTACAGCTATATATATATATTTTTTTTAAACAAGGTATTCTGTTTAACCCTCGATGGGTTATAATTAGAAAATATGGTGTAATAACTTCAAGACAATATAGCAACTTCTCCCCGCCCCCACTCAGTAAAAATAGAGTAAATCAAAGCCACAATTGTGTATGTGTGTATAACCTCCCCTTTCCAAGAAACAAACAAACAAAATAAAAACAAACAAACAACAAAAAATGAACGGAGAAAAAAAACAAAGTAACGTCTCTTATGACTGCCTTGTTGTTAACAAGATGAAAAGGGGTGAGAAAGCTCAGTGATGTTTGACATTACACCAAATCCACCAATATTATCCATACGAGCACCCCATCATACTACCCTTTACTTCACACCATCATTGATACTTATATATTAATTTTAGTTCTTGTTATATACTGTTTAACAATCCTCAAGGGAACAGTCGATTTAAAAAACCCAGAAATACCCAGATTATTTTATGCCTCAAATACACGGGATAGACGATGCTTACACAATCTTTTAGTGCAACTTTAGCCCAAATAAGGTGTGTGCTACCAATTTTTTATTTATTTATTCATTTTTACTTTATTTTTTATTACCAAAAATTCACAATTATATAAAAATGAGTTTATTAACACCCCAATATATGAACTCTTGAAAATCAGATATTTTAACAGTAACATGAAAGCCGGCAACAACATCTCCGCTTTAGCAATTTTGACTTGGAGACAGGGCTCTTTTGGTTTGATGAAAAAATTGTTAATGTTCAGAGTTTTGCTTTTGGCTTCGATGTTTTTCATGTACTTCTGTGTGCTTTTATGTGTCAGTAAAGCTGTTTTGTTGGCATTAGTTAATGTACAGGAACAGACCGTACAAATCGCAGCATAGCGATTGCCAGAGTCCGGCTTTATCCAATCCTTCAGTTCACTGTCTGTTAGCCATACCTCACAAAAAGCCTGCTGATATGATGGCTTCACTTTTTTAAGCGGTGACGTGTATCGTCATGCTGCTACAACTACCTAGCATACCTTCATCATCGCTTAAGTCTAATAATGTAAAAAGAATACTTTAAAACACATTCGCAAAAATGACTGAGTATTTAACAGCCATTAACAGAATAACACGAAATAGATAGCTGATGTAAACAGTCAAAAACAACGTCATTGATGTGGTTAAATAGAAGAATTAAATTTAAGTGGAATAAAAAATATATAGCACATAATTATTTACATTTAATTATAATATAAATATAATGTATAATGCTCAGTGTACAGAATATACATACATTGTAAATGCCAATTGTCAAATATACCCAGATTAATGCAGATTTGGAAAAAACATACCCAGCTACCCAGACGGAAGCCAAAAAATCCAGATCTAGTAAAAAATACCCAGCTGTGGCAACACTGGTTACGGGTTCAGATGACGAGGATATACTGTTTTACTATATTGTGTAATTCTCTAGGTCTAGCTATACACAGCTCAGTTACACAAAAATAAGGTTATCTCCAAAAGTATCTTCTATTCTAATATTTTATGGTTTTTTTTTTTAAATTCTAGGCAGGGGCTTATACAACGCAATTATAGCATAGTTAATTTGCTACTTCGAGACAGAAATATAACTTATATACTATTGCCAGGCACTAGACGTAATCGCCCGGCTAGCTCAGTCGGTAGAGCATGAGACTCTTAATCTCAGGGTCGTGGGTTCGAGCCCCACGTTGGGCGCAATTTTTTTTTTTTTTTTTTTAATTTCTGCAACTTTTTTGTTTCCTAATTAATTTGTCACTAAAGATTTTTTGCATGTATACACTGCAATGCACACTACAGCAACAGAACACATGGAGATTCTTCAATCTGGTATTGACTGCTAAGGAGCGACGAGCTCAGCAACCCCTACGGTGGCTTGACCATGTCCGTCGCTTGGAAGATAGTCGCATCCCTGAAGATATATTATATGGACAACTGGCAGATGGTAACAGAACAGCCAGGCGACCCCGCGGCTGAGGTTCAAAGATGTGTGTAAGAGAGACATGAATTCAGCAACCTAGGAGAATGAAGCTGCAGATCCATACGGCGCCACCTCAGATTCTGTGAAAATAAGCTCTTAGAACAAGCAGAAGATGAACACACACACAAAACCCAACGAAAGGAACGCGGGGCAAAAAAAACAAAGCTGAGGGTTATCACGTGAAGGGCGCATCATTCCCATAGTCAGTCATGACTGAAGAAGACTATTATATCAGTGGTTCCCAACCTGTGGTCCGTGGACCACTTATGGTCCGCGGCACATTATCAGGCGGCAGTGGCGTCTAATGGGGGTGCGAGGAGGCGGTCCGCCCCGGGTGAGAGCCTGGAAGGGGGGTGTCATCGGACACACTTATGATAGTACGTACTGTTAAAAATATACGTGCAAGTGCGGTTCTTTATTGGGGGGGGGGGGGGGGGTGTGTGCCAAAGGTAGGATCCGCCCCGGGTGACAAATACTTTAGGGCCGCCTCTGTCAGGCAGTCCGCGCTTGCGTTATCGATTAGGTATTAAGTCTTTGATTTTGCTCTGATCCTCCCTACGTTTTTAGTGCTATAAAAACAAAACACAGAAACCGTTTGCAAGTAGAACCAGCTTTGAGACTGTCTTTAACTTCTATGAAGCTTAATATTGAAAATCTAGTGAGCGAAATGCAAGCACAAGGCTCACCAGGGCCGTAGATAGCACTTAATAAAGGGGGGGTTTAATACAAATTTTTTTTAATGCACTATTTTGGTACCGGTACAGTATAATCCCCCCGTAGTATCTACGGCCCTGAGGCTCACATTGAATATTTTGTCATTTTAACCATTGAATTGTATGAATATATAGTATTTAACCAATATGTATGTAACCAGTATGTATGTAACAAATAAATTGTATGTTTAATTTATTTTTCATTACTATTATCTTACAATTTCCTTGTCATCTGGCAAATAATGAACAACTTGTATTATTGAATATAGACCTATTGAATATAATCTATTGAATAAAAACAGCTAAGTGTTTATAGCATCGATATTACATATAAGCTGGAGTTTCGCAACTTTTTTTTTTCCTTAACCAGCGGCACTTAGGCTTTCAGCCCTTTGGCCCAATGACATGTCATTGCGAGGCTAGGGAGCCTGTGGACTTTCCTTCCAACCCGGTCAGGAGCTTCGCTACTTCCCATCCACAGAGGGTTTATCTCAGGAGCCGTTCAGGTTATTCAGTCAAAATCCCGGTCAATGACACTACTTCAAATGCTCATGCCCGGGCTTGAACCTTGAACACCTGATCGCCAGCGTTTAATTTAGTTGGAATATGATCCTTAGATGTAAAAAGGTTGAGAACCACTGTATTAGACGACACGGCTTGCCAGAAAAGTAACGAACAACAGAACTGAACCTCATCACACAGGATCACCTTATTTGCAATACCCGACTTGGTCACCTTCTTGTGAGTTTTCTGTTGGCCTGAAGTACGGTCACCTTCTTTTGAGTTTTCTGTTGGCCTGAAGTATCTAAAAGCTGTGGTAGTCGGGCCCATCAGTCAGCCCAGTCTATGGCTCTGAAATATGCAGAACAATAACCAAGGAGGTTTACAGTTTTTCATAAATGGGTGCTTGCTTGCAATAGAAAGATTGTCGTGGTACGACGTTATCACCAATGTGCAGTGGCGTACTAAGGTGGTGCGAGGGGGGCGGTCCACCCCGGGTGACAGTCAGGAAGGGGTCCCATAGGTCAATATTATGCTAGTAGTTACTTGTAACAATGTACTTGCAAGCGTGTTTCTTTATTGAGGGAAAAGGGGTGGGGGGGGGGGGGGGTTGCCAAAGATTAGATCCGGCCCAGGTGCGACATTCTTTAGGGACGCCTCTGACAACGTGCAATGTTGTGGACTAGAATCGAACTCGAGTGGGAATAAAGTCACCACAACGACTTAAATCGAGACTCGAATTCGGCTTCTTTTTTTTTTTTAGCGACTTGACTCGGGACTTGCCAATGTTAACCAATTTCGCTGTCCTCATTCATAAAGCACTTATATGGAGAAACCGAAAATGATTTTTGTTTAAACCGATAAAACAGATTTTGGTCAAATAAAAGCTGTGCGCATATTAAATGCTTGTGGCTGGCTGATTATATACTGATGCAAGATGCGATAGATGGAAAAAGTGAAAGTATGAATAAGTACCAAAACTGTCCAACATAATCTCACTGAAATTTGGCTCGTGGGAAACTTGCAGGAAATGTAAGTACAAGTTCCGCAGGAAGAAAATAGAGTGAGAATCACTGGCAGATCTATTTATAGGGATACTGGAAATTAACTGTCTCTTAGCAAGTTGAGAATCCTCTGAGTAGACTAAGAGTTAGTAGTTATCCAGGCCCCACTTTTCCCTAAGATACTGAATTATTAGAAAGAGCCCCCATTAATTAAATACAAATATGACATAATCTTACAGTATTAGACATCACTGTAACACCCAAATAAAAGTCAATAAACTAATCTTAGATTTTATAAATTTACAATGAAACTTTACTGATGGAAATAAGATGTCATATATATCGAATATGTAATCAATCAAATACGTATAGAATTTATGATAATCAAAAATGCAATAGTGTCCATAAAGTTACTGACAATTTATCTCAGGACTTATACTATAGAATTTGACTGGAGTTTAGTACGGTACCGTACCCAAAACAATTTACATCTCATCATTAGGACTATGAAGAAGTTGACTACAATAGTTGGTTCTTGGTGGTGTAACTTATCTGGATCTATGACTGCAATGCCGGTCACTCCCTGATTTCTCCAGGTGAAAGAAAAGGGTTGTGTGTTGGGTACAGATCTATCTCAGGGGTTGGAAGTTCTCTTTCCCTGATTCAGGTTTCGCGTCATCGATGAAGACGGAAGCTCATGGTGTAGACTACTCTAAAGAACTGGGGAAGATACAACACGACTTCGGTAATCCTCCATTTGGGAGAGATTAATTATCAAGTCTTTGTGTCATCGTCCGTCAGAATGCACAGTACAGATCAACATGTGTCTTTTGTACTGCTGGCTCTACAGTTTATACATGTGAGACAAACAATATGTACGCCATAAGGTTATTTACCGTCTTGCTTAAGTCAATAAATCAGATATATCATAAAAGACATCTTCAACATGTACAATTAACCACCATCACTAATAGTCCTTCATAACACATTGTAGTCAAAAACATACTTTGTCGCTCAACGTGGAGCTCGAACCCACGACCCTGAGATTAAGAATCTCATGCTCTGCCGACTTTGTTTATTACGTTTGACATCTGCTACGTTTGCATGTGGCAGAATGCTTTTCAACCATAAATATGTGTCCTTCGGATATACCATAATGCAACCCCACCCCCGAGCTTTTTGCTATTAGTTGCATTTATACTGCATAAAATAATAATCAATAAATAAATCCCCAATTTTCAATATAGTCTGCGCACAAACGTTGAGAAAAAAAAACCCAAACAAACAAACAAACATGTAAAGTTGAATATTCAAAGTCAAAATATATAGTGGAATCATAACATATGGATTGGATACAAAATAATGTTGTGTTTATTTGCTATGTTAATTAGCAAGGTCACGCTGACTTATAACATGTTATACCTTGAATTAATATAAACTGCCTCTCATCCAATGGGTGGGGGGGGGGGGGTATAGAAAAGCGCATGGTGACGACACGCCCGCGACGGATCCCATCTATGGCAACCACCCCCCTCCCCCCTGTCGTAGATTTTTGATAGGGGAATTAAGACTTAGGTTGGTCCCTTCTGAATAGATTAGAATGAGTGATAGCCACAGTGAGAGATGATAGTAGAAATAGATTTCCACGAGTGAGATGGTAGAAATCAATAGAGGCTGTCTCTGAAATCGAGAATCTTTTCTCTTTCTCAGCCTATCTTCTACAACAGATCTAGAGGCGTCAGACAGTCTATTGACTACATATATTAATATATATATATATATATATATATATATATATATATATATATATATATATATATATATATATATTACCACTCACGTGCACACACACACAATTTACGACATGTAGACGCACACACGTGGGAAAACTATAACAATGATTATATAGATATTTTGGAACGAGCTGACCAGACACACTGATTAAGTTTTAGTGGATTTAATTTATCAGAAAAATTCATCACAACACGTAAAAATTACATCGAGCATATACAAATAGTCATAATATCAAAAAAATGCGACAGGAATGATAGACCCACAGTATGATCCTTTCCCTCGATGTTTAGCCCACAGTCCTATTAAAAGAAAAGATGATAGCCCCAAAGAGTCACGGATACATCTGCTGTAGTCTAATGATTTTCCTTTTTTAAAAGATATGAACAGACTGTGATAGTAGTATGATCTATCCTAAGGCAAATATTGTTAGCAACAAAAACTTGCATAAAGGAAATTAAAACAGCAAAATGGGTGCCAAAATACAACAATAAAGGAATCATTCAGTCCTGCATTCACTCTATTCATTCAGCCGTGATCACGGTCTCTCATGCGTACTTACAGCTTTGGTAGCAACTTCTGGAAACACAATTTTTGGACATGCACATACAGACTCTCAAATGGTAGACTTGGCCAAGAGAACCCCAGTTCCAAAAAGACAGGTTGGATTCACTTCTTCAGGGAACGTTTTCATGGTTGTTCTTATTTTTGGATCTCTGTTTAAGTCTCATTAAAATTGTCCAGGCACGTACGTTAACAGCGAGCACAGTGTCAATAGCTTAGGTTTCTAGAAATGAGGAATGTCAGGTCGATGTTTACTTTCAGGATAGGACTATATTTGGTCACCACACCACTAGTCAAAACTCCGTCGGAATGTCACTGATAGGAATATGTTACTTGCCGCAAGGGCTGAAATGTACTTGAGGTTTTCCTCTGGAAGAATTAAATCAGGCTCGATGGGCCCGGTACTTCTTTAAAATCTTAAAGTTCTTGTAAAGGTTATACACCAAGTCTTTAAGAAAAGAATGTTTTAGTTCTTCAGATATATTTCTCGTGTACTCAAACGCTGGCAAAGTTGGGTTACCCCAGTTTTCACTGTATAAAGAAACAACATATGAAATATTTATACATACTATGTACTTCGGTTATAACTTACATTATCAACTGCAAGCGGAGGCCTTGACTTAACGTTTAAACTTCCAGTGAAATAAGTTATATTCATAAAATCAGTCATCATGAATTAGAAATACATACGTATTTCGTTAATACTCAGTGATGGATCTGTGCAGTTATAAGTTTAGTTTTTTTTTTTAAATATTCTCGTCTGATTATTTAGCAGTTAAACTAAATTTATTTTAGCTACATGATTTTTAAGCTAGAAATTATAATTTATTCTGCTTTCCACTGAAACACGTCAGCTAGAGAATATAACAGACTTATAAATTACTCACTCTGCACAAAAGAAACTAGGGAAATAAAATAGGCGATTTAACACTTAATCACTCACAAAATACTAGATATATTATATTACCTCAACACAGAACTACAGGCGATCGCACAACTAGAATTATACGCTGATATATATTATTTGAAGTCTAGAAGCTCGGCAAATTGTCGAAACAAACTGAGAAACTTCGCTATACAGCTTATTCTTTACACGAGCGACCTGTCTACTGCGAATCTTGAGGACTGAATGAAATAAAGTTTAAAACTCTCGTTAATATCTTAAAACCCTGACAAAGGATGCACGCTATTTCCAAAACCCGCCGGTCTCTCCCCTTCTCTTAACACGTCCCATAAACTCAGGCGACTGGCCATAACATGCCAAGAGTGCGTCTTCACACCTACTGCTAAGAAACTGTTCGTAGCGCTACGTGTCAGATGGAAATGTAGACAGCTGTCTGCTATCCCTGTAATATAATACATTAATAATACGAACCACACATTGTAATAATATGCGAATCTTCACATGTACGATATACTGTAAATAAACATGGCTACAAACTGAACATGCTTTTACTGAGTGCCTTCTGAAACATGTGTGTGCTTGTGTAGATGACGAGGTAATGCTTATATACATACATCATAACATTACATGGTGGCAACGGTCGATACCGGACTGACGCAAAACAGCTACACGATAACACGTGAGTACAGTTTATTCGGCTAATTTTCGTCATCGAGGTCAGCCATGGCGGCGAAACAATATCGCAACGCACCGCAAATGAGATTCGCCGGTCAAGATGATAAGAGTGAAGCTTTCTTGTTATGGCGCCAACGCATAGATTTATATTCCAAGACCACTGGTCTGGAAGGACAAACCCTAACTCCATATATCCTAGAAGCATTGGACGATGAAGGTTTGAAAATTTACAACAGTTTTGCTACCGCCATGCCGGTTGAGTCGGCAACCGACCCCGTAGCCATATTGGACGAATTTGAAAAGCGTCTGATCATAAAGCACACAAACTTTAGAGCGGCAAGATTAGAGCTTCACCACCTGCGACAGAAACGTGGTGAAAGCCTAGATGATTTCTTCACTCGCATTAAGGAGAAAACAAGAGTATGTAAATTTAGCAACGAAGAAGAAAAAGAGCGAATTATTGAACAGATTCTTCTTAGCACACCAATGCCAGAGTTCCAGAAATGGCTACTGAGCCAGAGTGATACACTAACTTTACAACAACTTCTGGATGAAGGCAGGAAACACGAGGCACAAGCACTAAACATTAAACAAATTCAGCAAGGTACATTAGCAGCCCAGGTGGATGCAGTGAAAAGCTATAAACCTAGACACAACAAAGCAACTGGTTCGAAGCAACAAGAAAAACACAACACAAGCAGAGGTGCTATGTGTAAATGTTGTGGCCTAAACCACATACAAAACCACTGTCCAGCTAAAGACTCTACATGTCATTACTGCAGAAAGAGGGGCCACTGGATAAAATTATGTTTCAAGAGGAAACAAGACAGTGCTCAACACAACCTTCACAGCAGAGAGTCATCAAAACAAACACATTTTATGATGACTGAGGACCTTGACTCCGGTGAAGCAAGTGATCCTTCCACATTTGATACTGTGAAGATACTAACTTTCAGTAATGAACCAAAGAGAACGCAGGCTTTCTGCAAGGTACAATTCCGAATACCAGGAATTAAAAGGCACAAAGAAAGATATATTCGGTTCAAGATAGACACAGGTGCCCAAGGTAACACTCTACCCTTAAGAATATTCAGACAGATCATGCCTGACAAGGTGGATGAGCAAGGATTTCCCACAAGGGATGTAAAAAGTAGGAGTGGCAGGACAAAGCTAAGAGCTTACAATGGAACAAGTATAGACTGTTTCGGAGCAGTAACACTTGAATGTTTATACAGAGACTCTGAATGGACATCGTCAACATTTTACTTGGTAGATGTTGAAGGACCTGCAATTTTGGGTTTACCAATGTGCGAAAAGCTGAGTGTGGTAACTATTAACAACATTAAAGCTGACAAAAAAGAACATCTTACTCTACACGTCACTGGAGTAGATGACCTTAAACAGCGATTCCCAGAACAGTTCGACAGAATAGGCAAACTTCCAGGAAAGGCAAGATTCTTTTTAAAAGACAACGCTGAGCCAAAGATAAACCCCAACAAGACAGCAGATCTTACCCCAAACATCAAAGTTGATTTTGTCAAGTTTAGCGATAATCGGCTTGAACACATCAGAGAAGACACAATGAGAGATCCTATCCTTAACTCTCTCAAAGAACTGATATACCATGGATGGCCAAGCTCTATCAGGGAAGTTCCAACACACATCCGTCCATACTACTCGATGAGGGACGAGTTAAGCATCGAAGATGGTCTGATCCTTAAAGGAGATCGCATTGTTGTACCAGAAACACAACGCGATATCATCCTTAAACAGCTCCATAATAGTCACCTTGGTATTGTGAAGACACAACTGAGAGCAAAGAAAGATGTTTACTGGCCACAGATAAACAAGGACATAGAAACACTATGTAAAAACTGTTCAATTTGCCAAGAACATGCAAATAGGCAGTGCGGAGAACCTCTCATACCATCAGACATACCATTGAGCCCTTGGAGCATTATAGGAACTGATATTTTCTCAATCGACAATAATGACTATCTTATTATTGCTGATTACTACAGCAAATTTCCCATCATTGAGAAACTTCCACAACCCTCACCATCAGCTGTTATTGCAGACATTACAAAGAATTATTGCAGCATGTTTGGCATCCTAGATGAAATTAGATCAGACAACGGTCCACATTTCTCAGGTCAAGCATACAGAAACTTCACTAAGGACTGGAAGATCAAACACACAACATCATCACCTAGATACCCTAAATCTAATGGTTTCATTGAGAGACAGATACAAACTATCAAGTCAATCATGAAGAAAACAAGAACAGAGGATGTACACCTAGCACTCTTGAGATGGAGAACAACACCGGTAGACAGTAAGATCGACAGTCCAGCAGAACTTATGTTTGATAGAAGAATTAAAGACCTTCTACCATCTAAGGTCCACTTCCGTCCACAACATAGAGACAGCACATATGATCAACTTCAGCATCGTCAGCAAGTTCAGAAATCCAACTATGACAAATGTGCTAAAGACTTACCACCATTATATCCTGGTCAGCATGTGACTACCTACAACCACGACAATGACGCATGGTCAAAAGCAACAATCATTTCCAGAAACCCTGAACCCAGGAGCTATACCTTAAGACCAGACAGCAGCAACAACCTCCTGAGGCGAAACAGAGTGGACATAAGAGAAATCCCACAGAATACAACAGAGCAGAGAATTCCCATGCTTTCAACAGACAATGCAGTAACTCCAGACCTTGGTGCCCCACAAAACCAACAAGCGCCAAGGCCAAGATCACAACCAACTCAAGCTAAACCAGGGACTTCCGCAGAACCACCAGCACTTTACACCACTCGTTCTGGCCGTACAGTGACACCTCCCAGCCGATACAGACAGTGACATATATATACTCACACTGAGCATTACACATACTTATCCTTTCTCACATGAAACATTTCGTTGGAAATGTTTGCACACATTTTTTTTCAAAAAAGGGGGGATGTAATATAATACATTAATAATACGAACCACACATTGTAATAATATGCGAATCTTCACATGTACGATATACTGTAAATAAACATGGCTACAAACTGAACATGCTTTTACTGAGTGCCTTCTGAAACATGTGTGTGCTTGTGTAGATGACGAGGTAATGCTTATATACATACATCATAACATTACAATCCCATGTCTGACAGAATGCATTCTTACACGTTTACGTCGAGAATCTAGCTCAAGAGCGCCGTGTCATGAGAAAAGTATAGACACATGTCTGCTTTCTGTGTCTGACGGAATGCATTCTAACGCTCTTCGTCTCGTGCAGGGACTGACACGTTATGTAATAAATGCGTGTCTAACATGAGCCAAAAAAACGGTAAAGTCAGAATGGGAAAGTAAATTTTGTCGCAACCGAGCGAATGCGAACAAAACAGGACAAGGATAAAAGAGCGATAATAAAGTAGAGGACACGGGTAGAAAAAGAAAAGAATATAGAAAATTTATTGATCATAAATCTCTATGCGACACCCCCATCTCGCTCAAAAGTATTTGCAAACAGTTGGAACCAGTCGTAGAAATAGCGTCCTAAAGCTCCAAGCAACATTTTTGCGAACCTTTGATTTACTAAACTACCACAAATTGCAAGAGACAAGTAACGTTAACTCAAACCTGGCCGTATTAGCGACAAAGATGGCTACCCAGCTACACTTGAAGACTATATATGACAGTCTGAATAAGTTTATTTAAAAATGAAAAGGGCTTTTAAAAAAGACAATTAACACAATATGTAAGAACACAACATTTGTAGGAACAGTACAGAATACCATCTATTTCTAAGCAATACGCTATATGGAAATAATTTCCACTATTTAAAATATGTCCTAATTATAACCCATCAAGGGTTGAACGGTGTACGTTATTAAAAAAAAACTATTTAAAGTATAAGCTTATTAGGCCTACTCTCGTTAGACGGAAGTAGTCAACTCTCGTCTGGCACGTAATGAGAAGCAGAAAGCTGGATTATATCGTGACAACAGGAAAACTTGAAGACAAAAGAGATAGTGGATGACAAAGAAAGAAGATTCTGGAAAGTTTGACATCGTGGCACGGAAAGACGTCAACAAGATATTAAATGTGAAATACGGATAGGACAAGGCAGGACAGATTGACATGTGTTTGTTGAAGGCCTATATTCCACTGAGAGCTGAATGGCAATCAAAGAATAAAAATTAAAACGCGTCATAATATAACCGATGCACACATATTATGGGTGAAAGTGACGACCACTTGAAAACTTGGTAGATGTCAATCGAAATATACAAACAGAAGTTAAGCTAATTCTGGCGCCTGGCTAGCTCAGTCAGAAGAGCATGAGACTCTTAATCTCAGGGTCGTGGGTTCGAGCCCCACTTTGGGCGACGATATATTTTAATCAACAGTTACATTTCAAATAACGCTAATTTTTGTTTTGTTTTTCCCCATAGCTTTTGTTGATTGTTTGCGTTAAAACGAGTACATAAACACCGACTATTTGTACCGCGTCTGCGGACACGCACGAAAGAAGAAAAAAAAAGACAGATAGAAAAAAAAGCAAACAAACACGATGTTCCAAATCTAAAGACTCTACATAATGGAATCATAGCGTACAGATCGGATACGAAAGCATGTCGTATTCGGCTGTTACGCCAGTTTTCACAGTCAAACTGGCTTATAACGTTTTATAACCTTGATTAAATATAAAGTGCTTCTCATTCTATGGGGGCCATAGAAAGACACATTGTGCTTAAGGGCTCCCAGACTGACCACCATTACTTGTGATATTGCACAATGTCAGATGTGGGTATGCCACTATTTGGTAGATTAACTTGACCATTGTATAAACTTCACCATTGTCTTAACTTGACCATTGTCTTAACTTCACCATTGTCTTAACTTGACCATTGTCTTAACTTGACCATTGTCTTAACTTGACCATTGTCTTAACTTCACCATTGTCTTAACTTCACCATTGTCTTTAAAACCTGTCGGCTCCCTCTAGAACAGAGTAAAGATTTTCTGTTACAGAAGAGGTTCTTAAATTTTCTGTGCCATGGACTCCTTTGACTGTCCGATGAAAGCCTCAGACCCATTTGATTGTACAGTGTAAGCTACGGACCCCTTTGATTGTCCAGTGTAAGCTACGGACCCCTGTGATTGTCCAGTGTAAGCTACGGACCCATTTGATTGTCCAGTTTAAGATACGGACCCCTTTGATTGCCATGTGAAGGATAAGACTCTTTCTATTGTCCAGTGAAAGCTACGGACCCATGTGATTGTCCAGAGAATGCTACGGACCCCTTTGATTGTCCAGTGAAGGCTACGGACCCCTTTGTTTGTCCGGTGAAGAATACAGAAGTAGTATGTCAGGCGCGAAACGGTTAGTATTGTGGTGGCGGAGAGGACTTTTTATATAGCAAAATGTGGTGGCGGAGCGTGGTGGTGGAGAGGACTTTTTATATAACAAAATACTCCGCTCAGTTGTGGTGGCGAAGCGGCTTTTTTATATAGCAATATATTAGTTCAATAATGGCGGGCGTGTAGGTAACTAAGGGGAGATAAGTAGGTTGTGTTGTGTTGTTTATACAACATGTAGACAATATTTTTTTTACAACACATATATTGCAATATATATTTTACAACAGTTATGCGTTTACATATATACGATATTTATACATACATACATATACATATAAAAGATAAAGAAAAAACACTAGATATATTTTATATTTTTATTGACAAAGAGAAACACCGCGTTAGCGGTCGGGGTGCTGTATATTGTATAATAATAATAATAATAAATTCTTTAAGCACCAAACTCGGCGCATAAGGCAGAAACCAGTGCTCTCCAGGTTGTTCGTTGTGACGCCACTCCTCTTAGCTCTTGCACATTATTTAGGCCCAACGTTCTTCCTTCTCTTATTATTGTTCTTCTGAGTGTTTCTTTTGGTCTTCCTTTTTTCCTCTTACCCTCAGGAACCCAAGTGAGCGCCTGTAGTGGTATTCTGTTGTTTTGCATTCGTAGGACATGACCGATATATGACCATCGTCTTTTCCTTATATAGTCGGAGACATATTTCTGCCTAGAGTCTTCTCTTATTTGTCGATTAGTCTTGAATTCTTTCCAACTGATGTTCATGAGTTTTCTAAGACATTTGTTCTCGAATGTATTCAGCTTGTTCTCCAATGATTTTGTTATTTTCCAACTCTCACAGCCGTATGTTAACACTGAGATAACATTTGAATTAAACAGACGAAGCTTGGTATGTATATTCAATGATCGTAATTTCCAAATGTTAGATAATCTATTGAAGGCGCTAGCTGCCAAAGCAATTCTAGTATGGATTTCTCTTGTTGTGTCACCATCCTGAGTCATTTTACTGCCTAAATAATTGAAACTTTCAACTTTCTGTAGTTTTTCCCCGTTCAAGATGATATCAAAGGTCTCGTTAGAAAAGTTCATAGCTTTAGTTTTAGAGGCATTTATTTGGAGACCTATTTTAACCGAGAGATGACACAAATGATTTATTGCTTCTTGGGATTGTCTTGGTGTTGAACTTAAGAATGCTACATCATCTGCGAAATCCAGGTCCCCCAGGAATTTTCCATTTGTCCATTTTATACCCAATTGTTCATTGTGGGTATAGTTTCTCATAACCCAATCAATAGCTATTCCAAAAAGTAGTGGTGACATAATACAGCCTTGTTTAACCCCTGTTTCTACTGTAAACCATTCTGTATTCCCTTTATTTGTTCTAACACAACATCTTGCATTGTCATATAGCGCTTTGATTATATTCACATATTTTGTTGGAAAACCATAGATTGTAAGTATCTTCCACAATGATGGGCGGTGTAGACTATCAAAGGCTTTTTGAAAATCGACGAAGGTGATAATAAGTGGCGATTGCCTTTCTACTGATTCTTCTATAATTGTTCTTAGTGTGAATATTTGATCAATACATGATCGTTTCGGCCTGAAACCCGCTTGTTCTTCTCTGATCTTTTCGTCAGCATGCAATTTAAGTCTTTCTAACATCATGCAACATAATAATTTTCCAGGTACTGATAATAGAGATATACCACGCCAGTTATTACAGTCTGATAGATCACCTTTCTTCGGTAACTTTACAATAATACTGTCTTTCCATTGTTGTGGTGGTTGTTCTTCTCTCCATACTTCATTTATAATATCTAAAATTCTCAAGAGGTTGTTGTCATTAACTGTATATATATATATATATATATATATATATATATATATATATATATATATATATATATATATTTATTTATTTATTTATTTATTTATTTATTTATTTATTTATATATTTATTTATATATTTATTTATATATATATTGTGGCGTGATGTTTTATTTGACTCTAGGGTCAGTATAGTACTGACAATTACAGAAATAGAATTTCTGCAGAAAATGGTGAAGTCCCAGTGTCTGAGAGAACTACTGGTATCACAAATTAGTTACGGCGGTGAATGTTCTGATCTCGAAAAATTAGTAGAGAGGAGACCGACATAACTTGCCACCTCCGCTGTGTAACTAACTGTGATATTAAGACAAGGAAACAGATTTTACTTAACAATGATAAAATTGACAAGTCTTCAAATACAATTTCCTTATTATTTATTTAGTATATTCACTATCTACTCTTGTGCTGAAGGGTGAATGTTGAAAAATGGAACGTAATGAATTTGTAAGTTTACATATGATTTACAAATATTTATATTTATATAGATATGTAAATATATTACAACAAGTTTTCCAATTATAGGAACAAAAATTATATCAGCTGTGCTGTTATTCAATTATAGTACATGTATCAGCTGTGCTGTTAATTACGTATAATTTATCAGCTATAATCTTATTATTGTCTCTTGCTACGCTAATTCACTTTCTCGTCACTGACACTAGCTTTTGCTCACAATGCCG
Organism: Oreohelix idahoensis; assembly: GCA_024509875.1. Classification (NCBI taxonomy): domain Eukaryota; kingdom Metazoa; phylum Mollusca; class Gastropoda; order Stylommatophora; family Oreohelicidae; genus Oreohelix; species Oreohelix idahoensis. The sequence goes on along the minus strand of JAMPIV010022134.1, from coordinate 135,069 downwards.
ACAGAAATGGTACTACTGGGTACTCATCTCTTAAAACGTTCTGTTCTCCTTAGTTTGGTTCACACAACTCCTGCTGAGGCTCGTTACTTTAGCCCACCCAAGACTGAGGGGGACTAAAGATGTAGCTTCTGTACAATCTCTATGCTCCTGCGAAGTTCCAGGCAGCTGGATTGACTCGAACATACGACCTCAGGTTTTATGACACGAATAAAACCTGTAACAAGGAAAAATAGGGGCTAATTTCTGTCATCAAGCCCACCTATTTCTAATGTGGATGAAATGAGCGTGTGCCTCAGGTGTCTGCATGTAGGATGAATGACAACATGGCTCAGTATGATTTAGCAATAGCGAGACAAGACAGGTGTCTACTTGCAAAACCTTCTTTCTGATAAACTAATACATGGATACATTCAATAATATAAATTCAATACATGAATACATCCAATAATATAAATTCAATACATGAATACATTCAATACATGAATACATCCCATAATATAAATTCAATCCATGAATACATCCAAATATATGTACACCTAGGTGTGATACAACCATTTCCTTCCCCCTATAGTATACCAGGCCCTCTCTGACAAGTGCTATATAAGCTGGTAACATATATCCTAACAATATTGTTATGTTCTTATGATAGGAGTAGGAGAGGACTGTTTGGTGATATATCAGGTGGGAGTTATAGGAGATTGATGTTAGATGAGACAATAGATTGAGTCCTAACAAGGACTTTTTTCGTTATATTTCAGTTGGTTTTATCTGAGATAATAGACTGAAGTTATAGGAGACAATAGATTGAGTTATAGGAGACAATAGATTGAGTCCTAAGAAGGACTGTTTTGGTTATATTTCAGTTGGTTTTATCTGAGATAATAGACTGAAGTTATAGGAGACAATAGATTGAGTTATAGGAGACAATAGGTTGAGTCCTAACAAGGACTGTTTTGGTTATATTTCAGTTTGGAGTTATCTGAGACAATAGACTGAAGTTATAGGAGACAATAGATTGAAGTATGAGTCCTATTAGTCTTCGTCTATTCAATCATATTAGGAAATACAATCATTATACCTAATTCCCCAAGATACAATCAGTAACCTGATACGTTCATATTAAAACCTATTTTCCTACCAGTTTATAGTAAATTATATTTACCCTCCAAGATTTAAACAGGCCAGATTTTGACTCGACTTAGCGAAGCAGGCTGCAGGTCAATGCTCTCAGGTAAGCTATAAATCAAAGCTGACAGCTCCTCTCTTCAGTCGGTCGTCTCTGGCTTCGTGTTCGGTGTTGCGTGTTTAGCATAAAATCTCGCCCGATTATATAGGTAGATGAATGCTTGAGCAAAGCTTTTGGTTGGTTCCTGGCGGAGCAAGCTGATTGGTGTCCTGCAGTTTCGTCTCATGCCCTGTACAGCCTAATTTTATTCAGTTTTCTTCCGCCATATTGCGTGAACAAGATGGCCACGACCCACATCCGAAAAAACAGGGCTTAAGTTTTTCCTGGCGTAACTTCAGGTAATTTATTCTGTCTCAGAGATTGGTGAACGTTGCTCGTTGATTGGTTGGGCGATCGGCATAGGGATCTAACTAAGAAGTGGGTTTACACAACTCGTTTTCACGACATAGCCCCCTCCTTTCCTAGCTGTGACCTGTCATAGCTAACGTGTAAACCCCTGCTGTAGTTAATCCTTTTGCATCTATCCTTCCATAGTAATAGGGTGTCGACTTAAAAAATCAGCTCCTGCATTATCTCTTCCCGGAATGTAATTCACGGTAAAGGAATAAGGCGCCAGAAGCAGACTCCACCTTAACAATCTCGAATTTAGCTTTTTAGATGCAGCCAAGAATGTTAAAGGCTGGTGATCGCTTTGGACAATGAAGTGTGTCCCATACAGGTAAGGTGAAAATTTGTCGATGGACCAAATTAGAGCCAAACATTCTTTCTCTATGGTCGAGTAGTTCAACTCAGCTGCATTCAGCTTCCTACTGGCGTAGGCGACTGGTAAAAGTTCCTCCAGCAGGGCTTTTGATTTCTGCAAGAGAGTTGCACCAATACCTATACTGCTAGTGTCCGTCCTTAATACAAATTCCTGTGTGATATCGGGTAGCGTAAGGATTGGTTTGCTGGTGAGTTTTGCTTTTAGCTCTGTGTAAGCTTTTTCACAATCAGCATTCCATTGGATTTTATCAGGCTGTCCTTTCTTCGTTAATTTAGTTAATGGTGCACACAGAGAGTTAAAGTGGGGTATGTACTTCTGATAGAACCCACATAATGACACGAATGATCTCACATCTTTCTTCGTTTGAGGTCTGGGTGCCTTCTTTAACTTCTCTATATTCTTTGGGTCAGGAGACATTTGACCTGTAGAAATAGTGTGACCTAAGAATTCCAACTCCTTACAACCGATGTAGCACTTGGTTGGACGTGCAGTCAATCCAGTGGTTCTCAGTCTGTCAAACAACATGGAGAGCGCTACTATATGCTCTTCAAATGTGTTTGTAGCAACAAGAATGTCATCCATAAAGTTAGTGATATGGGGATTTCGTAGAGGTTCCAATAATTTCCTCATCATTCTTGAAAAGATACTGGGAGCATTTTTCAACCCAAAGGGTAGTACATTAAACTCGTAGTGTCCGTCTGATGTACTAAATGCCAGCATTTTCCTAACTTCTGGTTTCACTGGTATTTAGTAGTATCCCTTGCTTAGATCTACCTTCGATAAATACCTAGCCTTACTCAGTGTAAAGAACAGCTGGTTGGTGTCAGGTAATGGGTCCACCTGAGATTCTGTGATCGCATTAATCTTCCGGTAGTCAATACATAACCTGTGTTCACCACTCGGTTTTCTCAATAGCACCACACTTGAGCTATAGGGAGAGTCTGACTTCGAGATAATTTTCTCCTTCAACAGATAATCAACTTCCTCCCTTAGTGCTTGGGCTTTCGCATAGGGTATAGGGTATGTTCTCATGCATACTGGGGTAGGGTCGGTAACCTTCATGTCGTACTCTAACAGATTCGTACGACCTGGCTTATCTGTGAGCACATCAGCATGGGTTTCCAACACTTTCTGAACCATCTTCTTCTGCTCTGGCGTTAAATGTTCACTAATGTTTACTTGAACATAATCCTCTGTAGTTGTGAGGGGATATTCCATAGAGTGGAGTGATTCACCGTGCATTTCTGTTGCAATGGCTAGGGTCATGATATGTGCAACTTCTGATGATTCCTTGTCATAGTATTTTTTAAGAAGATTGACATGATATACCTTCTCCTTTCCTTTCTTGTCAGTCTTATAATTGGTCCTGGAAAGTTTTTCCAGTATGACATAGGGTCCCTGCCATCCAATCTGCAATTTATTATTGCTGCTTGGCAACAGTAATAACACCTTTTCACCCACCTCCAGTTCCCTATCCTTTGCTTTTTTGTTGTAGTACGCAGCATGCTTCCTCCTGGCCTGTCTTAAGTTATCATTGGCCAGTTTCCAACCTGCTTTCAATCGAGATGTCAACTCGTTGACGTACTGGTATGAGGAAGTCACTGTTTCCTCTGCCTTTTCATCAGTCCATGTCCGCAGCAATGCTTCCAGTGGACCTTTTATTGGTCTTCCAAACAACAAGGTAGCTGGAGCCAATCCAGTTGAATTGTGGGGTACTTCCCTATATGCAAATAGTGCAGCGGGTAAGTATGTATCCCAAGTATCAGGTTTTTCACTCGCCAGCTTTCTAAGGATTGAAATTAGCATACCATTGAACCGCTCTACTTGACCGTTCCCTTGGGCATGGTAGGGACTACAATGATAGTGCCTGGCTTGAAATATCCTGAATACTTCTTGTGTTAGCTTTCCCTTAAACTGAGACCCATTGTCAGTCAATATCTGATGAGGGAAACCTAATCGGGTAAATATTGTCAACAGGGCCTCTGCCATGTGCTTTGAATCTATAGCTGACATGGCCACTGCTTCTCCCCACATAGAGCAAGTATCAACCAAGGTTAAGATGTAAGCATTTCTCTTCTTGGTCCTAGTGAGGGGTCCAACAATATCTACTGCAACACGTTCAAAAGGGGTTCCCATAATAGGCATTTCTCCCAGTGTTGCTGGTGCACTCCTATACTTAGGAGCTACTCTTTGGCATTCTGGACAGGATCTTACATATCTTTTTATGTCCTCTGTAATTCCTGGCCAAAAGTAGTGACAGGCTATCCTTTGTCCAGTGGCCCCTATTCCCATATGTCCACTGAAGGGTATAGCATGTCCTAGCGTCATAACCTTCTCCCTGTAAGATTTTGGCACTACAAGCTGTCCATGCCCTTTAGGTCCTGTTCCAGCTTTTCTGTATAGTAGGCCATTCTTCATATACAAGTCTCCTTTCTCTGGAGGGTTATGTGCTTTAGGCAATTTGCCAAAACAAGGCTTCAATGTGCTGTCTGCTGCTTGAGCCTTTTTCATCTCTTCTGGATGAGTATTGATAGGATTCTCCTCCATTTTCCTGGAGCTTTCCCTGGTCTGGACTGTTGCCATAACTACAGGTTTTATAGGTTCTCCAAGGAAAACATACCTACACCCCAAAATCAAAGGGTAAATAGGGTCGTCCATCACTGCTGCTTTGATTTCTCCTTCCACATAGCGAGATCTTATGTTGATTCGAGCTATGGGTAGTGTCATGGTTCTTGTTCCCTTGATCGGTCCTCTGATTTCCACTGTTTTTGTGGTTATCTGGTCAGGACTCACTAGAGAAGAGCACACAACTGAATCAAAGTCCAATCCTGTGTCATATAGACACAGTACTTGAGTGCCATTCACGCTCACTTCCTCACAGACAGGGGGGTGATGGAAGTCCTTCTGACTTACTGCCATTTCCTTCCTTCCCTGATTCCCTGTTGTAAGACATGCAGCATGATGAGGAGGATTCTTCCTTCTGCAGTCCGCAGTATTGTGGTTACTCATTAGACAAGTTTTACACCACTTTCCTTCCTTCCGGTAAGGTGTCTTATCCGATCTTAGAGGGTTTTTGTCCTTTTGGTCAAATCTTTGTTTGTTCCTTGTGGTATGGTCCTTTTGTTCATATTTGGTATAGTTTTGTGATGATTTGAAGTTTTCACCCTGCTTCTTCTTATTTCCTAATAATTCTGCCTGAGCTGCTTGATATCTCTCAGCAACAGTTACAATATCTTCCAATCTCTCGGCTCCTTGTTCCATGATAAACTTCCTCATTTCTTGAGGCATGGACTCTTTCACTTGCTCCATCATTATCATTTCTTTCAGATCCTGACACTTTCCTAAACTACTCCATTTTTCCAAATAGGTTTCCAATCTAGCAGAGAATTGGTGATAGTTTTCTCCTGGAAGATGTTTAGCTGTTCGGAATTTCTTTCTATATGATTCTGATTTCTTTTCATATCTCACAAGCAGTGCCTGCTTCAGGATTTCGTAATCTTCCTGGTCATCTCTTGAGAGCTTCAAATATACATCGTAGGCCACACCTCTCAATCCCTGAGAGGGGGCCGCGCTAGCGTAGTGGTTACAACACCGCTCTGGCGACCGAGTGATACAGGATCAAACCCGGGCGACGGCATTTGAGGATTTTTCGTTGACCGGGATTTGGACTGGATTAACTCGAGACCTGGCGAGGACATTTGAAGAAGTGTCGTCGACCAGGGACTGGCGGCTCCTGAGCCGACCCAGCTCTAATTGGTACCTCCGAAATCGGAGAGTATTTGCCTGAATGGCGAGGGACACCTGTCTCTGTACAAGAAACAAAGGGATACTCACGTAAAATCAATGTCAGGTTAAAATATTAATAATAACCTGAGATTTCGCCTCGAGTATTAGCGGGTGTACGAAAAAAAAAAATCCCTGAGATAGTTTAAGACTCCACTTTTCTTTCCCTAAGCCATAGATAGTGGCAAGTCTTTCGTATCTATCCAGGTACGACTCAATGGCGTCTTCTTTCTCAACAAATGGGTCCAGATGAAAATTCATGGCCCCACTTGAGGTGCTCTGGAAGGAGCTATTCTCAGAGTGAGGTGAGCTACCACCATTATTGCCAGTATTTGCCTGAATTTCAAGCTCTTTTAATCTCAACTGATGGTCTCTCTCTGCTTGTAATTTCCTTTCCTCAGCTTCAATTTTCTTTGCCTCATTTTCAGCCTCCCATTTCTTGGCTTCAATTTCTAATCTTTTGGTTTCTCTTTCAGCTTCCAGTCTCTTGGCTTCTCTCTCAGCTTCCAGTCTTTTGTCTTCTCTCTCTAATTGCAACTTTCTTTCTTCCCTATCCATGTGTTTGTCCACTTCTGTTGTGACATACTGAGTAAGAGCATCACCTGTCATGTTTAATTCCTTACCCATCTGCATGATCGCAGTCCTGAACTTCACTAGATCAGCCATGGCGTTACTTAGAGAGGGTATGTAAATTTACTATAACCAAATTATTGTAATTAAACTTAATTAATTTAAATGAACAAAACGATTTCCGTGCAACTTTGTGAGCACCAACTATTTACTGAGTACTAACTGGTACTCCTCCTAAGAAAATAATTTTTAAAAATCCTATTATGATTTTCTAAAAAAAAAATTTTCTTATGTTATCTATGGGTGGCACAAGATAGAGTGTAGATAGATGAATAGACTAAGTATGGCTCAAGATATACACAAATATCCCAGGAACGAGCCCCCAGTGTGGCGTGAGGTTTTATTTGACTCTAGGGTCAGTATAGTACTGACAATTACAGAAATATAATTTCTGCAGAAAATGGTGAAGTCCCAGTGTCTGAGAGAACTACTGGTATCACAAATTAGTTACGGCGGTGAATGTTCTGATCTCGAAAAATTAGTAGAGAGGAGACCGACATAACTTGCCACCTCCGCTGTGTAAGTAACTGTGATATTAAGACAAGGAAACAGATTTTACTTAACAATGATAAAATTGACAAGTCTTCAAATACAATTTCCTTATTATTTATTTAGTATATACACTATCTACTCTTGTGCTGAAGGGTGTATGTTGAAAAATGGAACGTAATGAATTTGTAAGTTTACATATGATTTACAAATATTTATATTTATATAGATATGTAAATATATTACAACAAGTTTTCCAATTATAGGAACAAAAATTATATCAGCTGTGCTGTTATTCAATTATAGTACATGTTTCAGCTGTGCTGTTAATTACGTATAATTTATCAGCTATAATCTTATTATTGTCTCTTGCTACGCTAATTCACTTTCTCGTCACTGACACTAGCTTTTGCTCACAATGCCGACAGAAATGGTACTACTGGGTACTCATCTCTTAAAACGTTCTGTTCTCCTTAGTTTGGTTCACACAACTCCTGCTGTGGCTCGTTACTTTAGCCCACCCAAGACTGAGGGGGACTAAAGATGTAGCTTCTGTACAATCTCTATGCTCCTGCGAAGTTCCAGGCAGCTGGATTGACTCGAACATACGACCTCAGGTTTTATGACACGAATAAAACCTGTAACAAGGAAAAATAGGGGCTAATTTCTGTCATCAAGCCCACCTATTTCTAATGTGGATGAAATGAGCGTGTGCCTCAGGTGTCTGCATGTAGGATGAATGACAACATGGCTCAGTATGATTTAGCAATAGCGAGACAAGACAGGTGTCTACTTGCAAAACATTCTTTCTGATAAACTAATACATGGATACATTCAATAATATAAATTCAATACATGAATACATCCAATAATATAAATTCAATACATGAATACATTCAATACATGAATACATCCCATAATATAAATTCAATCCATGAATACATCCAAATATATGTACACCTAGGTGGGATACAACCATTTCCTTCCCCCTATAGTATACCAGGCCCTCTCTGCCAAGTGCTATATAAGCTGGTAACATATATCCTAACAATATTGTTGTTCTTATGATAGGAGTATATGAGACGAGGACTGTTTGGTGATATATCAGGTGGGAGTTATAGGAGACAATAGATTGATGTTAGATGAGACAATAGATTGAGTCCTAACAAGGACTGTTTTGGTTATATTTCAGTTGGTTTTATCTGAGATAATAGACTGAAGTTATAGGAGACAATAGATTGAGTTATAGGAGACAATAGATTGAGTCCTAACAAGGACTGTTTTGGTTATATTGCAGTTGGTCTGAGAAAATAGATTGAAGTTATAGGAGACAATAGGTTGAGTCCTAATAAGGACTGTTTTGGTTATATTTCAGTTTGGAGTTATCTGAGACAATAGACTGAAGTTATAGGAGACAATAGATTGAAGTATGAGTCCTATTAGTCTTCGTCTATTCAATCATATTAGGAAATACAATCATTATACCTAATTTCCCAAGATACAATCAGTAACCTGATACGTTCATATTAAAACCTATTTTCCTACCAGTTTATAGTAAATAATATTTACCCTCCAAGATTTAAACAGGCCAGATTTTGACTCGACTTAGCGAAGCAGGCTGCAGGTCAATGCTCTCAGGTAAGCTATAAATCAAAGCTGACAGCTCCTCTCTTCAATCGGTCGTCTCTGGCTTCGTGTTCGGTGTTGCGTGTTTAGCATAAAATCTCGCCCGATTATATAGGTAGATGAATGCTTGAGCAAAGCTTTTGGTTGGTTCCTGGCAGAGCAAGCTGATTGGTGTCCTGCAGTTTCGTCTCATGCCCTGTACAGCCTAATTTTATTCAGTTTTCTTCCGCCATATTGCGTGAACAAGATGGCCACGACCCACATCCGAAAAAACAGGGCTTAAGTTTTTCCTGGCGTAACTTCAGGTAATTTATTCTGTCTCAGAGACTGGTGAACGTTGCTCGTTGATTGGCTGGGCGATCGGCATAGGGATTTAACTAAGAAGTGGGTTTACACAACTCGTTTTCACGATATATATATATATATATATATATATATATATATATATATATATATATATATATAGTATGAAGAAACAAACACACCAACACACTGCCAGCACAATACAACAGCACGCAAAAATCCCCCTTAACCCACACCCGCCAGCTACACCCCAACACACACATGCGTCATCGCCCCCGCCAGCACAAAAAGGCTCCACTCGCTTCAAAACCCCTTAGTAACCTACGCCGCCATTATCGATTTTTAAAATTTTCCTCTTTAACTCAAGTATTCTTTTACAAGAGATCATTAAATATATTTATTAAAACCTTTGTTATCTATGTTATATAAATAAATGTTTGTAAAATATGTGTACATGTATAATCAAACAGACCAACACACTCCTGCATCATACACACAAAAATACCTACATAAAAACGCACACCCGCCAGCTACACACCAACACACACATGCGTCGTCACCCCTGCCAGCACAAAAAGGCTCCACTCGCTTCAAAAACCCCCTTAGTAACCTACGCTGCCATTATCGATTTTTTTCTATTTCCCTCTTTAACTCAATTATTCTTTTAAAAGAGCTTATTAAATATATACTTCTATTTATAAACCTTTGTTATCTATTATGCATAAATAAATGTTTGTAAAATATATGTATAAATATAAATATTGTATAAACAAACACACCAACACACTGCTGAGTCATACACACAAAAATCCGCCCTAACCCACACCCGCCAGCTACACCCCAACATGCATCGTCACCCCCGCCAGCACAAAAAGGCTCCACTCGCTTCAAAAACCTAGTTTTCCTTCACAGACACTTGAGCGACCAACAGACACTCACACCTCGCTGACTAATCCCGCTCCCACCAACTGGGTGTACATGAAAAGAAGTGATGAACCCAATAAAACTATTATAGTTACAGACTCACCAAGTAATCGGAAACGACGGTGCTCGGACTCTGAGAGCTCCTAGCCGTATGGCCGGCACAACCGTAGTAGTGAGGTTAGACGTCAGTAACCCTATCAACTATAGACCAGCACCCCGACCGTTAACGCGGTGTTTCTCTTTGTCAATAAAAATATAAAATATATTTAGTGTTTTTTCTTTATCTTTTATATGTATATGTATGTATGTATAAATATCGTATATATGTATACGTATAACTGTTGTAAAATATATATTGTAATATATGTGTTGTAAAAAAAAATATTGTCTACATGTTGTATAAACAACACAACCTACTTATCTCCCCTTAGTTACCTACACGCCCGCCATTATTGAACTAATATATTGCTATATAAAAAAGCCGCTTCGCCACCACAACTGAGCGGAGTATTTTGTTATATGAAAAGTCCTCTCCACCACCACGCTCCGCCACCACATTTTGCTATATAAAAAGTCCTCGCCGCCACCACAATACTAACCGTTTCGCGCCTGACATACTACTTATAGACCTTTTCGATTGTCCAGTGAAGGCTACGGACCTCTTCTTAGGAAAAAATGTACATAGACATATAATTAAAATTGTTGCATACAAATAATACATTTTAATTTACGAAGAAATATAATCAAGCTTACATGTAGTACAGTAATAACGAAATACAAAAGCAATATGTAAAAAGAATATTGATCTCTAAATGTAAAAATATATAATAAATTTCCGAGTAAAAATGTTAGTGAAACAAAATTCACATTTTTAAGTTAGTACACGGATCCCTAGAGTCTATAAATAGACCCCCGATGGGTTCGTGAACCATAAGTTAAGAAGCCCTGACATAGAGCATGTCACGCCCACCTGCCCCGCGCTATCAGTTCAAGTTATTTTTGCGACAATATTATACTCTTTACATCTCCCCCACTCCTCTCCCGAAGAGAGTCGGCTGATTGCCTTACAAGACAGTTCTTGTCTGTACCAAATTATTCCTGCTTTGGTAGTTTCTGTAGTAATTTGTCTTACATGATGAGCTTGCCAGCCTCATGCACAACTTCATATTAGTGGCCACTTACGACATGCACGAGGAACAAATAGTTATATTCTTTTTACATTTTGACAAAACAGATGTAACGGACAATATACCCCAACTAGCAACAACCCGTCAAACTTGGCGGGTTTTTAATTATAGTGTGCTGTTTCCGTTCCCGGATGAGCAGATAGAAGTACATTCTTAGAGTGTTTTTGGTTTCTTTCCATTATACAGTGTAATCAAACTGTTCATGAACACCGTCATTTAAACGCTTTTCTTTGTTTATTGTAATTATTTTCGGGAGAGTATATACGAGGGGCGTTCAGAAAGTAAAGCACCACATCGTTTTTCTCAGCTAATAATGAAGATAGAAGCATGACATTTTGCACACTTCAACTATGGCATGTGCCAATTGTGTGCACTAAATTGCACCGCAACCGGCCAAATAATACGGCTGGCCTAAACCGTTGAAATGGAGCGTGTTAGCAACTTGCGTTATAAGCAGCGAATTGTGATAGAATTTCTCGTTGCAGAGAAGGAAATTGTTGTGAACATTCACAAGCGTCTATGTGATGTGTATGGAAGTTTTGCAGTCAACAGGAGTACAGTCAGTCGCTGGGTTCAGAGAATCAAAGAATCCGGAAGTGGAGATACGGAGCTGCTTGATCGGCCGCGCTGTGGACGTCCTGCCACAGCTACCAACGCAGAAATGTTGAAATGCGCTGAGGGCATTATTCTTACTGATAGGCGAATCACTACTCAACAATTGGCCTTACAGCTGTCAGTCAGCATTGGTAGTGCAAATGCAGTTATAAAAACTCTCGGATTTTCTAAGGTTTGCGCAAGATGGGTTCCTCGAAGTCTCACAAATGACCACCGATTGCAAAGGAAAGCAATTTCTTCTGAATTGTTGGAGCGTTTCAATGCTGATGGAGAGAACTTTTTGGCTAAGATCGTTACCGGTGACGAGACCTGGGCACATCATTTTGAACCTGAGACAAAAAGACATTCAATGGAGTGGCATTATCCGCAATCACCACGAAGAAAGAAATTCAAGACAATTCCTTCAGCTGGAAAGGTCATGATCACTGTCTTTTTGGACATTGAAGGTGTGATTCTTGTGGACGTTATGCCAAGAGGAGAGACAATCAATTCGCAAGCTTACATTAAGACATTGAAAAAACTCAATCAACGTTTTCGCCGAGTTCGGCCGCACAAGAATCCAGCAGACCTGCTTCTCCTTCACGACAATGCGCGACCTCACACAAGTCTGACAACACGGGAAGCAATCACCAAATTGGGTTGGACTGTACTACCCCATCCACCCTATAGTCCCGATTTGGCACCCTCTGATTTTCATCTATTTGGTCCACTTAAAGATGCACTCCGTGAGACAAGGTTTGAAGATGATGAAGGAGTGATTCATGCAGCGAAGAAATGGCTACATGATCAAGACAAAATCTGGTACGGGCTAAGAATACATGCACTTGTTTCACCGCTGGCATAAAGCCGTACAAGTTGATGGGGATTATGTTGAATAATACCGATGTTTACATGCCATACCCATGTATATTGTGTATAAATTTCATGCTTTTTGAATAAACAGCTCCCGAGAAAAACGATGTGGTGCATTACTTTCTGAACGCCCCTCGTATAATGGAAGCAATACAATTTTTCAACACGGTAGCATTCCTCAGTTGTGATCAACGTACACACGGCGAGAATTATGTTATTTTAGATTCAATTTAAAAGTTCTATGATGACACCATTTCTTGTGAAAGTGCGTGGATTGTTTTCAAAGAGTGTTCCCTGATAATAAGTGGTTTTAACAAAAACTTTCCCCATGAAGGCCAGCTCCTTGACGTGGAGATGGGGCTCAAGTACAGCCATCAGCGGCTGAAAAACCAAGACTGGCCAGGCCCTCCTAGACTCGAGCAAGACCACAGTCTGCCCTAGCAAGTCAAGGTGCTGAAGACGGAGGCAACCAGCCAAGAGGCGCACCACAGCAATCAGGATGCCACGCACAAGCGCTATGGGAAGTATGCCTATATCTGCAAAATGTTATGGCACTCGCCCTGTGACGGACACCCAGGCAGGCGCAGTGCCGGGCCCTCTGCCTCGGAAGGGCCCAACCCCTACTACTGGGGGTCCTTCTCAATTGCCCTGTGGAGCCAGGAGGCATGAGAATAGAGCTACTGGCCAAGCAAAGAAAAGACCATTTAAAAGAATGCACTGGAATGCTGAAGGCGTCAATAGTAAAAAAGACGGCTACAGCAAAAAATTAGAGCTCGAAAATATCTTGAATGAAGAGCAAGTAAATGTATGTTGCTTGCAAGAAACCCACCTCAACAAAGACATAGCCTTCAAAATCAGAGGCTACCAGTGCTACCGATCTGACCGAATAGACAGGCGAAAAGGTGGAATACTGACACTCGTGAGGAATAACATTAGTGCATGTCAGCTTGAAACATATATGGAGGGGGCGGAATACCAGATGCTTCATCTCAGGACAGAAAGTTCAGAATTCCACCTGCTCAACTACTACTGTCCGAGCGACCGCCCACTGGCACTAGATACAATCCCAGCAAAAGAAAGACTGATTGTATGCGGAGACTTCAACAGCCACTCACAGAGCTGGGGCTATGATCACATGGACAGGAGAGGTGAGGAGCTTGAAAACTGGCAGGATGACAATGGGCTTATCCTGATTAACCAGCCAATCGACCCACCAACCTTCTACTCGAGATCATGACACACCACCTCTACACCAGACCTGGCATTCCACTCACCCAGCTTGGAGTGGAACACCACACGCGTTGTAGGGAAACAACTTGGAGGCAGCGACCACCGGCCAGTCTTCCTAATTGTGGAAAATGAACTTGTCAAGGAGAGCAGCACTCTCTCTAGGTGGAACTACAAGAAGGCAGACTGGACAATGTACCAGCATCGTACTAGTATACTGGCTAGAGATCTGACTGTATACAAAGACATCAATAAGCTAGTTGATGAATTCAGCAGATGCATACTACAGGCTGCTCGTGAAACAATACCTAGATGGGCTCGTAAGCACTACAAACCATATTGGAATAGTGAACTAGAGCAGCTGCACAACGACGTGGAAACATCTCGAAAGCAGGCAGAGACCAGTCCATGCCAAGAACATCACAATAACTACCAGCAAGCTAAGGCCAAATTTCAAAGGGCCAAGTTGCAGGCCAGGCGAAGAAGCTGGAAGGAGAAAACAGAGTCCTTGAACTTTGAAAGAGATACGAGGAAACTGTGGAAGCTGGTAAAGCAACTTAACGATGAAGGTACAGAGAGAAACTCAAGGATTGCTCTGTACAAAGATGGAAACATCCTCATGGGAAAACAGGCAGCTGATCACTTTGCAGACTCCTTTGCTAAAGACAACAACATCGAAGTTAGCCCAGAGAAGCAACAGGAGACTCGTGAGAAACAACACGCAGGACGAGATGGAACCATACCTGAAGTTATGGAGGCACCAATCACACTCAGAGAACTGGAGCTTGCAATATCCAAATTGAAAATGAGAAAGTCGCCAGGAGTTGATGGAGTGTCCAATGAAATGATTAAGAACTTGGGAACCGCAGCAAAAACAAAGCTGCTGCAGATCTTCAATATCTGTTGGAACTCAGGCAGAGTTCCACAGACCTGGAGGGAAGCAATCATGATACCACTCCAAAAACCAGGAAAAGACAGTTCCACTGCCTCCAGCTACAGACCAATCAGCCTTACAAGCTGCCTCTGCAAAACAATGGAACGTATCATCAACCTCAGGCTACAGTGGTACCTTGAAAGTGAAAACCTTCTTGTACCACAGCAGGCGGGCTTTAGGCAGTGTTATTCCACCGAAGATCAGGCAACTTACCTTTCCCAAGAGATTGAGGATGCGTTTCCAAGATAAGAAACTGGTACTAGCAGCATGGATAGATCTAAGGAAAGCATTTGACAAGGTTTGGAAAGAAGGGCTTCTGAAGAAACTGAGAAATTGTAGAGTGAATGGTAAGATGTAACAAATGGGTGAAAGCAAACTTGCATAACAGAAGAGCCCGAGTACAACTAGATATGGCCTCAAGAGTAAGAAAATTCTACTGCGTCATGGCGTCCCTCAGGGAGGGGTTCTGTCCCCCACACTTTTCCTAGTCTACATCAACGACCTGGTTGCTGAACTACCACATGGAATGAAAGTGGCATGTACGCTGATGACCTGGTAATATGGTGCACAGATGAGCATGCAACAGTGGCCACCAAACTGCTACAAAGAGCTATAGATGCCTTAACCTCATGGGCAAATAGATGGTGTGTCAGCATCAACACAGACAAGTGCAGCACTACGCTCTTCACCCTCTCTCCCAAACAAAAAGCTGGTGTCATCAAGATAAACGAAGAGCTCCTGAGAGAAGATAAACAACCCACCTATCTCGGAGTTACATTCGATGATAGGCTGACATGGAAGCAGCACATCAACAAGGCAGCAACAAAGGCCAGGAGGAAGCTAGCCATCCTGAGAAAACTAAGTGGAACCACATGGGGGCCAGCGGGAAAATACTTAGTAAAGTTTACCAGCAGGGCATACGACCACACCTGGAATATGGGTCAGCTGCGTGGTGTCCAGCATCAAACACCACATTACAAGAGCTAGATAAGGTGCAAAACCAGGCGCTTAGGGTCATCATGGGGGCAATGAAATCAACGCCTATAGTGGAGATGGAGAAAATGGGGAGGATACAAGCACTGAGAGAACGCAGAGACACGAAAGTGCTAACACAGGCAGAAAAGTTCCTCTGTATGCCGAGCCATCCAATGAAGGACAGATTCCAAAACCTACCAATGGGGCGACTGAAAAGAAGCAGCTTTATCCACCAGGCCAAACGATTTCGTAGACAAACCTCAGACCTGCCTGAAGTTAACAGCCCTCTAAAGTCTGTGCCAGAACAAACCCCTTGGAGAGAGGAGCATGGACTACCAGTACACATCCACACAAAAGTGAAAGGAATATTCGACAGGGATGAACAGAACAGCGTGCAACGTAGGACAGTCACTCTCAGTTTCCTGGATGATGAATACCCACAGGACCTCTGGGTCCGAGTATACACGGATGGGTCAGCACAGAATGCAGTAAAGAATGGAGGAGCAGGAGTGAACATAGAATACCCAAACAACACTAGGGATACGGTCAGAGTACCAACGGGGAAATTCTGTAACAACTATGATGCAGAAGTCCAGGCAATCAAGGTGGCAACTGAGAAACTACTGAACACCAATCTCGGTCCACAGCCTGTAGTATTCCTGACAGATGCAAGATCAGCACTCCAAGCACTTCAGTCCAGAAAATTGCCAGTTATACAGATCCTACTTTCTGAACTGTGCAACCAGCGCAGGGTCGCCATGCAGTGGATACCGTCTCATTGTGGAATACCAGGAAACGAGAGAGCAGACGGACTGGCTAAAGAAGGTGCTGCAGACGAACAACCGGATGCACCAGTAACGTACCATCAGAAGAAAAAGATGATCAAATCTATCAGAAAGCCACCAACATCAACGCAGGATGACTACCAAGCTATGAACAGATCAGAACAAATAGTCATTCTGCGCCTCAGAACAGGACACAACCGCCTCCGCAGCCACATGTATACAAAATTCAAGATTGGCAATTCAGCCATGTGTACATGTGGACAGGCACCCCAGACAGCGGAGCACGTACTGCAAGATTGCCCCGAATATGATATATTGAGGCGAACCCACTGGCCCAGAGAAACAACACTGGAAGCAAAACTATATGGACCCCTGTATGAACTACAAAAGACAGTGAAGTTTATACAAGAAACAACATTGCAGATATAGACAATATATTTCAAGCCAACGAAAGAAGAAGAAGAAGAAACAAAAAATTTCAAGTTTTCATGATTTGTACATCGGGTGAGGGCTCATGCACACCAATTTTTACGCACTTTTTCTTTGTCGAGCGCTATTAATTTCGTGAAAGAATAAAAAAATAAATAAAAATAAAACCACAGAGGGAGTAGCCATCCTAATGACACAGAAAGCAGCAGCATCGCTTATCAGCTGGGTACCTATCAATGAGAGGCTAATATTAGCTAGATTTCAGACACGATTTTTCAAGCTCTCAATTGTACAATGTTATGCACCAACTAACGACGCTCTTGATACCACAAAAGATGACTTCTATGAAGCACTTCTAAGTACCATCAACACAATACCCAAGCATGACATAATAGCAGTCATGGGTGATTTTAACGCCAAAGTAGGTGACAACAACGATGGAGTACAAAGATATCTCGGTACTCATGGCATAGGCTGTATGAATCAAAATGGCGAAAGACTTCTAGAACTTTGTGAAATATCAAACCTCGTTGTGGCAGACACCATCTTTCCACATAAGAATATCCACAAGATAACATGGAATTCACCTGATGGCAGAACTAAGAACCAGATAGATCACTTCTGCATAAGCGCTAAATTTCGCTCATCAGTTCAAGACGTCAGAGCATACAGAGGTGCAGAGATCGGAAGCGAACATAACCTCTGCATAGCTAAACTGAGAATTAAACTGAAGAAGTTATACCAACAGAATAAAAATAGAAGAATAGATGTACACAGACTGCAATCAAATGATATAAAGGAGAAATATAATGTCAAAATGAACAACTATTTCGATGCTTTAGGCAAAATTGACAACGATATCACCACCAAGACAATCGATACTAAATGGGAACAACTGAGAACAGCAATGACAGAAGCAGCAGTAGCGACCACTGGATACCTAGTACATAAAAAGAAAAAATGGATGAGAGAAGATACTTGGGATAAAATACAAGAAAGGAAAACAGCAAAACTTAAACTACTAGCGGCAAGTACACATAATGCAGTTGAATCTTGCAAACTATCTTATAACTTGTTAAATAAAGAAGTGAAGACAAAAACTCGAAGAGATAAAAGACATTTCATCAATGACCTGGCCGTAGAAGCTGAAAATGCTGCAAGAACTGGTAATAGTAGGTGCCTTTATCAAATTACAAAACAACTATGTCACCAGCCTACTGCTATGGAAACACCTGTTAAAGGTAAATTAGGGAATTCAATACCAACAGAAAAAGAACAAATGAAGAGATGGGCTGAGCACTTCATGGAGGTGCTAAACAGACCACCACCAACAGTAACACCTGATTTTAATAATGAAACACTCACAACCACCTTGCCAATAACTTGTGATGAATTCACGCTGGACGAGATCAAACAAGCCGTTAAAAGATTAAAAAATTTTAAAGCTGCTGGAGTTGACGAAATTTCAGGGGAAATGATTAAAGCAGTTAATGACAACAACCTCTTGAGAATTTTAGATATTATAAATGAAGTATGGAGAGAAGAACAACCACCACAACAATGGAAAGACAGTATTATTGTAAAGTTACCGAAGAAAGGTGATCTATCAGACTGTAATAACTGGCCTGGTATATCTCTATTATCAGTACCTGGAAAATTATTATGTTGCATGATGTTAGAAAGACTTAAATTGCATGCTGACGAAAAGATCAGAGAAGAACAAGCGGGTTTCAGGCCGAAACGATCATGTATTGATCAAATATTCACACTAAGAACAATTATAGAAGAATCAGTGGAAAGGCAATCGCCACTTATTATCACCTTCGTCGATTTTCAAAAAGCCTTTGATAGTCTACACCGCCCATCATTGTGGAAGATACTTACAATCTATGGTTTTCCAACAAAAATATGTGAATATAATCAAAGCGCTATATGACAATGCAAGATGTTGTGTTAGAACAAATAAAGGGAATACAGAATGGTTTACAGTAGAAACAGGGGTTAAACAAGGCTGTATTATGTCACCACTACTTTTTGGAATAGCTATTGATTGGGTTATGAGAAACTATACCCACAATGAACAATTGGGTATAAAATGGACAAATGGAAAATTCCTGGGGGACCTGGATTTCGCAGATGATGTAGCATTCTTAAGTTCAACACCAAGACAATCCCAAGAAGCAATAAATAATTTGTGTCATCTCTCGGTTAAAATAGGTCTCCAAATAAATGCCTCTAAAACTAAAGCTATGAACTTTTCTAACGAGACCTTTGATATCATCTTGAACGGGGAAAAAAACTACTACAGAAAGTTGAAAGTTTCAATTATTTAGGCAGTAAAATGACTCAGGATGGTGACACAACAAGAGAAATCCATACTAGAATTGCTTTGGCAGCTAGCGCCTTCAATAGATTATCTAACATTTGGAAATTACGATCATTGAATATACATACCAAGCTTCGTCTGTTTAATTCAAATGGTATCTCAGTGTTAACATACGGCTGGGAGAGTTGGAAAATAACAAAATCATTGGAGAACAAGCTGAATACATTCGAGAACAAATGTCTTAGAAAACTCATGAACATCAGTTGGAAAGAATTCAAGACTAATCGACAAATAAGAGAAGACTCTAGGCAGAAATATGTCTCCGACTATATAAGGAAAAGACGATGGTCATATATCGGTCATGTCCTACGAATGCAAAACAACAGAATACCACTACAGGCGCTCACTTGGGTTCCTGAGGGTAAGAGGAAAAAAGGAAGACCAAAAGAAACACTCAAAGAACAATAATAAGAGAAGGAAGAACGTTGGGCCTAAATAATGTGCAAGAGCTAAGAGGAGTGGCGTCACAACGAACAACCTGGAGAGCACTGGTTTCTGCCTTATGCGCCGTGTTTGGTGCTTAAAGAATTTATTATTATTATTATTATTTGTTTTATATAACACCCACGCCGCCCAAGTTGCACACCGTGCGTTGCGCACTTTTTTTTTCTGGCGCGAGTTACTATTTTGAGTGAGACCGACCGACGTAGCATACATCGGTAATTATGTTAGTTGGGATTATAAACGCTTTGGTTTAACAGGGTATATCTCCCTTGAAAGACTAGCCGAATGCTTCAAGAAGTGCACTATCCAGTGGATACCAGCCCATTGCAACATACCAGGAAATGAGGAGGCAGATAGACTTGCTAAGGAAGGAGGTGCCTTACAACAAAATGATATAGAGACAACTTACGCAACGGCAAAGACTACTATAAAGGCTACATTCAAGTCCAAATGGGAAAGAGAGCACCCGGGACATTTGAAAAATGATGCATATCATCAACTATCCAGAAAAGAACAGGTCATCATTTTTCGGCTACGCACTGGTCACAACAGATTGAGATACCATCTGTACCACAAATACAAAATTTGTGCAACAGATCTCTGCACCTGCGGTACCAGCCCAATGACAGTCGAACACCTGCTGCAATACTGCCCAACCTACAGTAATGAACGGAGTAGCATATGGCAACAACCCCTGTCAACGAAAAACTGTTTGGAGATGTTGGGAGCCTTGGGTTGACTACTGCCTTTATTAGAGTCATAAATGTGGAAGTCTGAAGGCGAACGAGGAAGAGGAAGAAGAAGAACAGGGTATAACAGCAAAATAGTCGACAAAACAGATTGGCATGTATTTGTTGAAAGTCTGTGCTCGACTGGCGGGTGACATGTAATGAATGGATACAATATAAAAACGCGCCCAATTATAACCAAAGAACACATATTTACGATTGAAAGTGACCTGCCAGTTGGACACGTGGTATATGTCAAATGATGTAAACGAAAATTTCTCATCCGCCCGGCTAGCTCAGTCGGTAGAGCATGAGACTCTTAATCTCAGGGTCGTGGGTTCGAGCCCCACGTTGGGCGATGATATTTTTTGGAACGTCAGAGGCTTTTTCTTTTTTTAAAACATTTATAGGTAATTTTCTATTACTCGTGCTTTTTTGCTCCGCACAGAATATGTTTAGTTATGTGTTGTTTCGTACGATTATGGTTAGGATTATGGTCCTTAACCCTAACCCCAACACTAATCCTAACTGTAAATGCTACGAAACAACTTATAACTAAACATATTCTGTGCGGAGCAAAACAGCACGAGTAATAGGAAATTGCCCATTTATATTTCAAATTAGACTACTTTTTTTTTGCGTGTCCCCAGATTTGTTCAAGCACACATTTCAATTTGTGGAACTCGCGTTATCTTCACTACTGTAAGTGCTACAATTAGGGAGCAAATTCGCTCCGAGCGCGGACGATGAACCAGCTAAGATTATCACGGTTCTACCTCGGACGAGACCGTATCTTAATTGCGCTGGTGGCAAAATTGACAACTAAATTTACTTTTGATGCGGCAATCAAGCAACAATACAAATGCTTTTTATTTTATCCTTTGCACACGTCAGTTGAACTCTTGGCTGCTCTTCTTTTTAAGCCATACATGACTGCACGTGAAGCAGACAACTTGCACATGACTGCACGTGAAGCAGACAACTTGCACATGACTGCACGTGAAGCAGACAAATTGCAGGCAGCAAGGTAACGCTGTAATTAAAAACAAAGCTCGATCCCATAGTGCACAAACCGGAACAAATCTGATCAAGTTTATCAAAATACTATCCCGGATAGGGGTGACAATCAAGTTTATCAAAATGCTATCCCGGATAGGGTGACAATCAAATTTATCAAAATGCTATCTCGGATAGGGTGACAATTAAGTTTATCAAAATGATATACCGGATAGGGTGACAATCAAATTTATCAAAATGCTATCTCGGATAGGGTGACAATCAGGTTTATCAAAATGCTATCCCGGATAGGGTGACAATCAAGTTTATCAAAATGCTATCCCGGATAGGGGTGACAATCAAGTTTATCAAAATGCTATCCTGGATAGGGATGACAATCAAGTTTATCAAAATGCTATCTCGGATAGGGTGACAATCAAGTTTATCAAAATGCTATCCCGGATAGGGGTGACAATCAAGTTTATCAAAATGCTATCCCGGATAGGGGTGACAATCAAGTTTATCAAAATGCTATCCTGGATAGGGTGACAATCAAGTTTATCAAAACGCTATCCCGGATAGGATGACAATCAAGTTTATCAAAATGCTATCCCGGATAGGGTGACAATCAAGTTTATCAAAATGCTATCTCGGATAGGGTGACAATCAAGTTTATCAAAATGCTATCTCGGATAGGGTGACAATCAAGTTTATCAAAATGCTATCCCGGATAGGGTGACAATCAAGTTTATCAAAATGCTATCCCGGATAGGGGTGACAATCAAGTTTATCAAAATGCTATCCCGGATAGGGGTGACAATCAAGTTTATCAAAATGCTATCCCGGATAGGGGTGACAATCAAGTTTATCAAAATGCTATCCCGGATAGGGGTGACAATCAAGTTTATCAAAATGCTATCCCGGATAGGGTTACAATCAAGTTTATCAAAACGCTATCCCGGATAGGGTGACAATCAAGTTTATCAAAATGCTATCCCGGATAGGGTGACAATCAAGTTTATCAAAATGCTATCTCGGATAGGGTGACAATCAAGTTTATCAAAATGCTATCTCGGATAGGGTGACAATCAAGTTTATCATAATGCTATCTCGGATAGGGTGACAATCAAGTTTATCAAAATGCTATCCTGGATAGGGTGACAATCAAGTTTATCAAAATGCTATCCTGGATAGGGTGACAATCAAGTTTATCAAAATGCTATCCCGGATAGGGTGACAATCAAGTTTATCAAAATGCTATCCCGGATAGGGTGACAATCAAATTTATCAAAATGCTATCCCGGATAGGGTGACAATCAAGTTTATCAAAATGCTATCCCGGATAGGGTGACAATCAAGTTTATCAAAATGCTATCCCGGATAGGGTGACAATCAGGTTTATCAAAATGATATCCCGGATAGGGTGACAATCAAGTTTATCAAAATGCTATCCCGGATAGGGTGACAATCAAGTTTATCAAAATGCTATCTCGGATAGGGTGACAATCAAGTTTATCAAAATGCTATCTCGGATAGGGTGACAATCAAGTTTATCAAAATGCTATCTCGGATAGGGTGACAATCAAGTTTATCAAAATGCTATCCCGGATAGGGTGACAATCAAGTTTATCAAAATGCTATCCCAGATAGGGTGACAATCAAGTTTATCAAAATGCTATCCCGGATAGGGTGACAATCAAGTTTATCAAAATGCTATCTCGGATAGGGTGACAATCAAGTTTATCAAAATGCTATCTCGGATAGGGTGACAATCAAGTTTATCAAAATGCTATCCCGGATAGGGTGACAATCAAGTTTATCAAAATGCTATCCCGGATAGGGTGACAATCAAGTTTATCAAAATGCTATCCCGGATAGGGTGACAATCAAGTTTATCAAAATGCTATCTCGGATAGGGTGACAATCAAGTTTATCAAAATGCTATCTCGGATAGGGTGACAATCAAGTTTATCAAAATGCTATCTCGGACAGGGTGACAATCTGTCCTCTTTTCCCCAGATTCGTCCTCTTAGGCGTCCAGGCGGCTTTTCAAAAGTGCAATTTGCCCGGCATTTTCCTATCGGACATTATACATGACTTCGAAGAGGTATATCTTATGCAAGTACATTCTTTGAGAAGTATAGTTCAGCTGTTGAAGTGCAAACTATTAAATCTGTGAAAGACATTCTTCAGCAGTGCTTGTGTCAAGAGGCTGTGCCCTAGAAGATTACGAATATGCTTGAAGAAAAACGGATGGGTTTGAAAAAAAATCGAAAAAAGGTGATTCGTCTTACGAGGACAAAAGACAAAGAAAGTAGTCTACGTTACGGCCACAAGGCCTTCGTCAGGAAAAGAAAGAAAGTGAAGGCTAGATAGGAGACATAAGAACTTAAAGAAATATAAAAATAAACCCTAGGTACTTCCCTGAAGGTGAAGCATGGCTGAAAAGGAAGTGACTTCTGCCCCCGGATGTACACAATACATACTAAGAAACTAAAAACTAAAAAACGAAACTGAACAAAAAACTACCCAAACGTAATAAAAGTGGGGACTGGAAATAGAAGAGGACAGAATAAGTAGGAGATAAATGAATATGAAATAAAAAATCAAGACAAATTAGAAACCGTGTATATCCATACATATTATGGAGGATGGCATAAAAATTGAAGAATAGGATAAGAGTGGAAAGAGTCCAAATAGAGCAAGAGAGGAAAGGGTGACCTCAGACAAAGGTGTGGAAAGTGTTGAGACCGGCTGGTTTTAGATACCGCATGCGGTGGATAAGACGGTTCTCAAGCTGTTCTCAGCTGGCAGTGTCAGAGGAGCAGGATCGGATCGCAGTGACCTGAATGTCGATGGGACCATGGTGGTCAGGACTATTGAAGTGTGTGGCAACTGGTGTGGACTTTTGCTGAGAGATGTCATTTAAGTGCTGGCTGAATCTGTCCCCACGTCGTTTGCCTGTTTGGCCAATATAGGTTTTGCAGCAACGTTTACATATGATCGTATAAATGACATTACGCGATTCACACGTGAAGCTACTAGTGATGGTGTACGTAGCCTTAGGAAAGGACACCTTCTGGGTTGAGATGACATACTTGCACGTGTTGCATCTTGTCCGACCACAGGGTAGTGTGCCAAAGTGAGTGGCATTCTCCTTTGGGTGACGGCTGTGAACAAGAAGATCCTTCAAGTTCTTGTCGCGTCTATATGCCACCAAAGGTGCTTCACCGAATACTTCTTGGGTCGCAGGCTCTGCTTGGAGGATAGGGAGGTGGCGGAAAAGGATCTGTTTGACAGCAGTACTGTGAGGGTGATGGGTCAAGATTAATTTGACTCTATCTGAAGTGGATTTATAGTGAGGTATGAGGGCCTCCTGACGAGAGATGGGGAGCACACGTTGGAGAGCAGAGGTGAGAACATGTTCCGGATAAAGTCTGCTACGGAAGAAATCCAACATCTCATTTGCTCGGAAGTGGAAGTCATCGTCGTCTTGGCACAAACGGCGGAGGCGGAGAAGTTGTGAAAAAGGAAGGGAGTCACGACAGGCCCGAGGATGAGAAGAGGTATACAGGAGGTAGCTGTGGGCATCTGTCGGCTTGTAGTATACTGAGGTATTAAGGCCGGAGGGCGTGATAGAAATAGTAATGTCAAGGAAGTTGACAGATACTGTGGAGACGAGGGAGGTGAACTTGATGGTCGGGTGAAAGTGGTTGACAAAGTCGATGAAGCGATATAAATCAGTCTCAGACATATCTGTGAGACCTATGCCATCATCGATATATCTGCGGTAAAACCCGGGGAAAGGACCGGAGTATTGTTGCCATATCTGATGCTCCAAGTGGCCCATGAACAGGCAGGCATAGCTAGGACCCATCTTCGTTCCCATGGCAACACCACTAATTTGGTCAAAAAAACTGACCATTGAATTCAAAGGAATTCAGTTGAAGGACCAGTTCAGCAAGACGGAGAAGAGTGACAGTGGATATAGAAGGGCAAGTGCGTTAGTCAAGTAAAAACCGAAGAGCTCGGAGACCATCAGAGTGGGGAATAGAGGTGTACAGAGAACAGACGTCTAACAAGAAAAGACGGTAGGAGCGGTCTGCTGAGAGTCGGATAGAGGAGAAAGTTGTAAGAGCATGATTGGTGTCTTTGACAAAGGAGGGAAGAATCTCAACGATAGGCTGGAAAATGCTATCGAGGAAGTCAGAAATGTGTTCAGTAGGACAGGAACAGGCTGAGACAATAGGTCTACCAGGGTTGTCGATCTTATGAATTTTGGGGAGCATGTAGAATACAGGCTTGCCCAAAGAGCTGTCATGAATCCTAAGACGAGAAGCTTCGGGAGGAAGAGCATTACTAGTGATGAGCTGTTTAATAGTGTTTTGTACAATGCGATTGTTAGAGACAGTCGCATCGCTGGTCCTGGGCCTGTAAAAAGAGCCATTGGTCAACTGGTTATTACCTTCACTTAGGTATAAGTCCTTCTGCCAGACGACAATGGCTCCTCCCTTGTCAGCCGGTTTGATGACAATGTCGTCTCTACGGCGAAGAAGGGAGAGAGCGCAGGACTCTGCCGAAGTGAGATTGAAATAATGCAATCTACGAGGGCGGAGCTGCTGAATGTCATGGATGGTGTTCTTGATATACAGGTCCAGGGCATGAGAGGCCCCAGGTTTAGGTGTAAAGGGGGGTTTAGTAGAGTCAGAAAAGCGTGCGAAGATGTCGGATTCAGCCTGAGACTGCGGAGTGCTGTCTTCCTTTCTAAAATGGAACTTCAGCCTCATGCGACGGTGAAACCGATGAACATCCTGGAGGAGATTGTATTGGTCTAGGGTCGGACGAAGAGGAACAAATTTTAGGCCCTTACTAAGAACAGAGCGCTCTCCCTCAGAGAGGGGTAGATCTGGGGGGATGCAGACTACCTGAGTGCATGATGGAGTGGAGGATGGAGGGGTAGCTTTGGGGGTAGGGATGAGACGGGATAGTTTATGGTGTTTGGACGTGGAAAGGAATTCATGCAGCTGCCGGTTCAGTGTGTGGATAGTGGTGCGTATCATAGAATAGAAAGGGAAGTTGTTGGAGGTGAGACAACGTAAGTGAAGCAGAAGCTGGGTCTGTTGGGCACTGAGGTCTGATAAAAGGCGGGAGTGACTGGCGGCCACTACGCGCATACGTTGAAAGCCACATCTGGTCTCAATTCGTTGTAGGAGACGTTGTTCCCTAGGATTGAGTGTACCAGCAGATGGATGAAAATTGGAAGAGAATCCATTAGGAAGAATTTTGTGGTGGAGGCAGGTGTGAATAAAGTGGAGATGAGAAGAGAGTTTTCTTGAAAGTAACGAACGCAAAGTCAATAGCGGCACGGGATATATCAGGAGGTAGGGAGCTGAAGCTGGTGGTAACCGACACACGGAGAGAGTTGATAAAATATTTAAGAGAGGGCATAGTGGGGACAAGTAAAACGTCCAGAAAATAAAAAACGTAAAAAATAAAATAAATAATAAATAACATAGGCTATAAAAAGCTAAATGAAAGATGGAGACTAATGTTTTGTCCTCGTAAGACGAATCACCTTTTTTCGATTTTTTTTTCAAACCCATCCATTGTACTCCACGTCTTACCGCAGTTCCCCTCAACTTCCTCGATTTGATGAAAAACGAAGAGGCGGACTTTGTAATTTGTGTGAAAAGTTTCATGAAGTTTTCATCAGTTATTTAGAAGACTTAGAGATATCGATAAAACCATTAGAAGATTTAGAGATATCGATAAAATCATGAGAAGATTTAGAGATATCGATAAAACCATTGGAAGACTTAGAGATATCGATAAAACCATTAGAAGACTTAGAGATATCCATAAAACCATCAGAAGATTTAGAGATATCGATAAAACCATTAGAAGATTTAGAGATATCGATAAAACCATTAGAAGATTTAGAGATATTGATAAAACCATTAGAAGATTTAGAGCTATCGATAAAACCATTAGAAGATTTAGAGATATCGATAAAATCATTAGAAGATTTAGAGATATCGATAAAACCATTGGAAGACTTAGAGATATCGATAAAACCATTAGAAGACTTAGAGATATCCATAAAACCATCAGAAGATTTAGAGATATCGATAAAACCATTAGAAGATTTAGAGATATCGATAAAACCATTAGAAGATTTAGAGCTATCGATAAAACCATTAGAAGATTTAGAGATATTGATAAAACCATTAGAAGAATCACATTTAGTGAGACCAAAGGTCATCGCTCTGCTATAAAACTACCTCCTACTATGTAAAACCATTAGAAGATTTAGAGATATCGATAAAACCATTAGAAGATTTAGAGCTATCGATAAAACCATTAGAAGATTTAGAGATATCGATAAAACCATTAGAGATTTAGAGACATCGATAAAACCATTAGAAGATTTCACATATGTTTCATGGATGACCTTACATGAAGCACCAACATGTGCGAGCTTCTGGGCAATGTTTAATTGATACAGATTTTGCATTTGGCGATGTAAGTGCTTTGAGCAAATTTAGATCCTGATAATATTTGTTAGACAAATAAATCAGTAATGAAGGATTCATCCAGTTGATTGCACATGAGAAGCGAACCAAAATTTTAAAACAATCAGTAAATGTCTGAATTATTGTGAACTTTTAGTAAGCGTACAATATTTGTTTGCAGGACCTAATCCCAATGCAAACTTGGACAGCCTTTTTTCATTGAAGGATAGTTTCTGGACAAAACACAGAAACATGTTGAATGTGGATTCCATCAACGGAAATTTCCTTCTGCGTTATAAATTTTAAAAAAGTGTCACGAGGTCAATTCCGCGATCTATAATAAGAAAATAATGAATTATTAAAGATGATGTCCGTAATAAATAAATAAATAAAATAAAATAAAATCATAAAAATTTTTATCAATACTGATTAATATGTGAAAAGATAATTTTTGATGTTAACATGATTTTAAAACATACATCTTATAGGAAAGTTTTATTTCCATTTTATTTTCTAACATTGATAAAACTAAAACTAGCTCTAGTCATCACACAGTCATAGATTGATGAAATTAATAAGTGCTTTTTTTTTGGGCCCTATATTGTGTCTTGTATTGTCCTTTTTTTTACACCAACACGTCAGAAAATGCCCTTTTTTGTGAAAAACGATATGGTCTCCATAAGGGGCCGTTCACAAATTACGTAACGCAATTTTTTACATTTTCAGCCCCCCCCCCCCCCCCCCCTCCCGTAACGTGTAGTGTAACAAATACCAACAGCATTTCAGAACCCCCCGCACCAAAGCGTAACATCATCTCGGCAACCCCCCCACCCCTTGCGTTACGTAATTTGTGAACGAGGCCCCCCCCCCCCCCCCCCCCCATCTCAGACGAGAAATCATAGTGTTGAGATAGCAGTCGACTAAAAATATAGTTTTTAATTCGGCAATCACGTAACAATCAATAAATAAAACACTAAAATGTCAAGCATAATTGAGTTTTTACTTTTGATTACCGGTTTCAAATTCCTGGGCGACCGCAGATTTCGCGCCCCGATAAATCGGAAATGGAATCAGTAGATGAGCTTGAATGACATTTGGCGGAAATGAAATTGGAGCATGTGAAACTAGGTACATAAAAGGTCAAGAACAAAGACTAGAGCACCACAATAGGAGAAGCTACTGGAAGCGAACTATGTGTTAAAAAACACGAAGAAGAAAGAGAAACAGAGAGAAAGAGTCACGCACTGGTCGAGGGATAATTGTTTCGGCCATCTGCTGGTTAGAAATCTGGCCAGCCAGAGACAGAAATTTTACGAACCAGGAAATGAAGAGACAAAAGGCAGGAAGGGGACTCGGTGAACAGATGGCTTCAAGGAACAGCGGAAACTTGCAAGAAATAAATGACCTCTCGATGACGCATGGCACCATAGTCAGCTGACTTCATCTAGAACACTTCTACTAGAAAATAGAAAGATTAATTACTATTTTATAATAAAATACTTGAGACATTTAAATACATCTTATTTAAGTTAAAAAAAAAACTCAAGAATTTAAATAAAATTTAAAAGAATGTAGAGATACTTCTATATGGCTTTCTTATTTAATGGTACCTAAGAGAGAGAGAGAGAGACAGAGAGGGGAGAGAGGGAGAGAGAGAGCGAGAGAGAGGGAGAGAGGAGAGAGAGATAGAGAGAGATGATGAGGAGAGAGAGAGGAAGAGCACGAGAGATAGAGAGGGAGAGAGGGAGATGTAGTGAGAGAGGGAGAGATAGAGAGACTGAGAGCGAGAGAGAGAGGGAGATAGAGTGAGAGAGAGGGAGAGAGAGAGAGATGGAGTTAGAGCAAAAGCAAGAGAGTGAGAGGGAGAGGGAGATAGAGAGAGAGCGAGAGAGAGAAAGAGGGAGGGAGGAGAGAGAGCAGGGGAGAGATAGAGAAAGAGTGAGAGAGATAGATAGAGAGAGAGATAGATAGAGAGAGGAAGGGAGATAGAGAGAGATAGAGAGAGAGATAGAGGGAGGGAGATAGAGAGAGAGCGAGAGAGAGATAGAGAGAGGGAGGGAGATAGAGAGAGATAGAGAGAGGGAGATAGAGAAAGAGAGGGAGGGAGATAGAGAGAGAGAGAAAGAGGGAGGGAGGAGAGAGAGCGGGGGTGAGATAGAGAAAGAGCGAGAGAGATAGATAGAGAGAGGGAGGGAGATAGAGAGAGATAGAGAGAGGGAGATAGAGAGAGATAGAGGGAGGGAGATAGAGAGAGAGCGGGAGAGAGATAGAGAGAGGATGGGAGATAGAGAGAGATAGAGGGAGGGAGATAGAGAGAGAGCAGGAGAGGGAGATAGAGAAAGAGAGGGAAGGAGATAGAGAGAGAGCGAGAGAGAGAGAAAGAAAGAGAGAAATTACACCGATATAAGTTTTACTCTCGCTGTACAATTACTAGGTTCCGGGATCGAAACATGGTAGCATCACGCTCTAGTCTACCCAGCTGTAAGTGGGCACCCGACTCTGCGCTTGAGTTAGGGAAGGCAAAGGCAGTGAGGAAGAGAACTGGTCACCCCACCTCATAAAAAAGCTGTCCCTGGTATGGTGAAGTCACTCACACTTCATTCCCCTACAGCAGTATCTGTGGGACTACCTTTTTACACTGAAGAAAGCAGGGTTGTGGAGTCGGCCACACAATACTACAACTCCAGAAATTTTAGAAGCCCGACTCCCGAGTCCGACTATAATTCTGTAATAGTCAAATGGCTTAAAATTCGGAGGTTGGATATTTCTTATGGACTCTAAAACTCAGACACCACTGGTATGAACAAATGAGAATATCAATATTAGATTATTTACAGGCATCAAATTTACCTATAAATGTAGAAGAGGTGTTAAGAATAGACAACCTTAGGGAACTACATAATATAGTCAAACAGTATTTAACAAGAACAAAAATTAATATATAGTAATCGGGAAGGTGAAGGTCTGATACTGTTCTTACAATACATATGACTTATGGCAAGTGAAAGTCTGATGATGTTCTTACAATACATATGACTTATGGCAAGTGAAAGTCAATAAAATATCTAACTGGAAACACCAGGCCTTAGTACCC
This sequence comes from Oreohelix idahoensis, assembly GCA_024509875.1. Lineage (NCBI taxonomy): Eukaryota > Metazoa > Mollusca > Gastropoda > Stylommatophora > Oreohelicidae > Oreohelix > Oreohelix idahoensis. The sequence continues at coordinate 104,201 of JAMPIV010022134.1, read as the reverse complement.
CTCCCCCTGAATATCTTTTTATTTGTTTGTTTGTTTGTTTTTTTTTGGTTTGGTTTTGTTTCAACTCGGTTTTTTTTTTTTAACATACAAACAAAATTGATAATTTTGATTTGCCATATTTACAATGATTTGACAGATGTGATGCCACTTTCCCGTATCGGCAGTTATTCATCTTATTTGGAATTGAAAACACTATATTCCCTAATTACAACCCATCAGAGGTTGAACGGGATATTTTCATCATTAAAAACAAAAAAACTACTTAAAAAAACGACAGGCTCCACGACTCGAGTCCACAGCCCTGGAAGACAGCTAAACAAGCAAATTACGAAAAATAAAACAAAAACATAAAAAAACATCATCACTAGATGACATTCTACATGATCGTTCGCGTCTTGTGTCTTTGATATTAGTTATGCAGTAACAATCCTTTGCAGCCTTCTGTTCATTTTGGCCAACATGTCTGACATCCCGTACCTACTGGTTCCATGTGTACAGTGTATCTCCATCTTTAACTTAATAGTCGCCTGGCATTTTTGATAACCTGTCCCTCCGAGTGCTCAGATGTGATGCCCCCCTCACAAGTGGTTAAATTGACATGCTTCCTTGATTCAGGTGATGCCCCCTAAGAGTTGAGGCCCAGGCCTAATGGAGCTGCTGGCCAGCGGCGTACAAAAGGGGATACGGGTTGGGGGGTGGGGTCCGCCCTGGGTGACAGCCAAGAGCGGAGTGCCATAGGGCACTGTTATAATATGTAGTACTTACTGTTAAAATTATACTTGCAAGTGTGTTTCTTTAATAGATTCGCCCCAGGTTCCAACTACTTTAAGTAGGGCCTAGTGATAACTTCCATCATTTTCTATTGACAGTTCTTGCTATCCTCTGTCCCTTACCTGTGACACCTACCAGCAGGATTTCAACGTTAGAACTAAGATGCTTTGTTTTCATGCTGAAAATTTTCTACTACATTTCACTGCTGTATATTTATCTTTGCGTATTCGCGCTCACGTGTGTCATAACACGGGCAAAGACACTCTAGAATTGCCACTTAAACTTGTGTCTTTATGATAAATTATGACTTGCACAACAGAAATTCTGCTATAAGTTTATGGTTAATGGCCCGATATGATATTTCTTTTGGGATTTGAACAACAACTACAGATACATGTAATTATGGCAGTGGGAAAATCATTATCTTTGGTATTTGACGAGGAAATTATGATTTTGTCGGTAAGTTCGCACAACAGCATTGAAATCCCACGAACGTTTACAAGAGCAACAGTGAACTCAGGCGCGGATCTCTGAGAAAGCATGGGTTAGATCTGAAATTTGTTATATAAGCCCCTCTCAGACAAAGTTCCTCCTCACTTCCTGAAATCACTTCAAGATCTGACAGAGCTGAGAAGATATCCAGAGGGCAGACTTTTATATATTAACCCATAACAGAACAAGATACGTGAGAAGAAGCCACAACTGACCGCTATTGTGAGCGATTTGTAGATCGAAGCTTCTAACAGCTGCAGACTTCGAAGTACCACTGTTCAACTAGGGGTGAAAAACGTGACACAGTTTCGAAAATTGTGAACTTTTTAACAGTGGACCGACACTGTTCCTGGCATTAGCATAGATGTTTTAACGACAGAAGCGAGTCAGCTACTACAACGTGTCAAGCAGTTAAGTAAAACTTAACGTGAAAACAAAAACCAAGACACCCAAGCCAATAACATGATGACAATTATAACACATAAGGAAGGGAAACCCGAGGCCTGTAAACAGTAAATTAATATGAGACAAACATAAAGGTATGTTATCAGGCACTCGTAGGAAATAAAGAAGTAGAACACTAGACAACAGAAAAACAACAGACATGAATGGCTTACCCAGGATTCGAACCCTGGACCTTCCGTGCGACAACCCCGCCTAGCTATGTAAGCTCATGTCTGTGGTTTTTCTGTTGTCTAGTGTTCTACTTCTTTATTTCCTACGAGTGCCTGATAACATACCTTTATGTTTGTCTCATATTAGTTTACTGTTTACAGGCCTCGGGTTTCCCTTCCTTATGTGTTATAAATGTTTATACAATACCAAACCTACTCTCTGTCCTGTTCTTACTGTTCTAAGTCTACTATAATTTACTGGACACAGTATTACGGTCTTTGTCTTGTGTGAACTGGCCTATACTGTATAATAGGGGAACAACAGAAGTGATTGCGTCATTAATAGGCTGAACTGCCCATGGTAAACTTCCGGTGTTATGTCTTGCGGTTCGCACTAATGACCTGTCATCGAAGCATCATTTTTTGGTGATGCGTAGATGGCAGGGAGGATAGTGTGATTCGCTTGCATAGCTTGGCGGGGTTGTCGCACGGAAGGTCCAGGGTTCGAATCCTGGGTAAGCCACTCATGTCTGTTGTTTTTCTGTTGTCTAGTGTTCTACTTTATTTCCTACGAGTGCCTGATAACATACCTTTATGTTTGTCTCATGACAATGGCCAACCAGTGACAATTTATATCTATCTGTATATATTGTAAATTGTGTAAGATATTTATATACCAATGTGCTAATTTTTACTACACATCATTAATTTAAAAAAAAAAAAACTCCGAAGACGGCGAGTATCTGCCTGAATGGCGAGAGGACACCTGTCAGCGTACAGGGAAAATAGGATACTCACGTAAAAATCAGTCTCAGGTTAGACATGCTAACCTGAGATTTCGCCTCGAGTAATAGCGGGCGTACGTTAAAAAAAAAAAAAAAAAAAAAAGTGCATTGATTTGTTTATAACTACATTTATTGAATTATTTAAATTTCCAGTTATAATTTTGCTGTGTGGTCAAAGATATACTAAACATTTAAAATTGGTAGGGAATAAATGCGATCTGCACTCACAAACATTATTTATATAACACCACTGGATCATAGGATAGATCTAGCGAGAAGGTGAGTTACCTATCAGTTCTCTTCTACAGCTATCACCGAGAACTGTGCAGTTAGCTACTTAACTCGTCTTGTGCCCTCCTTACCTCTGGTTACTTTCACATTTTCTATCCAACATCCATCTCGCCACAACGTGCATCAAACATATAATTTTAAAAAAATATTAAGAAGAAAATGGTATGGAACCAGCATTACTCTAGGATATGGTTCCCATTCGTCCCGTTTTTCCCGTGACAGTCCCGTTTTTTTTTTTGGATAAAATGTCCCGGTGTCCCGAATTTACTCCAAATGTCCCGCTTTTTAAGGGTCCTTCCTGAAAACAAAAAAATCTGTGGGTAACGGATTTTATTCCGTGTTTTAGTAGTGTTACTTTATCAATTTCCGGTTACATCAAATGTGTTGAAAAGCAAGAGACAACAGTAATTGAAGTGAAGGATGAAGTAAAAAAACTGGTGGAAAAATTAAACTACAGGAAGGCAAAAACGTTTCTTACCACTACTATGAGAAATCAGTTGCAAGAATTAGAAAAAGGACACATAACAGTTGAAAAGTTTCAAAGCTATGCAGTAGATTTATATGACACCTGCATTGAATATATTCAGGATTGGTGTACACCATTTCTTACGCCTCTTCAGTCTATGGATTGGATCAATTTGAAGGGAAAGGAGTCTGTGTTTTGGAAGAACATCCAAGAAAGCTACATATTCATGAAGACAGTGTCACCAAATTTTACTGTGAATGAAGAGGACTCGTTTGATGAGTTTGCATGTGTGAAAAAATATTGTGAAAGCAAATTTGATGTGTTGAGTGAACTGAAGGATCAAAATGTGAGTGAAAAATAGTGTGAGATGTTCGCTCATAAGCAGGATATAAATGCTGAGAACCTGAAATGCTTAGTTAGTTTTTGTTTGGCACTGCCAGGATCCAATGCAGCTGTTGAACGTTGTGGTGAAGTGGGATGTTATAAATATTTATAGGGGACTTAGTGTACTGACTGAGATCAGCTGTGAAGGTATCTATATCTAATAAGAGTAGTGTATTATAGATAACCTTACTTGCTGCCACATATATATATATATATATATATCTCAGTCAGAATTATTCTGGAATAGTGTGATGACTACGTTGTATGTCTAGGGTATGTGTATGATGAAGTGTAAGTCATAACAACAACAGACAGATAAACAATTTAATTTATTCCACCACACTTGACAACACTGTGACACTCACATACATAAAACACTCTACAAGGATATCTTAAAGGAGTCACTGATAACTTTTCAAATAACAATATGTATTCATTTCTGTCATGAATGAATATGTGTCCTGATTCAAATACAAAGGGAACCAGGAATCACAATCAATTTTAATTACAAGTTATATGTACAGAATTTATCAATATGAATATTGTAGTGACATATATTATTAAAAGTATCCTATGTGTGTCAGTTGTGTAGTAGTAATATGAGGTAATACTGGTTTTGTTTTGTTCAAGCTCTGTTGGTATTTGTCATCATGACTTCAATAGTTTTTCTTTATTGGAACTAGTATTGGAGATGTTCTCAGTTCCTGATATTAAAACAATTTACTTCCCCTCTTAAGTTTATGTTACAATGTTATTTTAAGATGGGGGTACATAATTTTGAGCTCAGCTGGCCACATCAGCTTATCTTGCGTGATGGCGGCAGGAAAAGACTCCTCTGCTCGATTTCTCCCCTGGGCTCTGGAGACACCTCACTGATAGCTAAATGGACCAAGGAGTATGCTGTCCGACTCTGGATTCAGCAAAGCTCTGACCAGGTGCTGCTCAATACCATCAAGACCACGGTCCCTGAAAACAAGAAGGATGTACCTTCTACTTCATAACTAATTGATACTCTAGTTCTACACTGAGCACAATACACCACAAACATTGAGTTCAGAGCGTTAGGCCAACTGTCAGCTTCATCTGAAATACTTTATACCAGTATTAACCTCCTTAATGGTTACTACGCCTCTGCAATTCCAGCATTATTTCTGTCTAATCAATAATCTAGGTGTCAGTGTACTGTTTGGCCATTCCATGCAGGTTTACTTTCCTCCGACACCTTCTGTTCAGGCTGGAGCATTATAGGCTTTACATCATGTTCGCTACTGAACTACACATATATACAGGCATAAATTAACAATTCACATTCAATTTTCATTAAAAGATACTGAATGTTTCAAGCTTACCACAATTTATGGAAATAAACACAGATACGTTGACTAGCAATGAATTCTGGCACAAATACTGGCACAAATTCCCATCTGCTTATGTTCCAGGCTTTTATTTAGCAAAAATATGAGCTGGCTTCAACGCACTGTTGCTTTATCAAGCTTATTTGAACTAGTGGTCTCGAACTAACGCTCCTAAGTGATTATATCAGCGAGTCTGGCCAATGGAGCCACGTTTCGACAAGTGTTTGAAAAAATGTTACCCCTAACAACCAAAGATAGTATTTATAGTCCGACCAATCGTGTTTTCATCTTTTCTAATAAGAGTTTTTCAGGATTTAAAAACCTAACTCTGGGAAGGTTAGTGTTTTTATCACTGTCCGTCCGAAAAAGTTAGTGCATGTGGCCTTACACGCGTGATAGTAGTAATTGTGTATCGCGTTACGCTAGTTGGGGTGGCATTAATAGCGAAACGCGTGTTTAATTTTGCATGCGTTCGGCTTTCTGCCTCTCCCTTCTCTCTATCCTGCTTTATCTGTCTTTTAGTTACGCTGTGTATGGGATGAATGAAATATTAAATTTAGGTCATTGTTTCAGCTTGCGTGTCTCAAGTTTAGTACATGTTTCATTGAAGAAAGCGGGTAATAATATAGTAGGCTTTTACTATCAACGTGAAAGCGTTACAATTTGCAGACGAAGCATAAAACAAAGGGGATTTCGAGTACATTCCTTGTGACAGCACTGTTATTTTACCATTGCTCTTTTCTTTATTAGAATTTATTTGTTAAGCTTTACATTTACCTTTTAATTTATATATGTGGATTAGAATATTCCACGACAAACGTGTTTTTTCATTAATAAATGCGCTTTGGACAGACGAAAAACAAAAACAGACTTAAAATTGAGACAGTGAAAGCTTTAACCATTATAAAGACCCATTTTAAGGATTTCTCTTGTGCTGTTCTATGTCCAAATATCACAAGAAAAAAAAAAACTTCTTGAACAGGCCCATAAATCTGATAAATATTCTGATGAATCTGAAATATAAACTTGACTATTGTGTATTTTTTAAAGGTGCGATTTTTCTAATTAAGTATGTTTGTAATTTAGAATTCTTTTTTAAAGTGGAAGTTGTGTTAGTTAATGTGTGTATTTTTATACCAGTATTTTATTTTAAGTGCAACATATAATATATAATAGATTTATTTGTGCTTTACCTTAATTTTTAACATGTCCCGTTTTTTTACAAAATGTCCCGGGTTTTTTAGGTACAAATTTGGAAATGTCCCGGTTTTTAAACAAAACATTATGGGAACCCTACTCTAGGACGACACACTAGAAACACTTGACGTTTCTGGGGTCACCCTTCAGTCACAGTTACAAACAGGCAACAAAGACAAGAAATACAGACAGGTCCCAAATGTTTCTAGTGCCAATTTGTAAACTGAATCCACACCATTTTCTTTCTTTTAAAAAAATAATATATTATTTAGCTTACCAGTTATACCGCAGCTCCCTTATTTATTTACTCACGTGCGTCAACAACACGCCTACATACAAATGTACAAACACACTAACCCGCCAACTGACATAGGGACAACACAGAGAGGCACTGGCAGATAAACACAAGGAAATTTTGTCCCCACGACCCCGGGCAAGGAAAATAGATAACACACGATCACTGTGGAATGTCAACAATGTCACGGGGGCGGGGCCTATGTCAATCATAAGAAAACTTGGAATGCGCAGCTTGAAAGTGGACCATTGGCCGCGTTATTTTGTAGGGGTGACAGGTTTGTGTTTTTTCGTAATCTGCTGTTTCGAATAATTTATGTTTGGAAGCAAAGACCAGGCAGAGCATAATAGGTCGCATACCTTCCGCAGCGATTACGAATGTGTCTCAGTTGTAATCACGTCTGCAGAAAAAATAATGGGTGGCAACGTATATTTCATTTCTATTGTAAAACTTTTACTGTGGTTTATGTGAAATGGGACATGTAAATGCTGTTGTGTTCAGTGCTATAGGCAGTTGGTAGAGAAGTATGGTTTTAGTTCTCTACGAGAGGTCGTGAAGCCTGAGTACGCGTGTGCTGTAGCGTACCCGAAGGTATGCGCTACCTGTGCTGTGGAGAGAGAGAAAAAGAGAGAGATGCTGGTGGTGTAGTGCAGTGGCTGTAGGTGGCTGCTTGCATAATCCCGATATTACATAGCGATTTCGCGTTTGTTTTCCTTTTGTTTTCCCGTAAGCTATGTGATGAATGATCGCTTACAGATCCACTTCGTGTAGGCTAACAAATTGCAGAGACATGTGTTTGAGAACTGGTGGTCTAAAATGTGTGAAACACGTCATCTGGAACGAAAAGTGGTGCAACGTGTACACTAATCACTACAGGCACACAAACAAGGCGTCACAGTATGGTGTATCTAACTTGGGAGCTGTGGTGAAGTGGGATGTTATAAATATTTATAGGGGACTTAGTGTACTGACTGAGATCAGCTGTGAAGGTATCTATATCTATTAAGAGTAGTGTATTATAGATAACCTTACTTGCTACCACATATCTATATATCTCAGTCAGAATTATTCTGGAATAGTGTGATGACTACGTTATGTGTCTAGGTATGTGTATTGATGAAGCAGTGTAAGTCACAACAACAGACAGATAAACAATTTAATTTAATCCACTACTCTTGACAACACTGTGACACTCACATACATATAACACTCTATGAGAATATCTTAAGGAGTCACTGATAACTTTTCAAATAACAATATGTATTCATTGTTGTTATAAAGGTATATGTGTCCTGATTCAAATACAAAGGAACCAGGAATCACAATCAATTTTAATTACAAGTATATGTACAGACTTTATCAATATGAATATTGTAGTGACATATATTATTAAAAATATCCTATGTGTGTCAGTTGTGTAGTAGTAGTAATATGAGGTAATACTGGTTTTGTTTTGTTCAAGCTCTGTTGGTATTTGTCATCATGACTTCAATAGTTTGTCTTTTGGGACTAGTATTGGAGATGTTCTCAGTTCCTGATATTAAGACAATTAAATTCCCCTCTGAATGTTATTTTTACAAAGTCATTTCAAGATGAGGGGACATAATGTTGAGCTCAGCTGGCCACATCAGCTTATCTGGCGTGATGGCGGCAGGAACAGACTCCTCTGCTCGACTCTCCCCTGGGCTCTGGAGACACCTCACTGATAGCTAAAAAGACCAAGGAGTATGCTGTCCGACTCTGGATTCAGCAAAGCTCTGACCAGGTGCTGCTCAGTACCATCAAGACCACGGTCCCTGAAATCAAGAAGGATGTACCTTCTACTTCATAACTAACTTATACTCTCTTTTTACACTGATCACAACACATCACAAACATTGAGTTCAGAGCGTTAGGCCAACTATCAGCTTCATGTGAAATACTTTATTCCAGTATTAACCTCCTTAATGGTTACCACGCCTCTGCCATTCCAGCATTATTTCTTTCTAGTCAATCATCCAGGTGTCAGTGTACTATTTGGCCATTCCATGCCGTTTTACTTTCCTCCGACACCCTCTGTTCAGGCTGGAGCATTATAGGCTTTATCTCCTGTTTGCCACTGAACTACACATATATATACAGGCATAAATTAACAATTCACATTCAATTTTCATTAAAAGATACTGAATGGTTCAAGCTTACCACAATTCATAGAACAAACACAGATACGTTGATTAGCAATGAATTCTGGCACATTTACTGGCACAAATTCCCATCTGCTTATGTTCCAGGCTTTTATTTAGCAAAAATATGAGCTGGCTTCAACGCACTGTTGCTTTATCAAGCTTATTTAAACAAGTGGTTTCGAACTAACGCTCCTAAGTGATTATATCAGCGAGTCTGGCCAATCGAGCCACGTTTCGACAAGTGTTTGAAAAAATGTTACCTTCCTACGTCTCCCTAACAACCAAGATAGTATTTATAGCCCGACCAATCGTGGTTAGTCTTTCATTTGTTGCGCTCCAATCAATTTGGAGTTTACATGGTAGGCTATTTCTGTAACGTAAGGTTTTTTCAAACACGTTATAAAAAAATTTTATGAGCAGAAATGATTTCATGTTGTCAGGCATCCCCACTATTTTATTTTGGTTATAATTTATTAATTCCTGGACTATTTGCGTAACTTTTTACATATTCTTTGTCAGCAAGCCCTAAGGAACCCAAATATCCAAATTTAAAAGAGCTACGTGGCTGCGTTCAAAATATGCAATTTCTTCTACCTCCTGTTTCGAAGATGTGCTGTCTGGGTACTGTAATGTTTTCAAACGTAAACCCATCTATTGTTATCTTTCCTAATAAGCGTTTTTTTTATGATTTTAAAACCTAACTCTGGGAAGGGTAGTGTATTTTATCACCGTTCGTCCGAAAAAGTTAGTGCATGTAGCCTAACACGCGTGATAGTAGTAATTGTGTATCGCGTTACGCTTGTTGGGGGTGGCATTAATAGCGAGACGCGTGTTTAATTTTGCATGCGTTCCTGATTTTATTCGCCCCTCTCTCTTTATCCTTTAGTCCATCTGTTCGTTCGTTTTGGTAACGCAGTATAATTAATGTTAGGATTAATTTAGGTCATTACGCAGTCTGCCTCTCAATGTTTTTCCAAGAAATACAGCACACGTTTCATTGAAGAAAGCGGGTATAATACAGTAAGCTTTTACTATCAACGTGAAAGCGTTACAATTTGCAGACGAAGCAGAAAACAAGGGGGATTTCGAGTACCTTCTTTGTGACAGCACTGTTATTTTACCATTGCTCTTTTCTTTATTAATTTTATTTGTTAGGCTTCATATTTACCTAATAATTTATATATGTGGATTAGAATATTCCACGACACCTCCCCTCTTAAAACAGACATTATATGTCAGTCCTTTATTCTATATACACATAGAGAAATTTATTATTATTTCTGGGGTTTACGGTGATTCTCATCACACGGATGGCGGCTTAAAAAATCCGCTCCCAAATTGGTTTTTTCCAGATATATACTCAATGCTAAAATTATATGGAGCCAAAAGTAAAGACCATCGGAGTAACCTGGAGTTCTCATGCCTAGCCTGTGCTAGAAACGATAAAGGTTTGTGGTCTGTTTGCAACTTAAATGCCTTCCCATATAGATAAATATTGAATTTCTTTATCGCCCATATTACTGCAAGACATTCTTTTTTCGCTAGTTGAGTAGTTGATTTCAGCTTTATTCAACTTTCTGCTAGCATATGCCACTGGGCTTAATTCCCCATCCAATGCATCTGATTTCTGTAGTAGAGTTGCACCTAACCCAATATTACTTGCATCCGTCCTTACTATGAATTCTTGACTTAAGTCAGGTAATTTCAAAATGGGTTTACTTGTGAGCTTTTCCTTCAATTCTTGGTAAGTCATTTCACATTGTGGTGTCCATGTAATGCGATCTGGATGTCCTTTACGTGTCAATTCAGTTAACGGTGCACATATGGAATTAAAGTTTTTGATATACTTCTGGTAGAAACCACATAATGAGACAAAGGATCTCACGTCCTTCTTGGTTTGTGGTCTCGGGGCTTTCTGTAGTTTCTCTAAATTCTTTGGGTCAGGGGTCATGTTTCCCTGATAAACTGTGTGTCCCAAAAATTCCAATTCTTTACATCCAACGCAACATTTGGTTGGTCGGGCTGTTAAATTTGCCTCCCTAAGTCGATTAAACAGCATGTTCAGAGAGTCAATGTGTTCCTCAAATATTTCTGTTGCTATAAGGATATCATCCATAAAATTTGTTATACAGGGATTATTCAGAGGATCCAATAATTTTCTCATCATTCTAGAGAAGACACTAGGCGCATTCTTCAATCCAAATGGCAATCTATTGAACTCATAGTGTCCTTCTGAGGTACTAAAAGCTAGGTATGGTCTAACCTCAGGCTTTACTGGAATCTGATAGTATCCTTTACTCAGATCCACTTTTGAGAAATATTTAGCTTTATTTAGTCTGGCAAACAGCTGATTTGTATCCGGCAATGGATCCACCTGTCCTTCTGTAATAGCATTCAGTCTCCTGTAATCTATACAGAGTCTATGTTCTCCAGAGGGCTTCCTTAAGAGTACAACACCGGAAATATACGAAGACTCACTGTGCGAAATAATTCCTTCCTTCAATAGATAGTCTATCTCTTCCTTCAAAGCTTTCTCCTTAGCAAACGGAATCGAATATGGTTTCATACAGACAGGTGTGGAGTCTATTAGTTTCATATCATATTCCAATAGGTTTGTATGCCCTGGTCGGTCTGTTAACACCTCTGCATGATTATTTAGAACCTGTTGCACTCTCTCTTTCTGAGTTTTCGTTAAATGTGTACTGATTTTCACCTGTGCTGCTGTCTCACAGGGGTGTAATGGATATTCAAATGATGAAAGTGGTTCCTTTTTCATCTCCATGGCGATGGACAAGGTCAACAAGCGTGTCTCTTCCTGATGTTCTCTTTCCAAATATTTCTTCAGGAGATTCACATGATAGATTTTTTCTTTCCCCTTCTTATCTATCTTATAATTTGTTCTAGACACCTTCTCTAAAACTGTATATGGACCCTGCCATCCAATTTGTAACTTATTCTGACTCCCGGGCAAAAGAAGCAGTACCTTCTCTCCCACAGCCAAATTTCTGTCTTTCGCCTTCCTGTTATAATAGGCAGCATGTTTCTTCCTGGCTTGTTTTAAATTTTCATTGGCAAGTTTCCAGCCAGTTTTCAACCGAGTGGTCAGCTCATTCACATATTGGTATGAAGATGTAATGTTTTCCTCTGCCTTTTCATCAGTCCACGTTCTTAACATAGCTTCGAGTGGACCTTTTATTGGCCTTCCAAACAATAATGTTGCCGGGGCCATACCGGTTGAACTATGGGGTACCTCCCGATAAGCAAAGAGGGCGGCGTGCAGGTACTGGTCCCATGTATCTGGTTTTTCGTGTGCCAACTTTCTCAGGATCGACATCAATGTGCCGTTAAATCTTTCCACTTGGCCGTTCCCTTGGGGATGATACACACTACAATGGAAGTGTTTGGCCTGAAAGATCCTGAAAACTTCTTCAGTTAGTTTCCCCTTGAACTGAGAGCCATTATCAGTCAAGATTTGATTGGGAAAGCCTAACCTTGTGAAAATTGTGAGCAATGCCTCTGCCACATGTTTTGAATCAATCGATGACAGGGCTACTGCCTCTCCCCACATAGAACAAGTGTCCACCAGAGTCAGAATGTAGCTGTTCCTTCTCTTGGTTCGGGTGAGAGGTCCCACAAGATCCACGGCAACTCTCTCAAAGGGTGTTCCCACTATGGGCATTTCCCCCAGAGTTGCTGGTGCAGTCCAATGTTTAGGTGCTACTCGTTGGCACTCTGGACAGGATTTTACATATCGTTTGATATCTTCAGTTATTCCTGGCCAGAAATAGTGACAAGCTATTCGCTGTCCTGTTGCGCTGATTCCCATATGACCACTGAAGGGAATCGCATGCCCTAGTTCCAACACTTTAGTCCTATATGAAGTGGGAAGGACCAGCTGTCCGTGACCATTGGATTCAGATCCAGCCTTCCTATATATCAGTTTGTTCTTCATATAAAACTCTCCCTTGCCTGGAGGTGTATGAGATTTGGGCAACTTCTTGAAACATGGCTTGAGTGTTTTGTCCTCAGCCTGTGCCTTCCTCATCTCATCTGGGTGAGTATTTATGGGATTATCCTCCTCCTTCTTTGTCTGTGATCTGGTCTGCACTGTTGCCAATATCACAGGTCTCTTGGGATTCCCCAAGAAGACATATCTACACCCCAATATTAGAGGGTAGATTGGCTCATTTATCACTGCTGCTTTTATGATTCCTTCCACATATCGCGTTTTCACTTTTATTCGGGCGACGGGAAGTGCCATGGTAGCTACATCCTTGGTTGCAGTTTGAATCTCCACTGTTTCTGTGGTGTATTGATCGGCCTGCACCAGGTGAGAACTCACAACGGAATCGTAATCTAAACCGGTATCATATAAACACCTTATAGTGACACCATTACAGATGACATCTTCACACACTGGGGGGTGGTATGGTTCCTGTAATTCTTCAGGTTTGACCTTCTTTTCCTTTTTCCCCGATGTCATAGCAGCACAATGAGGAGGTTTCCTTCTACAATGGTCAGTGTCATGATTGTTCATCTTACAATTTTTACACCACCTTTTTCCTTGGTTGAAAGATTTTCTTTCATCATATTTCCTTTCATCGAATTGTGGGAATTTATTTTTATTTTCATACCGTGGCCTATCAAACTGGTGCTTACCTTTGTTTTGATCCCTAGGATCAAATTTATTAAAGTTCTGTGGTGCCCTAAAGTTATCCACTTGTTTCTTTTTATTACCTGTTACCTCTGCTTGAGCTGCTTGATACCTTTCAGCAACATTTAGCAACTCACCCAGCCTCTCTGCACCTTGTTCCATGAGAAACTTTCTCAGGTCTGGAGCCATGGACTCTCTTAATTGCTCTATAAGGACCATTTCCTTAAGATCTTGGGTTTTCCCCAGAGAAGTCCATTTCTCCAAGTATGTCTCTATTCGTGCAGAGAACTGGTGATAGGTTTCACCTGACAGTAGTTTAGCATTCCTAAATTTTTTCCTATAAAATTCAGCATTCTTTTCATATCTTAACAAAAGAGCCTGCTTTAGCATGTCATAATTTTCCTGATCACCTCTGCTCATTTTTGCAAAAACTTCATAAGCTGCCCCACGAAGTCCCTGAGATAACTTTAAGCTCCACCTTTCTCTCTCTAACCCATACGTGGTAGCTAATAGTTCATATCTATTTATATAGCTCTCAATATCATCGTCTTTCTCAACAAAATGATCTAAATGAAAATTCATAGCTGAGGTTGAGGCTCCTTGGCTAGCAGTGGCATCAGAGGCAAAGGGACTGGCACCATTTTCAGGAGCATGGCCCTGAAACTCAAACTCCCTTAGTCGTAACTCATGTTCCCTTTGTAATCTCTTCTCCTTCTTTTCTGCTTCCCTTTCTGCAGCTAATCTCTTGTCTTCCCTTTCTGCAGCTAATTTCTTCTCTTCCCTTTCTGCAGCCTGTCTTCTTTCCTCGGCTTCCAATGCTTTAGCCTCTTTGTCAGCCTCAATCTGCAACCTCTTAGTCTCAGCCTCAGCTTCAAACTGTAACTTCTTAATTTCCCTTTCAGCCTCTAACCTTCTTTCGGCTTCTTTTTCTAATCTTCTTTCTTCGCGTTCAATAAATTTGTCACATTCCGTAGTGACATAGGCAACCATAACTTGCCCATCTAATCCTAACTCTTTTGCAGTCTGTACAGCAGCAGATCGAAACTTGGCCAGGTCCGCCATTGTCTATCAGGTAAATTTCTACAATGTCTAACCAACAATTTAATCTCTAAATATATCTAATGGACAACACAGGCACCGTGAGCTCAACCTTATTTAATTCCACCCAAGGATACCTTTTAATTCTTATATTCCCTGAAGTGAATTACCCCCAATATTTTTAATAGGGAAAGATTCAAAATCCCAAGAGCGAGACCCCAATATATGTGGTGAAGTGGGATGTTATAAATATTTATAGGGGACTTAGTGTACTGACTGAGATCAGCTGTGAAGGTATCTATATCTATTAAGAGTAGTGTATTATAGATAACCTTACTTGCTACCACATATCTATATATCTCAGTCAGAATTATTCTGGAATAGTGTGATGACTACGTTATGTGTCTAGGGTATGTGTATGATGAAGTGTAAGTCACAACAACAGACAGATAAACAATTTAATTTAATCCACTACTCTTGACAACACTGTGACACTCACATACATATAACACTCTATGAGAATATCTTAAGGAGTCACTGATAACTTTTCAAATAACAATATGTATTCATTGTTGTTATAAAGGTATATGTGTCCTGATTCAAATACAAAGGAACCAGGAATCACAATCAATTTTAATTACAAGTATATGTACAGACTTTATCAATATGAATATTGTAGTGACATATATTATTAAAAATATCCTATGTGTGTCAGTTGTGTAGTAGTAGTAATATGAGGTAATACTGGTTTTGTTTTGTTCAAGCTCTGTTGGTATTTGTCATCATGACTTCAATAGTTTGTCTTTTGGGACTAGTATTGGAGATGTTCTCAGTTCCTGATATTAAGACAATTAAATTCCCCTCTGAATGTTATTTTTACAAAGTCATTTCAAGATGAGGGGACATAATGTTGAGCTCAGCTGGCCAAATCAGCTTATCTTGCGTGATGGCGGCAGGAAAGGACTCCTCTGCTCGAATTCTCCCCTGGGCTCTGGAGACACCTCACTGATAGCTAAAAAGACCAAGGAGTATGCTGTCCGACTCTGGATTCAGCAAAGCTCTGACCAGGTGCTGCTCAGTACCATCAAGACCACGGTCCCTGAAATCAAGAAGGATGTACCTTCTACTTCATAACTAACTTATACTCTCTTTTTACACTGATCACAACACATCACAAACATTGAGTTCAGAGCGTTAGGCCAACTATCAGCTTCATGTGAAATACTTTATTCCAGTATTAACCTCCTTAATGGTTACCACGCCTCTGCCATTCCAGCATTATTTCTTTCTAGTCAATCATCCAGGTGTCAGTGTACTATTTGGCCATTCCATGCCGTTTTACTTTCCTCCGACACCCTCTGTTCAGGCTGGAGCATTATAGGCTTTATCTCCTGTTTGCCACTGAACTACACATATATATACAGGCATAAATTAACAATTCACATTCAATTTTCATTAAAAGATACTGAATGGTTCAAGCTTACCACAATTCATAGAATAAACACAGATACGTTGATTAGCAATGAATTCTGGCACATTTACTGGCACAAATTCCCATCTGCTTATGTTCCAGGCTTTTATTTAGCAAAAATATGAGCTGGCTTCAACGCACTGTTGCTTTATCAAGCTTATTTAAACAAGTGGTTTCGAACTAACGCTCCTAAGTGATTATATCAGCGAGTCTGGCCAATCGAGCCACGTTTCGACAAGTGTTTGAAAAAATGTTACCTTCCTACGTCTCCCTAACAACCAAGATAGTATTTATAGCCCGACCAATCGTGGTTAGTCTTTCATTTGTTGCGCTCCAATCAATTTGGAGTTTACATGGTAGGCTATTTCTGTAACGTAAGGTTTTTTCAAACACGTTATAAAAAAAATTTTATGAGCAGAAATGATTTCATGTTGTCAGGCATCCCCACTATTTTATTTTGGTTATAATTTATTAATTCCTGGACTATTTGCGTAACTTTTTACATATTCTTTGTCAGCAAGCCCTAAGGAACCCAAATATCCAAATTTAAAAGAGCTACGTGGCTGCGTTCAAAATATGCAATTTCTTCTACCTCCTGTTTCGAAGATGTGCTGTCTGGGTACTGTAATGTTTTCAAACGTAAACCCATCTATTGTTATCTTTCCTAATAAGCGTTTTTTTATGATTTTAAAACCTAACTCTGGGAAGGGTAGTGTATTTTATCACCGTTCGTCCGAAAAAGTTAGTGCATGTAGCCTAACACGCGTGATAGTAGTAATTGTGTATCGCGTTACGCTTGTTGGGGGTGGCATTAATAGCGAGACGCGTGTTTAATTTTGCATGCGTTCCTGATTTTATTCGCCCCTCTCTCTTTCTATTTGAGTCCATCTGTTCGTTCGTTTTGGTAACGCAGTATAATTAATGTTAGGATTAATTTAGGTCATTACGCAGTCTGCCTCTCAATGTTTTTCCAAGAAATACAGCACACGTTTCATTGAAGAAAGCGGGTATAATACAGTAAGCTTTTACTATCAACGTGAAAGCGTTACAATTTTGCAGACGAAGCAGAAAACAAGGGGGATTTCGAGTACATTCTTTGTGACAGCACTGTTATTTTACCATTGCTCTTTTCTTTATTAATTTTATTTGTTAGGCTTCATATTTACCTAACAATTTATATATGTGGATTAGAATATTCCACGACAGGAGCCATCTCAGATGTTTAGCTGCATATATCGTTTTTGTTCAGTTTGATTTGAACACCGCATACAGAAGGAAAAATAAACAAAAGTGCATGCCACATTTAACATTTGAAGTTTAGATGCATGGCGATCAATGAATTTAGGATTGCTGCGCCTGTTGAATCACAGTTTATTGTGTAGTCGGCCATCTTTTCGCAAACAGGGTTAAGATTAAGATTATCATGCGTTTGGCCATCTTGTCGCAAACAAGGTTAAGATTAGTGTTAGCAGCTTTTTACTGTCTACACCTAACACTAAACCCCCTAACCATATTAACAGGAGGCTGAGACACTTGGGAGTCATGACCCAAGTGGGCCCGCCCCCCTTAGAGTGTAAAGGAGTATGCAGGGCCGAAACACTTGTTCGATGTGGGGGGGGGGGGACGTCTTCTGATGATCAGATTTCCTCCTGTTGTATCGCTCTGTAAAGAGTTTCCTATCATTGTTAAATAAACACTGGAGTTGAAATGAAGAACAGCGTTAATTGGCCACTGGATCGATATTCATTTGGTCGAAATCAGACAGGCCAAACCCCGCTGTTCTTCACTTGCTAATACTGGTTGAATCACATTCCACTTTACTAAACACATAATAGCACTTTTTAATTTTCTACACAACAAATAACCCTAACCCAGTTGTGACAAGATTACCATACCCATAGTAAACAATAATTTGTGTGTGTGTGTGTTAAATACAAAAAATCCTTTTCAACACTTAAAGGGTTATATATAGTGTGGTTAATTAAAGATAAAAGTTAGTTGCGTATCATTTACAGGACGTGGCAATCAACCCCAGCTTTTATTGGCTGTTTGTGATTTTTCTAGGCAATTTTTTCATTCAGTAGTTTGCCATTGCTTTCTGAACGGTACGGCGCTTATACCATTGTTAAAAATCCACACAAAGCGATCTGCTACCATACCGCCTGCAGCAGGTTTCGAACCTGGTATATCTGGATTATGAAACTGCGTTCATATCCATTAGGCCACAGACGCCGACAATTAAAGATAATAATTCTGATTTCTGATATCAAAATATGGCATCATCTGCCCACTCTACTCTGTCCACATAGAGTAAATCAAAAATGTAAAAGTGTGTGAATGTATGAAAGTGTAGGCCTATGCTCTCCACTTTCCATTAAAAAAAAAAAACAGTAACAAACAAAAACTCTCACAACTGCCACATTTTTAACAAGGGGGAGAAGGGTGGGAAAGCTGGTGTGTCTGAGATGATACCCAATCCACCAATCATCTACCATCATCAACAAGCATTACGAGACCTCCTCCAGAACCTCACTTTCCCATCACACTATCACTGATCCTTATATATTAATTTTTGTTCGTGTTATATAGTTTTACAACTGTAATTCAGCCGTTGTGTTCTGTGCATGTACTTACTTAAATGCAAGTGTTTCAATTTTGTTAAGTATTAAATCTTGTGTAAGCATTACATCGATATAGAAATAATAAAAGCTTCAAACATCCCATATTACGCTGTATGAAGATCAGTTTCCCAGGGGTCTCTGAGGGCACCGCTGAGTTTCATAAATGGGGGCTTGCATGGAATAGAAGGATTGGGTACAACAATGTCACCAATGTTGAATTGTTGGCAGGAACCAGACATGTGCCAGTGGAACAAGAGATTAGAAGAAGATGCTGGATACACATTGAGGATAGCATTACAAAGCGGTCCGTGTTCTGGAATCCCTTTGGTAAGGGAGACCAAAGAACACGTGGAGAAGGTAATTGGAGACATACATGAAAGGGCTGAAGAAGACATGGAAATACCTTGAGTTGATGGCACGGGACAGGAAGACTTGATATACGTTTGTTGAATGATGTTGTAAGAGGCATCTAATATATACGTATGTTTAGTTATTGAGAATGTTCTACACATACCGCTCATTTAAAAAAAATTTTGTACCATATTTACTAAAATAAAGTGGCATTGCAACATGGGAGCTGACATTAGTCATGATAATAGCTTTAACATGGTCATGCTGTGTTGATTTTGTTCATCATGTGGAACACCGTATTTTTGGGACTTGCTTCAGCATCTTTCAGCATACATGCCACACCTTGGAGATGAAAAACCTGTACAAAAAATCCAAAACCCTGTACAAAGACCCGCAAAACCTGTACAAAAACTGAAAAAAAAACATATCAAAAGAGTTAATTCGTGTAAAAATATTTTCAATTACAGTGGGCTACATTATAAATGAAGCACAGGGACTTTGCCTTTTAAAGGAGGTCTTCACTTATTGTAAAACCCAAACAATAAATGTCTGAGTTTATTTTACACTGTAAAAATAATGTGATGGTGTCATCATTTAGTCTATTTCTGTGCTTAATTATCACTAACAGACTGGGAAATCCTGTGTTTAATAGGACCTTATAAAAGAACTCTGAGACACAGTATTAAGGGGAATGGGTTAGAAAACCTGTACAGAAATTATATACAGGGTGTACACATCTGAAAATGCAAACACCTTGTACAGATTATGGGTAAACCATAGCATGTGGCATGTATGTTTCAGAGTTATTGAAGTATGAACATTCTTAGGGTTTAGTCATGGGGGTGTTTTGTTGGATGAGTGGATTCAGTAGAGAAGACCATTTTGATGGCGTAACAAGTCAGAAAACATTGGAGGATAATGTAAGAAGTGGTATGCAAAAATGTTGAGAAATTTCCTTAAATCTACTTTCTGTTAAGTCAGTGGAAGTAAGGAAAACAGTTGACCATTGTTACACAAAGCCATCTTGTCATATGAGAGTGAGCCATGGGCAGTCAACAATGTCTCATCGAGGTGTGGTTTAACGAGAGAATGTTTAGAATGCCATGTACAGTTAGAAAGCATTGTGAAGATGTCCTGATAGAGGTCAGTTCCCAAAGAAAGCTTACTACATACATTAAAAGGAAGGAACACACTTTCTGTTGGCATGTTAATGAGAAAGGCAGAATACATTGTTGCAACAGAAAAGATTAATGAAAAAAGGACACAGTGTGAAAAAGACAAAATTATGTGATTCTTTACATCAGCATTTAATGAATGGTAATGAAAGAAGAAAATCTAGATGTTAGGTAGTTATAAACATATAAGTCCACCTATGTCCCAGTCTTGACGTAGGGATGCGAGTCATGGGCAGTGACTACAACCCACAAAAGCCAGATCCAAACCTCAGAAATGAAGTATCTGAGGAAGGTAGATCAAGTAACAAGAAGAGACATGGTCCGCAACCAGATGATACGTCTGGGCCTAAAAAATCAGCCCCTACAGACCCAAGTAGAACAGTCCCAACTAAGATGGTTTGGCCATGTCTGCAGAATGGGAGAAGATTAGCTACCATGACAAGCATGAGAAACTAAAAACCAAGGATCCAGACCTCCAGGATGACCCAGAGTCCGCAGGGATGACAACATTAAACAATCTCTGAAGGACCGAAGACTGGAATGGAACCAGGCCACGAGGAAGACAGCCGATATGATAGTATAGCGCTCTCTTTGGCAAACCTCTACACCTCACTGTAGAAGAGGAACAACTAAGTAAGTAAGTAATAAACATCTGAGTTAAAGTTATGGCTGTCCTAAGTGTTCAGATTCGTTTATTTTCCGTTTTTACCTCATGGAGCTACTACTGCATCTGGTTCCCTTGCTGGTGGCCAGCACCAAAGCATTCATGGTTCTTTTCATGGCAATTTGTTTTACATGATGAGGTTGCTAGCCCTCTGCACAACCTGATGTTAGCCACATCTTGCGACGATCCTAAGGGAGTGTCAGTTCTATATTTTCTCCACTGCCTTAAGAACGAAAAACGAGAATCTGAGATAAATGCTAATTTTGTCATGGCCACAAAGAAGTGATGGTGAGAAAATAGTTTTTGTTGTAGTTTGTCTAATTCTGTTTTTGTTTCTTCCTCTTTAGGTTCATTGGATTACTACTTCTTTCGTGAATGGATTAGCTCCACTGGATTATAATAGGATAACCATCTGGATATGTGATGTTTCATTTCGAGAGTGTCATGTGTCATTTTCTAGGACTCCCAGATTCCAAAATGATGGTTTGATTAAACCATGTGAAGATACTATGTGAACGGTATACCATCATCGGAGTCGATGGTAAACTGTCCTCCATAATAAGTCCTGTGTTATTTTAACCAGAGAAAAAAGTAACGAAGTTAAATGAGGCTGCACACAATACAAAGAGCTTGGTATACATCACAAGAATCAATCCATTTATTTATTGAATTTCGCTGTGTGGATATCATAATCACATATGATCCGCAAGGACAACGATAGACCAAGCGCGGGTGGAAGAAGGCCTTTATTGGTGACCTTTGTCGGGAACAACCGGCATATGTTGAATGAAATACGCGACAGCCTTAGTCATCTACGGAAAAATGATCTGGAAGGCTGCCAGGACTTTACCAATCTTCAGCTCAAACCGGAGCTGTCCCAAAGCACCCCAAATCTCCTGGAAAAGTCTGCCGGAAGCAAGATGACACGCCGGGATAACCAACACCACAAAGCCCTGGCCGAGATTCGAGACAGCCTCCGGCCGTATCAGAACGCAAACAATGCCACCACCAACGGTGTGGGTGGTAGCAGCGGGGGGAGCAGCAGTGACAATAGCAGCAGTGCCAGTTCCACGAGCTCACATGCTGCAAGCGATACTGAGAGCAGCGTCTGCAAAGTCCAGAAAATAATGCAGTATGGATTTGATGAGGTAATTATGTCATTGTAGTTTTTTTGTCCGTGGCTTTGTATTGTCACCGCCTTCAGCTTCCAGAGAGCATAGGCCGTCATTAAACTTAGGAGCAAGTCCTGCTGTCATGTGCCATTAGTTTCAAGTATTTCCTTGTCTTCCACATTCCGTTCATTTCTGTAGCCAGTTCTCTTCTCCAACTTTTATGGGACGTCAGAAATCTTGAAAGGATGTTTAGCAGTGAAATACAATGGCCAAGAACCCTCTTGCTGTTTGTTCTGTAAGAGGTAAAAGAATGTACAGTTTAATGACTTACGCATAATTGACCATGACCTATTTCCCTTACATTTTTAAACGCCTTATGGAGGGATCATTCAGATCTGCCTGCGTCTGCTGTTGTGAAAGTGAAGGTTGGTCTGAGTTGTAGTTTTGCAATGATATGGTCTGAGTTGTAGTTTTACAATGATATGGTCTGAGTTGTAGTTTTGCAATGATATGGTCTGAGTTGTAGTTTTGCAATGATATGGTGTGAGTTCCACGAAGTCTTATATTTTCACACCAGACCACTAGGTCTTTTATGTATGGACATGCGCCCTGATATAACCGCGATGAGCCTTGTGTCTATGTTTAACGGGTCACGCCATGCCCAAAACGAGGCCAACCTCCGATTTAATTTTTTTTTTTTTTTTCTTAAATAAAATTAAAAAAAGTCTAGATTTAAATAGAATATTCCCAGTTCTTTTGCACATAAAGAGATGAGAAGTAGGCGGTGGTTTGCACATATACTGAATTTATTTCTCTTTTTTTTTTCTTCTACTTCAGCGTGTCTTCGCTGCTCGAGTGGCAAATTGGTTAGATGGTACGAAAATACACATATTATACGTACTGGACGGCACTAAAGGTTAAAGGTTACCAATTGGTTTAGATGGTACGAAAATACACATATTATACGTACTGGACGGCACTAAAGGTTAAAGGTTACCAATTGGTTTAGATGGTACGAAAATACACATATTATACGTACTGGACGGCACTAAAGGTTAAAGGTTACCAGTTGGTTAAATCGCTTGCTTCTCGAGGCAACGTTACAGGATTGGAAACCTGCTGGCGTCACGCTCATGTATATCCAGCTGTAAATGAGTACCCGACACTGCTCCTGAGTTAGGGAAGGCAAAGGCAGCGAGAAAGGGTCTCCCCACCGCATAAAGCTGGACCTAGTGTAGGGAAATCTCTAACACATCACTCCCCTGCAGAAGCACCTGTTATTGGACTACTTTACCTTTTTTGATGGTTTTGTCGGTTGGCAAATGTCAGCTGTCCTTGATATCCCTGGACGAAGACGCGAGTCCCAGACAGCTCGAAGAATCTAGCTTCACCTGTTATTTCTATTCTCATATTTTCCCATCTTGTCTTCGAAGCCTAGCTCTCTTTGTTGTTTCTTGAGTTCGCAGTAATATGTAATACAAACAATTTTGTATAGTGTATTTGTCACATGTATTAGTGTCGCTTTTTAAAATTTGATTCCCATTATAGCAACCGCCATCCGTTCTTTATTAATTTCTTTTGAAACGTCTTGCTATTTATCGGTTGTGTCGCGTGGAAAGTAGGCCATTCAAGTTTAAATTACTACGCATGCACCCGTGATTCATCGCGAGCACCCCCCGGACAGTTTACAGACGAGACGGGGGAAACATGTTTGCTTTGCAATATTTTCGCCATACACCTAAATCACCGGTTCTTTTATGTGACATCTGGTTCTTTACCAGACACACCGACCACGTTATGTAACATAAATTCTGTTGTGACATCTGGTTCTTTACCCGACACACCGACCACGTCATGTGACATACAGTCTGTTGTGACATCTGGTTGTTTACCCGACACACGGACCACGTCATGTGACATACACTCTGTTGTGACATCTGGTTCTTTACTCGACACACTGACCACGTTATGTGACATACAGTCTGTTGTGACATCTGGTTCTTTACCCGACACACTGACCACGTTATGTGACATACAGTCTGTTGTGACATCTGGTTCTTTACCCGTTTCGTTAGGCCTGTGGCCCAGTACATCCGATTTCAACTGGATTTATGTCGGGTTGCTTTTCTTAGCCTTTGACTGTCCCCAGCCTGCCTGCAAAGCAGCAGTGTGGTCTCACTGTCTGACTGGATTCTAAAAAAACATGTAGAAAATCACCAACGTCAAAAGTTAAGTCGCCATATTGGCAAGGGGATCAACAAGCTAAAGATAGGAACTACCGATCAGTGTAACTGTGGCACTGATAAAATGACTGCTGAACATCTGCTTCAAAGTTGCCCCTTATATGCGGCACAGAGAAAGTGCATATGGCCGACGCCAACTCCTTTCGTGGAAAAGCTTTACGGGGATTCAAATAGCCTCAAACTGACAACTGCTTTCTTTGAGAACATTCAAGTGGACGATGTCTTAGAGTGTACGAAGAAGAAGAAGAAGAAGAAGAAGAAGAAGAAGAAGAAGAAATCCCCTTCATGTCTGTCTCCAGTTCTCTTCTCCATGTTTTCGTTGGTCTCTTTTACCCAGGGGATTCCAGAACAAGGACGGCCTAGTAATGCTATCAGCAAGTTTCCACGATGTGTCCTATCCATCTCCAGCGTCTTCTTCTCATATTTTGTTACACTGGTACATGTCTGGTTCTTGTCATCAGTTCTTCATTAGTCATCTTGTCATATTTTGTTACACTGGTTGTAGTGAAATTGACAGAGATACAACGGTAAAATATCTCCAAAGATAACAATTAAGGATAAAAACATAATGCGTAGGCTGCGAATAGTACATGATCGCCTAGACCGCGGGTCATCATCCTCCATAAAAATTGACTTGCTAGACAGGAGGGGAACGGCGGATAAAAAGGAAAAAATATGACTGGAAAGATTGCGTGAGACTGGCACGGCTAAGGAGACGCAATTGGGGGGGATGGAGGAAAGTAAAAATTCACGTCCCCCAAATTGACACGAGGTACGGAATGGACGCTTTTGCGATACCAAGCCCTTGATTTGAATTCAGCGGCTAAAACGCAGATGTTTGGAATATTACAAAATTTAAAAAGTACTTTTTTCTTAATATTAATGTTAGGAATATAAAAATTAGCTGGCCGGATGGCCCATTCTGAGCAGTGAACAAATATGTTCTTAATTTTACAGACGGATAGATAATATTGAAGATAATGACAAAAGACAGTGTTGTTCACATCATCGACAGACTGTATGGAATCTAAAAGTGTCGCTAATTGCACAAAAAAAACACGACCTCGAAACGCAGGTGTTCAAAATTACTTAGTATGGAGGAGAGGGTTTTGGGTGGTAGCTGTGTCTAAATATAACTTTTAACGACAAAATTTTGGAGGGGAGAGAAAGGTTGGGTCAAAAATCGAGTACATTTTGTAGAAACACAAGTAGAGACGGACAGACTAACAGATAACCATCCATACTTGACTGAAGCATGACTGAAATGACTTTATGGTAGGAAATTTGAAATTTCAAATAAACCTAGGCAGTGATTGGCCACAGACAATCATATCATTAGCGCTCAGACGCGAAAGTGGGGCCATTCTTCAATAGTTGTTCAGTGATAGACACAGATTTTAAAGTGTGGTGATTTCCATATGAAAGAAAGTGTAATAAAGTTAGGGACGCCATACTATAGCCAGCAGCTCAGCTGAGTTTTGCTAGCAATTCTGTGTTATTTATTCATAATCTGAGCTGCGAGTTTCTGTTGTCAACAAAGCAGTGACTATTCAGTTGGTGACTTTACTCGAGTGTATCTGTGCAGTACTTGTGACAGAGACCACCATTATTGCCCGCCAGCACAGAGAGGTGGGACCATCAGATTTCAGCACCAGAGCTACAATTAAAAGATGAGTGAGCCTCTGGTCTGCTGGACATTCACCAACCACGTTTAGTTACTAATACCCTCATAAAAATTCCCACCATTTTCTGGACACTGTGTAGTCAATATAGACAGGTGTGATGAGGCCACCCCAACAGCACAAACAGTAACTATCCTCCCAAGTAGATGACTACTAGAACATTTTAATAAAACTAACTAGTATAGTACATATATATGTACACTATTGCATTTATGATATAATATTCCATGCATTTCTTTCATAATTTCTAAATCCTTTTAAGTTCTGGTCAACCTAAAAAATTGATACAGAACAAAATAAATGTAATATAATTCTATCAAAAAATTTTACACTATTGAGTTAGTTCAGTGTATTTTAATATTTATTAATATTATTAGTCTTGTTAAATATCTGTGGGTATATCTATAACCTATTACACCACACTACATATCATAACCCTAGACACTTTACGTAGCCACATTCATTAAAAAAAAAATTAAGTGTGAGGTCGTAGTGGTAGCAAGAAAGGCCTTCTGACAATTCTCAACTACATTTTATCTCAGGAGCCTTCACAGCTGGCCTCATACAATTACATTTAGTAATATCACCATCATACAATACCATCAACACCACTACATATATTGGGGTCTTGTCCAGGGATAATTAGCCCAACAGTAATATTAGGATCTCCTGGTGGGAGAAATAAAAGTAGGGAAATAAATTGTAAAATTCCCTTTAACATTAAAAGTGTCCCTGCAGATAAAAGTTGGTGAATCTTCACAGCCAGTAATAATTAATTAGTTAACTGGTTAGTTAGAATTGGTTAGACTATAGTCATAAGAAGTACTTAGTGTATTTACTGGTTAGAGATTTATCTTGTATATTATTATATTGTCTAAAAAGTATGGCGGAGCTGGCAAAATTTAGATCAGCTGCTGTGCTCACCGCGAAGGAGATGGGAATGGATGGTCAAATTTTAATTCAATACGTAACGGCTGAATGTGATAAATATATTGAACGGGAAGAAAGGAGATTAGAAAAAGAGGCTGAAAGAAAATTGGAGTCTGACAGGTTGGTTGAAGAGAAGAAGTTAGAGGCTGAGACTAAGAGGCTGCAGATTGAGGCAGAAGAAAAACGACAGCAAAGGGAGGCAGAAGAAAAAACGACAGCAAAGGGAGGCAGAAGAAAAACGACAGCAAAGGGAGGCAGAAGAAAAAAGGTTGACTGCCGAAAGGGAGGCAGAAGATAGAAGGTTGCAGAGGGAGCACGAATTACGACTAAGGGAGCTGGAATTACAAGGCCAGGCTCCTGAAAATGGTGCCAGCCCTTTTGCCTCAGATGCTACGCCCAGTCTGGGAGCCTCAAACTCAGCTATGGGGTTTCATTTAGACCATTTTGTTGAAAAAGACGATGACATAGAGGGGTACCTAGGACGTTTTGAGTTATTAGCTACTACATATGGGCTAGAGAGAGAGAGGTGGAGTTTAAAGCTATCACAGGGATTGAGGGGTACTTCTTATGAAGTATTTGCTAAAATGAACAGGGAAGACCAAGACAATTATGACATGTTAAAGCAGGCTTTGTTATTAAGGTACGAGAAGAATGGTGAATTTTATCGTAAGAAATTTAGAAATGCCAAACTGTTGTCTGGGGAGACATACCACCAATTCTCTGCCAGACTAGAAACCTATTTGGAGAAATGGACGGCTCTGGGGAAGACCCAAGATCTTAAAGAAATGATCATGATTGAGCAATTGAGAGAGTCCATGGCTCCAGACATGAGAAAATTTCTCATGGAACAAGGTGCAGAGAAGTTGGGGGAAATTTTAAATGTTGCTGAGAGGTATCAGGCAGCCCAGGCAGAGGTAAGTGGTGCTAAGAAGAAGCACATAGACAATTTTAAAGCTCCACAGCAATTTAATAAATTTGATAATAGAGAGCAGGGAAATAAAGGTAGGACAAACTTTGAGCGGCCAAGAAATGACTATCGCGACAGAAACTCACAGTTCAATGACCAAAAGTTCAATGAAAGAAAACCGTTGAACCAAGGAAAAGATGGTGTAAATGGTGCAAGAAGGATAACCATAACACCGAATTTTGTAGAAGGAAACCTTCAAACATTGCTGCAATGAAGTCGGGGACGCAAAGATTAAAGGTTAATCCTAAGGGACAACAGGAACCTTATCACCCCCCAGTTTGTGAGGATGTTATTTGTAATGGGGTCACCATAAGGTGCCTTTATGATACAGGTTTGGATTATGATTCAGTTGTGAAGTCTAGCCTAGTGGACCCAAGTCAGTATACCACAGAAACAGTGGAAATACAGGGGCGACTAAGGACATACCACTCATGACACTTCCCATCGCAAGGATAACGGTGAAAACTCGCTATGTGGAAGGAGAAATCAGAGCAGCAGTGATAGATGAACCAATCTACCCTCTGATATTGGGGTGTAGATACGTCTTCTTGGGGAATCCCGAGAAACCTGTGATCATGGCGACAGTGCAGACCAGGTCACAGAAGAAGGAGGAAGAAGGTGAACCTATAAACGCTCATCCAGAGGAGATGAGGAAGGCGCAGGCTGAGGATAGGACACTCAAGCCCTGTTTTAAAAAATTGCCCAAATGCCACACACCTCCGAGCAAGGGGGAATATTTCATGAAGAACAAACTCTTATACAGGAAGGCCGGAACTGGAACAAATGGTCACAACCAGCTGGTTCTTCCCACTTCATATAGAGATAAAGTGATGGAACTCGGGCATGCGATTCCCTTCAGTGGTCACATGGGGATCAGCGCCACAGGACAGCGTATAGCTTGTCATTACTTCTGGCCAGGGATAACGGAGGATATAAAAAGATATGTCAAATCCTGCCCAGAATGTCAAAGGGTAGCTCCAAAGCACTGGACTGCTCCTGCAACTCTAGGGGAAATGCCCATAGTGGGAACACCTTTTGAGAGGGTTGCAGTGGATATTGTAGGACCTCTCACTCGGACCAAGAGGAGGAACAGTTACATCCTTACTCTGGTGGACACTTGTTCTATGTGGGGAGAGGCGGTAGCCCTGCCATCAATTGATTCAAAACATGTAGCAGAGGCACTACTTACAATATTTACCCGATTAGGATTCCCGCATCAAATCTTGACGGATAATGGATCTCAGTTCAAGGGGAAACTAACGGAAGAAGTTTTTAAGCTATTTCAAGCCAGGCACTTTCATTGTAGTCCGTACCATCCACAAGGGAACGGCCAGGTAGAGAGGTTCAACGGGACTCTCATTTCTATCCTGAGAAAGCTGGCACACGAAAAACCGGATCTGTGGGATCAATTCCTGCCCGCCGCATTGTTTGCGTATCGGGAGGTACCACATAGTTCAACCGGGATGGCTCCCGCAACTCTGCTATTTGGGAGGCCAATAAAAGGTCCCTTAGAAGCGTTATTAAGGACCTGGACAGATGAGAAGGCGGAAGAGACTGTTACCTCATCGTATCAATATGTGAACGAACTGACCACTCGTTTGAAAGCTGGATGGAAACTGGCAAATGATAATTTGAAGCAAGCCAGGAAGAAACATGCAGCATATTTTAATAGGAAGGCAAAGGACAGGGAACTGGCAGTCGGAGAGAAGGTGCTGCTTCTACTACCCGGAAGCCAGAATAAATTACAAATTGGTTGGCAAGGTCCATATACGGTTCTAGAGAAGGTGTCTAGAACAAACTATAAAATTGACAAAAAGGGGAAGGAAAAAGTTTATCATGTAAACCTGTTAAAGAAGTATCTGGACAGACCACTCCAGGAAAGCACCCCCTTATTGACCTTGGCTATTGCAACCCAGATGCAAAAAGAACCACTCACCTCACATGAATACCCATTACATCCTTGTGAAACAGCAGCACAGGTAAAAGTCAGTAAGCACCTGACTAAAAACCAGAGGGAGAGAGTTCAACAGGTTCTGGAGGAACATACAGATGTATTAACAGATAAACCAGGCCATACAAATTTGCTACAGTATGACATGAAACTGGTAGACTCAAACCCAATCTGTATGAGAGCCTATTCTATTCCGTTCGCGAAGGAGAAGGCATTGAAGGAAGA
Source organism: Oreohelix idahoensis (assembly GCA_024509875.1). Taxonomy (NCBI): domain Eukaryota; kingdom Metazoa; phylum Mollusca; class Gastropoda; order Stylommatophora; family Oreohelicidae; genus Oreohelix; species Oreohelix idahoensis. Next base: position 74,302 of record JAMPIV010022134.1, on the reverse strand, counting down.
AATAGAGTATTTGTTGAAGGAGGGGATTATTTCGCACAGTGAATCATCTTTTAGTTCTAGTGTCGTTTTGTTGAGAAAACCGTCTGGGGAACACAGACTGTGCATAGATTACAGGAAACTGAATGCTGTCACAGAAGGACAAGTGGATCCATTACCAGACACAAAACAGTTATTTGCCAGACTGAACAAGGCAAAATACTTTTCAAAGGTGGATCTTAGTAAAGGCTATTACCAGATCCCAGTGAAGCCTGAAGTGAGACCTTATTTGGCTTTTAGCACTTCGGATGGACATTATGAATTCAATATGCTACCATTCGGACTGAAAAAATGCTCCGAGTGTGTTTTCAAGGATGATGCGCAAATTGTTGGATCCCCTGAATAACCCATGTATCACGAATTTCATGGATGATATTCTCGTCGCCACAGAGACATTTGAAGAACACATTGAAGCTCTGGAGATGTTGTTTGATAGACTTCGGGAGGCGAACTTAACTGCTAGGCCAACAAAATGTTGTATTGGATGCAAGGAGTTGGAATTCTTGGGACACACTGTATATCAGGGTAATATGACCCCTGATCCTAAGAATTTGGAAAAACTGCAGAGAGCACCTAGGCCACAAACAAAAAAGGACGTGCGATCATTCGTGTCGTTATGCGGATTTTATCAGAAATACATCAAAAATTTTAACGCTATTTGTGCTCCTCTGACTGATTTGACTCGCAAGGGACTTCCAGATAAAATTATTTGGACTGCACAATGTGAACTAGCGTTCCAAGAGTTAAAGGAAAAACTCACTAGCAAGCCTATTCTCAAACTGCCTGATTTGACACAGGACTTTGTCTTAAGAACCGATGCAAGTAATGTAGGACTAGGAGGGGCTTTGTTGCAAAGATCAGCTTCACCTGATGGGGAACTGAAACCAGTCGCTTATGCAAGCCGCAAATTGAATAAGGCGGAACAAGGATACTCCACAAGCGAAAAGGAATGTTTAGCATTAATCTGGGCAATAAAGAAGTTTCAAATCTATCTGTATGGTAGGACATTTGTGGTGGAGACGGACCATCAGCCTCTCGTGTTCTTGTCTCAGGCTAAGCATGGAAACACAAGATTGCTGAGGTGGTCTTTATTGCTTCAACCTTATCAGTTCAGTATCCAATATATCCCAGGCAAATTGAATGTCGGTGCAGATTTCCTCAGTCGGCACCCCTGTGATCAAAATTAGAGTAGTGGCAGACGTGAGGAGTAATTTTACCTATGTGTATCGCTGGTTTTGGAACTTGCCATAGGCATGTTTTCAAGTGGGGAGATGTGTAGTGAAATTGACAGAGATACAACGGTAAAATATCTCCAAAGATAACATTTAAGGATAAAAACATAATGCGTAGGCTGCGAATAGTACATGATCGCCTAGACCGCGGGTCATCATCCTCCATAAAAATTGACTTGCTAGACAGGAGGGGAACGGCGGATAAAAAGGAAAAAATATGACTGGAAAGATTGCGTGAGACTGGCACGGCTAAGGAGACGCAATTGGGGGGGATGGAGGAAAGTAAAAATTCACGTCCCCCAAATTGACACGAGGTACGGAATGGACGCTTTTGCGATACCAAGCCCTTGATTTGAATTCAGCGGCTAAACGCAGATGTTAGGAATATTACAAAAATTTAAAAAAGTACTTTTTTCTTAATATTAATGTTAGGAATATAAAAATTAGCTGGCCGGATGGCCCATTCTGAGCAGTGAACAAATACGTTCTTAATTTTACAAACGGATAGATAATATTGAAGATAATGACAAAAGACAGTGTTGTTCACATCATCGACAGACTGTATGGAATCTAAAAGTGTCGCTAATTGCACAAAAAAAACACGACCTCGAAACGCAGGTGTTCAAATTTACTTAGAATGGAGGAGGGGGATTGGGGTGGAAGCTCTTTCTAAATATAACTTTTAAAACGACAAAAATTTTGGAGGGGAGAGAAAGGTTGGGTCAAAAATCGAGTACATTTTGTAGAAACACAAGTAGAGACGGACAGACTAACAGATAACCATCCATACTTGACTGAAGCATGACTGAAATGACTTTATGGTAGGAAATTTGAAATTTAAAATAAACCTAGGCAGTGATTGGCCACAGACAATCATATCATTAGCGCTCAGACGCGAAAGTGGGGCCATTCTTCAATAGTTGTTCAGTGATAGACACAGATTTTAAAGTGTGGTGATTTCCATATGAAAGAAAGTGTAATAAAGTTAGGGACGCCATACTATAGCCAGCAGCTCAGCTGAGTTTTGCTAGCAATTCTGTGTTATTTATTCATAATCTGAGCTGCGAGTTTCTGTTGTCAACAAAGCAGTGACTATTCAGTTGGTGACTTTACTCGAGTGTATCTGTGCAGTACTTGTGACAGAGACCACCATTATTGCCCGCCAGCACAGAGAGGTGGGACCATCAGATTTCAGCACCAGAGCTACAATTAAAAGATGAGTGAGCCTCTGGTCTGCTGGACATTCACCAACCACGTTTAGTTACTAATACCCTCATAAAAATTCCCACCATTTTCTGGACACTGTGTAGTCAATATAGACAGGTGTGATGAGGCCACCCCAACAGCACAAACAGTAACTATCCTCCCAAGTAGATGACTACTAGAACATTTTAATAAAACTAACTAGTATAGTACATATATATGTACACTATTGCATTTATGATATAATATTCCATGCATTTCTTTCATAATTTCTAAATCCTTTTAAGTTCTGGTCAACCTAAAAAAATTGATACAGAACAAAATAAATGTAATATAATTCTATCAAAAAATTTTACACTATTGAGTTAGTTCAGTGTGTTGTAATATTTATTAATATTATTAGTCTTGTTAAATATCTGTGGGTATATCTATACAATCGCCACTTATTATCACCTTCGTCGATTTTCAAAAAGCCTTTGATAGTCTACACCGCCCATCATTGTGGAAGATACTTACAATCTATGGTTTTCCAACAAAATATGTGAATATAATCAAAGCGCTATATGACAATGCAAGATGTTGTGTTAGAACAAATAAAGGGAATACAGAATGGTTTACAGTAGAAACAGGGGTGAAACAAGGCTGTATTATGTCACCACTACTTTTTAGGAATAGCTATTGATTGGGTTATGAGAAACTATACCCACAATGAACAATTGGGTATAAAATGGACAAATGGAAAATTCCTGGGGGACCTGGATTTCGCAGATGATGTAGCATTCTTAAGTTCAACACCAAGACAATCCCAAGAAGCAATAAATAATTTGTGTCATCTCTCGGTTAAAATTGGTCTCCAAATAAATGCCTCTAAAACTAAAGCTATGAACTTTTCTAACGAGACCTTTGATATCATCTTGAACGGGAAAAACTACAGAAAGTTGAAAGTTTCAATTATTTAGGCAGTAAAATGACTCAGGATGGTGACACAACAAGAGAAATCCATACTAGAATTGCTTTGGCAGCTAGCGCCTTCAATAGATTATCTAACATTTGGAAATTACGATCATTGAATATACATACCAAGCTTCGTCTGTTTAATTCAAATGTTATCTCAGTGTTAACATACGGCTGTGAGAGTTGGAAAATAACAAAATCATTGGAGAACAAGCTGAATACATTCGAGAACAAATGTCTTAGCAAACTCATGAACATCAGTTGGAAAGAATTCCAGACTAATCGACAAATAAGAGAAGACTCTAGGCAGAAATATGTCTCCGACTATATAAGGAAAAGACGATGGTCATATATCGGTCATGTCCTACGAATGCAAAACAACAGAATACCACTACAGGCGCTCACTTGGGTTCCTGAGGGTAAGCGGAAAAAAGGAAGACCAAAAGAAACACTCAGAAGAACAATAATAAGAGAAGAAAGAACGTTGGGCCTAAATAATGTGCAAGAGCTAAGAGGAGTGGCGTCACAACGAACAACCTGGAGAGCACTGGTTTCTGCCTTATGCGCCGTGTTTGGCGCTTAAAGAATTTATTATTATTATTATATCTATAACCTATTACACCACACTACATATCCATACATGCCACACCTCAGACATGAAAAACCTGTACAACAAATCCAAAAACCCTGTACAGAGACCCGCAAAACCTGTACAGACTGAAAAACGTAACAATAGAGTTAATTAATGTACAAATATATTCAATTAGATGGTTCTGCACCATCATAGTGACATGCGCCCTTTGCCTTTTTAAGCATGTCTTCACTTGCTTTAAAACCTAAACAACAAGAGTTAGAATTTATTTTGTACCGGTATTGTAGAAAAGCTGTGACTGTATCATCATTTAGTCTATTTCTGCAAAAAAAATTAATACAATTTATGGTGGAAATGAAGAACAGTTTGGTGTGTGTTTCTATAGTGCCTTATAAAAGTATAGATCTAAAGAGACCAGTAAATAAGCGTTATGGGTTAGGTTTAGGAATCTTAAATCAAATATAATATATATATATATATATATTTTTTTAAAGCTAGCAATGAAAATATAATGGTACGAAAATACATGCAGAGCATTCGGCGACCGTCATTCCGATATTAGGCCTACCCATAATTTGTTTTGTATTATTATTCAAATTTACATTTCTTACGCACTTTCTACCGTAAACCTAACCTCAACCTTAACTCTAAATGGTACGAAAATACAAATATTAAACATACTCGACGGCAATAAAGGTAAAGATTACCAGAATCTCAGTAAAAAAGAGTTGTCAGAATCATTCAAGTTGAATAAATTCAACTCAAACAAGAATTTTCGTGCTTTTTCCACAAAATGTTTATGATTCGGAGGTATGGCAGCGTCCATGTTTGTAACTTTCGCTTTTGTAAAATCACTATTATCAGTTCTACCGTATTCGCTAGCAGTAAAATATTTTGTTCGTTTCAAGCTTAGTGGCCAGATTTTTCAATGCTGAATCCGATTATGCCCAGCAATTGCCGATACGATTGTAAACAGAAGAGTTCTGGTGCTTTTAAAATAGGACGTACGTCATAATGGTGCTGAAAGGGTTAATAATTAGGCGAAAAAACCCGTACAGACCCGTGTACGGCCCGTACACATCTGAAAACGCAAACACCCCGTACAGATTATGGGTAAACCTTTAAGTGTGGCATGTATGCATATCATAACCCTAGACACTTTACGTAGCCACATTCATTAAAAAAAATTAAGTGTGAGGTCGTAGTGGTAGCAAGAAAGGCCTTCTGACAACTCTCAACTACATTTTATCTCAGGAGCCTTCACAGCTGGCCTCATACAATTACATTTAGTAATATCACCATCATACAATACCATCAACACCACTACACTGGTACATGTCTGGTTCTTGTCATCAGTTCTACATTAGTCATCTTGTCATATTTTGTTACACTGGTACATGTCTGGTTCTTGTCATCAGTTCTACATTAGTCATCTTGTCATATTTTGTTACACTGGTACATGTCTGGTTCTTGTCATCAGTTCTACATTAGTCATCTTGTCATACCACTTCAATCCTTCTATTCTACGCATGCGCCCATTTATGAAAGTCTGTGGCTTTTTTGGGTTATTTCATTAATATTTTCACTAATTTATTCGTCACTTACAATTTATTTCCCTACCGAGTATCGGCCGTCAGTAAATTTACACCAGACCGTTTGTTTAAACTCTTTACATGTTTTCTTTTTTCCAATTAAGTATATTAGTATTATTAATAGACTGGTATGTTTGTTTGTTAGCAGTGCTTACCTCTTTTATTAGTAGTTATATTTTATTAATATTTATTAGTATTATTGTTATTAAAGTAAACACAATGAACACATTTTATTGAAAAATCTTTCAATCAACACCCTTTAGCTCCCCGAGGAGCATAGGCCTTCAACAAACACATGCCAAGTTCTCCTATCCTGTTCCATCCGCTCAAGTTCTTTCCATGTTTTCCTCATCATTTTCACCTCTGTTTCCAGTTCTCTTCTCCATGTGTTTTTTTGGTTTACCTCTGCCTCTCTTTTCCTGTGGATTCCAGAACAAGGACTGCCTTGTAATACTATCAACATGTTTCCTCAATGTGTGTCCTATCCATCGCCAGCATCTTCTTCTCAGCTCTTGTTCCACTGGCACTTGTCTGGTTCTTGTCATCAATTCCACATTTGTGACTTTGTCATACCATTTCAGTCCTTCTATTCTACACAAACACCCGTTTATAAAAGTTTGTAACTTTTTGGTTGTTGTTTTTATTGCTCTCCATGTCTCAGAGCCATACAATAGGACTGACTTCACATTTGAGTTGAAGATTCTTATTTTCGTGTTGGACTTAATTTCTCTTGATCTCCATATGTTTCCCAATGCAATGAAAGCTCCTCTTGCTTTTTGTATTCTTATTTTGATATCATTGTCTGTCCCTCCAACTATATGTGTACAATTTTACATCCTCTAGTGGTGTTTCTTCAAGTTCAACCTTGTGATAATTTCTTGCATTTATTCTCATAATCTTTGTCTTTTCCCTGTGTATTTTCAGGCCCACTTGTTGTGACCTCTTATGGAGAATTTTCATTTTCTCTTGCATCTGATTATGGTTATGGGACAGAAGAGCCAAGTCATCTGCAAAATCCTGATTATCAAGCTGTTTAGTCATATTCCACTGGATTCCATTTCTGTTGTGTGGTGTCGATGTTTTCACAACCCAATCTATTGCTAGTAAGAAAAGAAATGGAGACAAGAGGCATCCCTGTCTCACTCCCGTTCTAATCCTAAACGGTTCTGTAAGTTGTCCTTTATGAAGAACTCTACATGTCATGTCTTCATAGGTCTTCCTTATTAAGTTAATGATCTTCATGGGAACTCCATAATGCCTCATCAATTTCCAAAGTGATTCTGTCTACACTGTCAGATGCCTTTTCATAGTCCACGAATCCGATGTATAGCGGTGAGTTCCATTCCAGACTTTGTTCAAATATTATTCTCAATGTGGCTATCTGGTCTGTACAAGATCTGTTTTGTCGAAAACCTGCTTGTTCATCTCTCAGTTGCTTGTCTGTGGACTTTTTTAATCTCTCAAGGATGATTCTGTTTAATACTTTTCCTGGCAGTGATAGTAACATTATTCCTCTATAATTTGTGCACTCTTGTAAATTTCTCTTCTTAGGCAACTTGTCAGATAACCGTCCTTCAATTCTGCTGGTTTTTCCTCTCTCTCCCAGACTTTGCCAAGTAGTTTGTATAATATCTCTGTAGAGGAATTAGTATCTGTTTTGATGGCCTCTGTTGGAATTCCATCTGGACCAGCTGCTTTTCCATCCTTCAGAAGCTTTATTCATTCATTCATAACCCTCCACTCCCAAAGGAGCATAGGCCTTCAACAAACACATGCCAAGTCCTCCTGTCACATGCCATCATCTCAAGTTCTTTCCATGTTCTCCTTATCATTTTCACCTCTGTTTCCAGCTCTCTTCTCCATGTGCGTCTTGGTCTACCTCTGCTTCTCTTGCCCTGGGGGTTCCAGAACAAGGACTGCCTTGTAATGCTATCAACAGGTTTCCTCAGTGTGTGTCCTATCCATCGCCATCGTCTTCTTCTCATCTCTTGTTCCACTGGCACTTGTCTAGTTCTGGTCATCAGTTCCACGTTGGTAACCTTGTCATACCATTTCAATCCTTCTACTCTACGCAAGCACCCATTTATGAAAGTCTGTAGCTTTTTGGTAGTTGTCTTTGTTGTTCTCCATGTCTCAGAGCCATACAATAGGACTGACTTCACATTTGAGTTGAAGATTCTTATTTTCGTGTTGGATCCGATTTCTCTTACTTAGCATAGGCGGAGTTCCGATTTCTCTTGATCTCCATATATTTCCCAATGCAATGAAAGCTCCTCTTGCTTTTTGTATTCTTATTTTGATATCACTGTCTGTCCCTCCAACTTTGTCTATATTGCTGCCAAGATATGTGTACGATTCTACATCTTGTATTGGTGTTTCTTCAAGTTCAACCCTGTTATCATTACCTGCATTTATTCTCATTATCTTTGTCTTTTCCCTGTGTATTTTCAGACCCAATTGCTGTGACCTGTCATCAAGTGTTTTCAATTTGTCCTGCATCCGATTACGGTTATGGGACAGAAGAGCTAAGTCATCAGCAAAATCCAGATCATCCAACTGCTTAGTCAGAGTCCACTGGATTCCATTTCTGTTGTGTGTTGTCGATGTTCTCGTAACCAAGTCTATTGCTAGTAAGAAAAGAAATGGAGACAAGAGGCATCCCTGTCGCACTCCTGTTCTTATCCCAAACGATTCTGTAAGCTGTCCTTCATGAAGAACTCTGCATGTCATGTCTTCATATGTTTTCTTTATTAAATTAATGATCTTCAGGGGAACTCCATAATGCCTCATCAATTTCCAAAGTGATTCTCTGTCTATACTGTCAAATACCTTTTCGTTGTCCACAAATCCGATGTATAGTGGTGAATTCCATTCCAGACTTTGTTCAACTATTATTCTCAAAGTGGCTATCTGGTCTGTACAGGATCTGTTTTGTTGAAAACCTGCTTGTTCATCTCTCAGTTTCTTGTCTATGGACTCTTTTAATCTTTCAAGGATAATCCTGTTTAATACTTTTCCTGGCACTGAAAGTAACATTATTCCTCTAATTTGTGCACTCTTGTAAATTTCCCTTCTTAGGCAACTTAACCAGATATCCTTCCTTCTATTCTGCTGGTATCTCTTCCTTTTCCCAGACTTTACCAAGTAATTTATATAACATCTCTGTAGCCGTGTCGATATCTGCTTTGATGGCCTCTGCTGGAATGCCATCAGGTCCAGACGCTTTTCCATCTCTTAGAAGCGTTATGGCTTTCTTTATTTCTTCCTTCATTGGTCTTTCACCGTTAATTTGTAGCTCTTCTTCTGCTGGCTGGATGTCCGAGGGGTTTTGTGGAGCTGGTCTATTGAGAAGGTCTTCAAAATATTTTGTCCACCTCTTCATTTGCTCTTGTATATTGCTGAGCAGTTTTCCATTCTTGTCTTTTATGAAGCAACTTGTTTGCTTGTATTTCCCTTTAGCTTCTTTGTGCTGTTATACAGTTCTCTCATATCCCCTTTGGCTGCAGCATCTTCTGCCTCTCTTGCCAACTCCTCAATATACTTCCTCTTGTCTCTTTTGATACTTCTTTTTACTTCTTTGTTTGCTTCTGTGTACACTTCTTGAGCCTTGGCTTTGGAACTTCTGGTTTTGCTTGTGTTTAAATCTGCTTTCTTGTAAAAGACAGTAAATATAAACATCATCCAGTGTTATGCACCAACAAATGATAAAGAAGAATCTGAGAAAGAAGACTTTTACACCAGACTACAAAATGTCTTGGACAAAAAGAAAAGAAAGGACATCACAATTTTGATGGGGGACCTAAACGCGAAAATAGGAACAGACAACACCAGCTTTGAAGAAATCATGGGAAAGCATGGATTAGGTATGATGAACGAGAATGGGGAACTATTAGCTAACTTCTGTGCTTCAAATCAACTAGCTATTGGAGGAAGCATATTTCCACATAAAAGAATACATAAAGCAACATGGAGGACCTTCTCAATAGACCAGCTCCACAAAACCCCCCCGGACATCCAGCCAGCAGAAGAAGAGCTACAAAGTAATGGTGAAAGACCAACGAAGGAAGAAATAAAGAAAGCCATAAAGCTTCTAAGAGATGGAAAAGCGTCTGGACCTGATGGCATTCCAGCAGAGGCCATCAAAACAGATATCAACACGGCTACAGAGATGTTATATAAATTACTTGGTAAAGTCTGGGAAAAGGAAGAGATACCAGCAGAATGGAAGGAAGGATATCTGGTTAAGTTGCCTAAGAAGGGAAATTTACAAGAGTGCACAAATTATAGAGGAATAATGTTACTATCAGTGCCAGGAAAAGTATTAAACAGGATTATCCATGAGAGATTAAAAGAGTCCATAGACAAGAAACTGAGAGATGAACAAGCAGGTTTTCGACAAAACAGATCCTGTACAGACCAGATAGCCACTTTGAGAATAATAGTTGAACAAAGTCTGGAATGGAATTCACCACTATACATCGGATTTGTGGACAACGAAAAGGCATTTGACAGTGTAGACAGAGAATCACTTTGGAAATTGATGAGGCATTATGGAGTTCCCATGAAGATCATTAACTTAATGAAGACCTATGAAGACATGAAGAGAGCTGGAAACAGAGGTGAAAATGATGAGGCGAACGTGGAAAGAACTTGAGATGATGGCACGTGACAGGAGGACTTGGCATGTGTTTGTTGAAGGCCTATGCTCCTTTGGGAGTGGAGGGTTATGAATGAACATGGATATCAGCAGACCACAGAACTGAGAATCAGATTGATCACATACGCATAAGTAAGAAGTTTAGGTCATCATTGCATGATGTAAAAGTATGTAGAGGAGCAGATGTGGTATCAGACCACCATCTTCTGTTGGCTAAAACAAAGTTAAAACTCAAGAAATTTACAACAGTATATAGCTAAAGACAAAGAGTATAATGTGGGAAATATCTAAGCTATCAGGAAATAAGAGAAAAATTTTGAATCACAGTATCCAACAAATACCAAGTACTCCAACAGCTGGATGATGAAGCAGATACGGAAGACCACTGGCAACAAGTAAAAAATATATGGAACGAGACGTGAAGAAGTACTGAGAAAAAGAGAACATCAGCACAAAGCATGGATAACAACAGAAACCATTACCAAGATAGAAAAATCTTTGCATTTTAAATTTTTTTAGCGCATGCACAGGCCCCTAGGCTTCAGCCTACTTAGCCTAACGGATAATCCGGCCCAGTTTTAAGTCCCATCTCGTTATTTTTTGGTCTCCTTCCATTTCGCTTATCCTGATGTTTCCAGAACAAGGATAATACTATCTGATTTCCTCATTGTATGTCATATCCAACGTCAACCTGTTGCCCACCGCTTATTCCACTGGTGCTTGTCAGGTTCTTGTCCTCAGTTCCACATTAGTCATCTTGTCAGGTTCTTGTCCTCAGTTCCACATTAGTCATCTTGTCTGGTTCTTGTCCTCTTCTTCTTCTTTGATCCTTAGCCGCCGACCGTCAAAGCAGTCAGTGGCCATTACGCCTGGCGGCGTCTTGTAGGGCAACAACAAATTGATTCCACTTTGCTCGGTCGGCGGCCATCCTTCGTACAGTGCCCCAACTCTGGTTCATTCTTTGCATCTCAGCCTCCACAGTCCTCCGCCAAGTTGTTTTTGGTTGGCCTCTCTTTCGTTTTCCTTCAGGGGTCCATAGCATAGCTGTTCTTGTGATGGCATCGGGGTCTCTTCTGAGGACATGGCCAACCCAGCTCCAGCGTCTGCCAGCTATGATGGTGTGCATGTCCTCTTGCTTGCTCCGAGTAAGCAGATCTTTATCTGGTGATGATATTCGGCCAAAAGATTCAGAGAATTTTTCTTAGGCATGTTGTGTGAAAAGAGGACAATTTTGACATTTCCTTCTCTGTAACTCTCCAGCTCTCTGCGCCATACAGAAGCATAGAAAGCACACAGCTCTGATATAATCTTAATTTTGTGCTTGTGCTGTACTGAGAGGACTTCCAGATGTTGTTTAGACTAAAAAAGGCTATTCTTGCTTTGTTCATTCTGTTGTTGATGTCTTTGCTTGCTCCGCCGTCTGGTGTTACTATGCATCCTAGGTATGTGAAGGCATCTGTCTGTTCCAGTTGCTGATTCCTTACTGATATGAGCTCAGGGTTGCTCACATTGAGCGTCATGACCTCTGTCTTCTTTAGGTTGATGTTCAAGCCCACCTGCTGGCTATACTTATTAAGTCTATCGGTTTTTTCCTGGATGTGTTGATGTGAATGTGTAGCAGTGCAATGTCATCTGCATATTCCAGATCTTCCAATGTAGAAAATGTAGTCCATCTTATTCCTCTTGGATTGCCCACTGTTGTCTGGCGCATCACCCAGTCTATGACTGTTAAAAATAGAGTGGTTGATAAGGGGCATCCCTGTCGTACTCCTGTCTTCACTTCAAAGGTTAGGTTGCTCTGCCCAATGCTGCACGTAAAGTTGGCATAAAGGCTTTTTATGATTGACACTATGCAGCTTGGAATTCCATAAGCCCTCAGTATTTTCCATAAACTGTCCCTATGTATACTGTCAAAAGCCTTTTCAAAATCAACGAAATTAATGTACAACTGTCTTTGCCATTCTGAGCACTGCTCTATAATGTTCCTGAGGGTAAATATATGATCTACACATCTTCTGTTATTTCTAAATCCTGCCTGTTCTTTCCTCAGTTTGTGGTCTACTGCTTTTGAGATTCTCTGTATAATTATCCTGCCTAGTATTTTACTGGGAACTGAGAGAAGAGTTATTCCTCTCCAATTATTGCAGTCTGCAAGATCTCCCTTCTTGGGCAATTTGGTCTTGTCCTCAGTTCAACATAAGTCATCATGTCTGGTTCTTGTCCTCAGTTCCACATTAGTCATCATGTCTGGTTCTTGTCCTCAGTTCCACATTAGTCATCATGTCTGGTTATTGTCCTCAGTTCCACATTAGTTGTAAAACTAAAAGAAGGAGAAACTATAGTCAACCTGGTCATAGTGTATGGGCCAAATGAGGATGAGAGAGCAGAGGTCAAGGAGGAATTCTTCGAGCTGCTTCAAAGGACAGTGGATGACTGCCTAGATGAAATTATCATGCTCGGAGATTTCAATGCCAGAGTTGGAAATGACCATGCTAGATGGGTTGGAGTTATCGGAAGATATGGAGAAGATACTCGCAATGACAATGGAAAGCGACTCCTTAGATTCTGCAGTGAGCAGAATCTGATCATTACAAACCCAAAGTTCCCCCATAAGCGCATACATGCATACACTAGATGTAAACCAACAAAGAATGAGAAGTCAGTGATCGACTATGCCATTGTTAGGAGGAGCTCATTCAAATATGTCCGGGATGCTAGAGTCTGGAGGGGGCCAGAGATTGGAAGTGATCACTACCTGCTTACAATCAAAAGAACAACTGAAAGAGTTGCTCAGCCTAGGAACTGCCCAACATCACACAAGAAACCAAGTAAACGAACGGGAGAAATGAGCATTAAGACCTACAAGCTGAGAGAGCCAGAAATTAAGACCAGTTATTAGGGGCTTATTGCTACAGCGGTGAGCAACACAGAAGAACAACCTGATGACTTGGAAACCCTCTGGCTTAAATTCAAGGACATCATAAAGACAGCTGCTGCAGAAGCATGTGGTGAAGTCCGACTTGGGAACAAGAGAAAGAGGACACCTTGGTGGACAGAGGAAGTCAAAGAGAAAATAAGAGAGAAGAAAATGGCATGGAAACAATACTTAGGAGCTAAAAACACAGCAGGACAAATAGAGAAATATAGAGAAAATGTGATACTCAGAACAGAAGCAAAGAACAAGGTGCTAGCAGCAAAACAGAAGTCCTGGGAAGAATTTGGAGAAAAGCTAGAAAAAGATGCACAAGAAAACCAGAAATTGTTCTATAAGACCCTAAAGAACATGAGGAAGGATTAACAATGCCCTCTCAAATTTATAAAGGACAAGCAAGGCAAATTGCTTACTGCCCTGAAGGAAGTAATGGACAGATGGAAAGAATATTTCTCAGAACTCCTTGATGATGAGGAAGGTCAAGTATCAGAAATGATAACCACTAGCACAGAATAGGAAACCAATGGTGATGAAGATGACATAAAGATGGAAGAACTGAAGGCAGCACTGGAGAAAATCAAGATGGGCAAAGCATCAGGCGACCTATTACTCTTAAGGGTCCTACAGGCAGCGTGGTGCAACAAGACCATACCAAAGGATTGGGAGATTGCCATCATAACACCAATTTTCAAAAAAGGTGACAATCGACAATGCGAAAACCATAGAGGCATATCACTTCTCAGTGTCCCTGGTAAAACCTACTCTAGAATCCTAGAGCAGAGACTCTAACGCCTAGCTGAGCCACAATTGGATGAGGTCCAGTGTGGATTCCGAGCAAACCGAAGTACTCAAGACCTCATCTTCACACTCAGACAGCTGAGTGAAAAGGCCCTTGAGTATAAGAGTGAGATCCATCTTTGTTTCATAGATCTGGAAAAGGCGTTCGACAGGGTCCCCTGGAGCAAACTTTGGGACTGTTTGGCAAGGAAGAACATTCCAGCACCTCTGATTCATGCTATACAGAGCTTCTACAAGTCTTGTAGAAATTATGTGAGGACAGCAAACCAAAAGTCAGAAGAGCTCAGGACCACCACTAGTGTAAGACAAGGTGATATCCTGTCGCCTTATCTTTTCATACTCCTCATGGGCGATGTCATCAAGGCATGTAAGGAGAGAACAAGAAAGTATTCGTATTCAGTGGGGTACTGGAAGATGAGAAAAGTCTCGATTTTTTTGGTTGTCAATTGCTGTTGCTCTTCATGTTTGGCAGCCATACAGTAGGACTGACTTGACATCTGAGTTGAAGATTCTTATTTTTGTTTTGAACTTGATTTCTTGTCATTTCCATGTATGTCCACATGGACTGAAAGCTTCTCTTGCCTTTTGTATTCTCATTCTTATACCACTGCCTGTCCCTCGAATTTAAACGTATTACTGCCAAAATAAATGTATAATTCTACATTATTGGGGGGGGGGGGGGGGGGGGTGGGGGTTCTTCAGGTGCAATCTTGTTATCGTTTCCTCCAATTATTCTCATAATCTTCTGGGTCGTTCAGTACGACTAACCTTCCATGTGGATTCAGTCTTGGTAAGTGCCCCCTGGGTAGAGACGTAATTCCCATAGCAGATACTGCCATAAGTACGCCCCCCTGGGACGAAGAATCCATGCTTATACAGTTTATAGGATCGTTTTTTAAGGGATAATCACTACATGGCATGGTTTGCTTTTCTGTTACAAGTTGGGGAGTGAAGGGCGAGAGTCCAAGCGCCACTGAATCAACAACAACAAGGGATCCGTTGACAGGAATCCTGCTTATCTACAGTTAAGGATGTCAGTTGCCTATTTAAATGATGTTAATTAATATCAGGCATAATTTAAGATAAGCAGAAACCAGGTGCCTTGTTTGCTTTCTGTACAGAGTGGTGCGTAGGGGAGTGAAGTTAGAGACTTCACTGTACGAGGTCCAGCTTTATGAGGTGGGGTGACCAGGTCTTTTACTCGCTGCCTTTAGCTCCCTTACCTCAAGAGCAGAGCCAGGTACTCATTTACAACTGGGTAGACTAGAGCGTGATGCCACCACACTTTGAACCGGGAACGCGGTATCCGCTCGGCCATGCAGACGAAAGTAGAGAATCATACCATTATTTGTTTATTATTAGTGTTTACGTCACTACATTTTCTGTGGTCGTCTGTAGTATGTGCCGGTGTAAATTATCTTGTTCTGTTTAACGAACGATTTGATCTGGTGCCAACGAGTGGGTGGGGGAGTTCAGTGACTTACGTTGGTGAGGAAATTACGTAACGTATATGGGTGAGCCAGTTTAGTGCAAGGCTTTTCAACCCTGGCGCTGATAGGACCTTCTGGTGGTAACACAAAGATTATTGTAAATTAGTTGATGAACTTCCAGACCAGATATCCTGCAAGCCATATTTCTATTTTCGCTCAGTGTGGAACTGCAACTACAGGAAACCGGCACCGAAGCGTAAATAGGGTCTATATAGCTGTGGTTTCTGTTGCAATTAGTTTTAAATGATGACGTTATCAGCCCCTTGCACAAACCCATATTAGTCCACTTTTACGACATGCATAATGGAGCATTTGTTCTATTCTGTATGCCTCATCCAGATACCCACGGTATTAATACGACCATTACTGGTTGTAAATAGGTTTCTCATTCACGTGCTTTTTATTCTGTCGTTTTTTGACACGTTTTTAAATTTACAGTATTTTTCACCATACAGCACCGGAAGGAAAAGTTTCAGTCTACACCTGAGGGCATTAGCTTTTGACAAACACACACCAAGTCATCTTGTCACGTGACATCACATAGGCCTTCAACAAACACACACCAAGTCATCTTGTCGCATTCTGTCAACTCAAGGTCTTTCCTCACCATTTTCACTTCTCTCTCCACTTTCTTCTTCTTCTTCCTCCTCGTTCGTCCTGAAAAGGACGTTGGTTGCGTTGTGTGTGTTTACAGCGGAGCTGCGATATCTGCGCCTTTCGGCCGGCACATCCGACTTCAGCACGGCATTTTTCGGGACCGGGGTTGCCTTCCCTCTTCGATCCCTACTCTCTCAGCCGCAGACTGCAGTGATGCATCCTGTTTCCAGGACCACCACGTGGAGGTGGAGTAGGGTCTTGGTCAGCTCTGGTTCGCTGACCCTTACGCAAGCAGTCAAACTATGAGTCGCTGACTGCATTCTCTATTGCTGCGTCTTTGGGTCCCCTCTCTCCAGTTCACTTCACCATGTTTTCTCCGGTATGTTTCCACTTCTCTTTAGGACAAGTTTGTTGCGGATAACATTTTTGACGTCACTGGAAACATGATCTTTTCATTGCAAGGGTGTCTAACCTTTTTAAAAAGCTACACGGTATGCCAAATGTACGTTTTGTTCGACACGGTAGTTAGAGTTAGTGACACTGTATTTCAGAAAACAAAAATTTCACGACACACCACGGCGGGAAAATCAAATTGAAATCTTAATTATCACTGTAGAGAATCGTTTTTAAGGGATCAAATGACAATGATCCACATTATCTGCTGTTAAGGATGTCAGTTGCCTGTTTAAATGATGTTAATGAATATCAGGTATAATTTAGTGTTCAACTGTGAGATAAGCAGAAACCGAGTGCCTAGTTTATGTACTGAGTGGGACGTGTAGATGTACGTGTAGATTAGGGTGACCATACGCCCGGAATTATTCGGCATTTCGCGCCTAAACTGTGCGTCCGGTCGGATTTTTAAAAAAATGTTGAAATGTCCGGCTTTTTCGCGATTTACTAAATTTTATTAAAGACGCCATTTGGAAAAGTTTTCTTTAAATTCCACTTCCGACGACTGAGTTTCCTCAGAATGCAACAAACAATGTAGCAACAGTCACACAAGCTTTGTTAGATTGTTTATCAGTAATAGATTATAATCATATTTTAACTCAGTTTTACACATGTTCGCTCTATTTGTTTATTGTCACATGTTATCGAAAAATGCACTTTAAATGATAAGAAAGGTTTGAGGGTTAGTCTTTTAAAACCTCGTGGTCTATTGCAAATTACAAATAATTTTAACTTTAACATCCAATTAAACATTAATTAATGACATTATATATTTATTACACATGCCAAGTGCCAAATTAAACAAAAAAAGCATTTTGTCTCGTTTTTGCAAGGCGCGCCTCCTTCAGCCTAGACACATGGTCTGTCGGTTATATTAAGGCGCATGTCCAAATATAAAAGACCTTGTGGTTTGCATTAAAAAAAGTGTGTATTCGCAGATAAATTGAAGAAAAAAAATGTCCATGTTTTGCCAGAGGTCGACAAGATTTAGGTGCAGAGGTGGCACATTTGTGTCAGTAGTAAATACAGTTGCTACTCGTTAAAAAAGAAGAAGGAAAAAAACCCAGCACACACACACACACACACACACGCATTCAAAACTGACATTATTTACAAAAGGAACAGACACGGAACCGAAAAGGTAATTTCTACAGATGGGCCCTTTTTCTTGTCATACATTGAAACATTACACAAATGTGAAATCAGTGGACTGTACTTTAAAATGTTTTCCATCACTCAGAGAGTTCCAACAAATTTGCATGTGCCAGAACCAGAACAACCGCTGTTGTTATTTATGTGACAATGTTTCTGTGTGTATTTAAGAAGTGATCAAGCGTTTTTAAAGACGATTTTTATCACCTTAATATATCAATAGACACAAAACCAAGGTGATTTGATGAAATTATTGTTTGATGTGTAATAAATAAGTTTCACTGTCATTTATTATTGAACTTAAATATGTCCTACTTTTTGTCATTTTTCACTATAATGTCCTCCTTTTCATGACCAAAAAAGTGAATATTGTCCTCCTTTTTTGCGTTGAACGGTATGGTCATCCTAGTGTAGATGTCATGTTTATATATAATGATAGGTGTAGATATCCTGTTTGTATTTAGTGGTGCGTGTACAAGCCTTATTTGTATGCAGTGGTGCGTGTAGATGCCTTGTTTGTATGCAGTGGTACCAGTGCACCACAAAGTATGATAAGCACTGAGTGAAACAAGTGCACTCTGCAGGGGGCAGTGAAATATGTCTTAACGATCATGAGTACTGGTGAACCTGCTTGCGTCACTCCTAGGATGGAAGCAGAAAAGGTTACCGGTTGGCTGCGCCTAGATGTAGGAGAAGTTGTGGAGTTAGAACTAACTAGGCTTAGTGAAAACAGTAGTACAAGTTTATAAAATGGAATAAGTAGCTGAGTTCATAGAGTGGGACCAAGTTTGTAAAATGGCGATGTATAAGTAGGGAGATTTAGCGTGGGCAAAGTTGAAATATGTGATATAAATAACGGAGTTCCCAGAGTGGGCCAAGTTTATAAAGTGACGATATGTAAATATCGGAGTTCCAAGAGTGGGTGACGTTTATACATTGATGATATATCGGTAGAAGAGTTTCTTGAGTGGGCCAAGTTTATAAAGTGACACAGAAATGAGGTGGCTTGTCATGCTTTGTCTTTTTCACTATTTGTTTCTCTTTTAAGGGATGGAACTTCCCCTGCAGATGGCATACTTCTATGGAGTCTGCGGCACATCATATCGTGTGCTCTGAAAGTGGTGTAGCAATTCATTTTTGAAAATGAAATTGGGCCCCCCCCCCCCCCCTCCCCCCCCCTGGACACAGTCTTCCTTATGGTTTTCACTTTAC
Source organism: Oreohelix idahoensis (assembly GCA_024509875.1). Taxonomy (NCBI): domain Eukaryota; kingdom Metazoa; phylum Mollusca; class Gastropoda; order Stylommatophora; family Oreohelicidae; genus Oreohelix; species Oreohelix idahoensis. Next base: position 55,402 of record JAMPIV010022134.1, on the reverse strand, counting down.
GCCCCGTGCTTGGTTAGGTGCAGTAAACGTCTTTTTTTCCTCTCTAATATTGGCCATTGGTGACACCAAAGGTGGGGGTGGGAGGAAGGTGTGAAATATAGTAAAACGAAACGTGTCAGTTGCGTGTCATCGGCAGACGCATTGACGTTCGCGAGATGGACGTTCACGAGATCGGGTTCCGAGTGTGACGTCAGCCTAATTAATGACGGGTTTCTGTGGACGTTTTTTTTAAAAATAACATATTGCCTCGTTTTGGCGAGGTGCGTTCCCTTCAACCTAGACGGTTATATTAGGATGCATTTTCAAATAAAGAAGATTTTTGGGAAGTAGTGATATCGGATGTGTTTTCCGGAGAGGAAGAATGAATGTGCCCACCCCCTCCTCATCCAACGTCGTAAGAGACGACTTATGTAAGGTTCATCTTAGAACTTATTCATGTATCATGCTTGGTGGCAAAAGCGATCATGTCTCTCCACAACTTCCTGTCTCCAGTTCTGTTGATCAATTCTATTGTTGACTTGTTTTCATGCCTTGATGTCAAACTTTCCAGCATCTTCTGTCTTTGTAGTCCCATGTCTCTTTTTCCTTCAATCTTTCTTGTTGTCACAGTATATTCCAACTTTTTTTCTTATAACGCGCTGCCACTGTTGGGGCACTCTTTTTGGGACGCTTCGTTGGCTGTGTGTCCTTTCGCGATTCACTCTCACAGCGAGGCGGTAGTGCCGTTCGGAATGTCCCTGGTTCGATTCCACGGTGAGCGTATCGTTTCTGTTATGTTGTCTGTAATATACTTTTATATTCTCTAATATATAGTTCTGTTGTCTGTAATATACTTTTATATTGTCTGTAATATAAGTTTATGTTCTCTTTAATATACTTTTCTGCTGTCTGTAATATACTTTTCTGCTGTCTAAAATAATAATTCATTCGTTCTTACGAATACACGCTGTTTACCTATATTCGCTTATTATTTGGTAAAAAGTTTGAATGTTTTCGTGACCTTTTCCCCCATCCTTGTTTTTAAATGAGTTATGGAAATGTTCCAATTGAAGTTAGTAAACATGTTGATAAGGTCAAAGGTTACACAAAGTGTGACTTGTGCAAATGACAGGATTTTGATCCCCTAGACGTTCCTTTTAGTCCGTTCCAAACCCTGCCCCAGGATCTAGCGAAGCCAGTCGGGTTGTTGATTGTTCCCCCTGACCTGAAATGGATACTTCTGTTTTATATAGTTCACTCTACATGGTGATTGAGAAGTTACTTCCTATTTTGAAATTGTGATTTCTTCACTTCTATCCGACTAATGTAATGTGAAACAAACGTCAGATTAAACACAGTTAACTGCTATTTTATTTTAAAACAATGTTGTCACATTACCTTTACCACTGAGCGTGAGCTCCGGTTTGTTCAACGCATGATGTGATAGCAGACAGTAGTATTCGCTGTCTCTTGTGACGTCAATGTAGGGTCAGTTTTATAATTTATTTTAATTTGTTTGTAGAAGGAAACAAATTCATCTTATAATCAAATAACAGTTATTGCTCCTGGCTCAGACATTTGTTTCATTTATATTCAATTGATATACGTGATAGTATGAAAATATAAAATAATATATGACGTGACTTCAATCTCCCACTAGTGTCTTGTCGATTATTGTATTTAAGATTTAACCTCGTATCGGCTAAAGCTACCCTCAGGCCTAACTACCTCCACCTCCCAGGCAAGTATAGGCACCTGTGTATTACAGCCAAAGGCATTATTACTCACGTCAGTGTTTTTAAAACTGGTATGTGAGAAAAAAAATGGATGCTTGTAGGCCACATTTTAGTGAGGCGCGCTCCACTCAACCCAGACGTAAATTCTATCGGTTATATTAGGGCGCATGTCCAGATATTAAGAAGATCTAGTGCTCTGATATACAGCCAAAGAAGTTTGGTATTAATATTGAATTTTTAGCGTCAATGACGAGAGGAAAAATTAAAGAGATTGAATTTGGGTGATCAGAGCGCTGTATAGCGTTTTAATTTTACATCTCTCTCTCTCTCTCGCTCGCTCACGCACATATTTAAGTCCAATAAATAAATCAGTCAATACCCTTTAGCTGCCCAAGAAGCATAGGCCTTCAACAAACACATGCCAAGTCATCCTGTCACGTGCAGTCAGCTCACGTTCTTTCCGTGTCTTCTTCATCATTTTCATGTCTGTCTCTATTTTCTGTTTTCCACGTATGTATTGACTACCTCTGTCTAGAGATTCCTGAACAAGGACTGCCTTGTAATGCTACCAACAGGTTTCCTCAGTGTGTCTTATCTGTCCAAGAAATGGCTTAATTAAGAGTCTGTCTGAGTAAAGAGACAAGACACCAGTTTTAAGGAAAGTCTGAGAAGATAGATTAAGATGAGAATTAAAGTGACTGTGGAGGATGAGACTTATAGCTTCAAGGGTGAGAACCTAGATTGACTCTCCCTCGCCACTTGTGACTTTTTTTATTTTATTAGCTACTGTCTCACCACCTCTCGCTCAGCTGAGATAAGGTATGCACTAAATACACAACTGTACAGTTAAAAAATACAGTTACAGTATAGTGAAAGACAAACTGATCCACTGTACATTTTATAGTTTATTAAACAAACAAATCTTTACCACAGCGAAAAAACAACAATAACGTGCGAGCTCGCACAACCTGAAAACAAAGAACAAATCATTGAAAGACACAATTATCAAATCACCATGCTCTCTTTCACAACTACACGAAAACAACTAAGGTTAAAGAAGTATACCTGGCGGGGGTCTCTAAGTAAGAGCCACACCACTTAAACTCTACTATTACTAACTGACTACGCTGTGGAGTCCCAAACACCACAAGAATACTCTCCACTAGTTTTCACTCTGTCCCGTTTAACCAGTCAGAGGAAGACTTACTAACTAATCTGACTAAAATGTCTCAAAGGCGCTCCTACACAACTAACTTATACACCACTAAATCCTACTCCACTGAATTCTGCAGAACTAACTCAGGCTCTCCTCTAAGTATTATCGGTCTAACTCTACTCTCTCCCCTGTACTTCAGTTCAATGCCTTCCTGACGCTATCTTCTTCGTCTGAGGCTCAGCTGCGTTACCCTTCGTCAGGTACCTCCTCCCGTTAGCATTTAGAAAGGTATGATTTCCCTCTCTCCTCTCCAGAATAACTGATGAAGGGGCCCTTGGTGACTATATATTTTTGCTTCTGGCTGTAGATCTAGCAATGATGATGGTAACTCAATTCTTCACATACAAACGACGATTTAAACCGCTTCGGGTTATGGCCTACTGCTTTATTGTGGCAGTATGTAAACAATACCAGGCAACGTAGCCTGTTCTGTATTGGGCCGTAAGAGCTAAGAGCTCCAATTTCTAGGCAATTCCACGCTAAGGTATATGTTTCAGGTCAGGAGAATTCCCAATGCTTCTATGTCTTGCAGACGTAACTAGTGGCGCCTGTTACTTTGCGCGTACCCAGTTTTGTTTTAAATTACACCGATGTCTCTTGCCTCCCTCTCCGAGAAGGCAAAGTCCGTTGCAGGCTTAGGGATCTACAACGCCGTGAATCGCTGTAAAACAAAACAACTTATATACACCAATTCACAAATTACATGATTCAAATACATTAACCACCAAAGATTTACCACCACCCCGCTTTCCCATAAAACTCCACTTGGTACTTGTGTGATATTTCACCGCTAAAATAAAATTTTCCAAATTTATTACCCAAACTGATAACCGTACTCTTTCCTTACAATTTTTTCTTTTTTTTTTCCGCCTGCGCGGGATTAGTCCATTTAACAGGTAGGGGTTGTGGGTTAGTATTTGAGAGCTGCCACCTCGGCGGCGCATTCCCATGGTCAGTTGTGACTGAAGGGGCTATTATTATTATTATTATTATTATTATGTATTTATTTTTTTTAATGTAAAATTTTTGCCTCGTCTTGGCGGGGCGCGTCCCGTTCAACCTAGTCATCATCATCAGCTTTCAAGTCCCTAAGGAGCATTTGCTTTATACCAAGTCTTCCTGTCCTGTGCCATCAGCTCAAGGTCGTTCCATAATTTCTTCATCCTCTTCTTGTCTGTCATCAGTTCTCTTCTCCGTGTATTCCTTGGTCTTCCTCTGCCTCTCTTACCCTGGGGGTTCCAGACCAAGGACTGCCTGGTAAAGCTATAAGCAAGTTTGCTCAGTGTGTATCCTATCCATCTTCAGCGTCTTCTTCTCATGTCTCGTTCTTCTGGCACTTGCCTGGTTCGTGTCATCAATTGCACATTAGTGATCTTGTCATACCACTACAATCCTTCTATTTTAGACAAGCAACCATTTATGAGGGCGTCCGTGGTTTCAGCGCAGGCTTCTCTCGACAAAGGTAGTGGGCTGGAGACATGGTGGCGTCACGCTACAATCTACCCAGCTGTAAGTGGATGGATACCTGACTCTGCTCTGAAAGGTAAAGGCAGCCAGGAGGGGAGCTGGTTATAGCACTACTCTGAGATCATCCAGGTCTGTATTATTTTGGCTTTTCAATGCCGCAATTACTGACTGTGCATCAGAAAAGAAAGCAACCCTTCTCTCTGCGCTTTCTTTTGTCAATATAACCTCTGCTACAGTTTTCAGGGCCTCTGCCTCTGCTCTGAAGTTGTTGGAGAATCGTCCTGTCGCCACTGACAGCATTTTTTCTGCACCAGTGCTTAAGGTCAGAAAGACGCCCCCACCTCCATTTTCTGTTGCATTTGTTTCTGATCCATCTGTGTATGCATGGGTCCAGGTGTTGCGTGGATAATGTTTCTCTATGTATTTTGTAAACGACTGTGACTGACGAAGGAATCCAAATACATCATTCAACTTTTGATAAGCTTTCTGGCGTTTTGACAAGGTAGCAAGCTATCAATAAGGACAAGAAATGTTCGGCTTTTAAACTGCTGAGAAGGCGTTTGAGATTCATCAATTGTGCTGGAACCACTGAAATCATCATACTCTCGATTTCGTTTGTGTTTCCTTCGAATTTGTTCTTGATAATGTTCACACTCAGTCACATCCTTGGCCTTTTGCTCTATGTCTGCAAAAGTAGACCGCATAGCTTGAATATACCCCCGCAGGGATTCATAGAGTGCACAAGCCGTATTCAAATCTTGGTCAGAAGATTGCAAAGAAGCACTGGTCATTTGAAAACGGTGTAATACTTGATCCCACAGTATGATCATTATTCCTGTTTCTAACTTCATCATGGTTGAAAGTAGACAACGAGCCTGTTGACGACACTCTGCCTTCTGATCATTGTTATCTGAAATATCATCCAAGACTTGTTTTATTGCAGAAAAGCTGTGTAAAAGTGCTTTTGTCGCATCTGCCCAAGCGGACCATTTCACAAAGGGCAAATGGGACTTATTATGACTACCGCCAGCACATAATGCAGTAGAAAGGAGACCCCACCGGTAGGTAGAAGCAGAAAAGAAGGTGTACAGGCTTTCAACAAAAATCCAAAGAAAATGACTGCTTCTGTCCGCAAACAGTTAAGATAAAAGTAATAAAGAGTCACACTAAGTCACCCTGTTATGCTCTTTCTCTCACAATTTCGTGACATCAAATGAAAAGGCGCTAAAGATGGCATACATCACAAGATCATTGGTTTAACGCTCGTATTAGAAAATGACCAAAAAATGATGTACATATTTATTGGCTCGGGGCCCTAAAAGCGCTACTTTTGCTACTACGTTAATCCGGCTCTGATTAGGTAAATATTTGACAAGGATCAGTGCATAGTGAGGGAGGGGGACCAACTTCCCACCCAGCCCTCTCCACCCGGCCCTCCACACCCAGCGGTGAGGTTTTTTTTTTAAGTTTTGTCTCGTTTTGGCGAGGCGCGTCCCGTTCAATCTAGTCGGTTATATTAGGGCGCATGTCCAAATATAAAAGACCCTTAAGTCTAGGGAATTGCTAGTCATCGTAATCATCATCATCAGCTTTCAAGTCCCTATCAGAGTCAGGTACCCATTTACAGCTGGTTAGACTGATGCGTGACACCTGTTCCCGGCCTCGTTGCTGTTGCCTTCTCTAACTCAAGATCAGAGTCAGGTACCCATTTACAGCTGGTTAGACTGATGCGTGACACCTGTTCCCGTCCTCGTTGCTGTTGCCTTCTCTAACTCAAGATCAGAGTCAGGTACCCATTTACAGCTGGTTAGACTGATGCGTGACACCTGTTCCTGTCCTCGTTGCTGTTGCCTTCTCTAACTCAAGATCAGAGTCAGGTACCCATTTACAGCTGGTTAGACTGATGCGTGACACCTGTTCCCGTCTGGGGGCCGAGTCTAACTCAAGATCAGAGTCAGGTACCCATTTACAGCTGGTTAGACTCTACCAAGCTTTGAACCAGAAACCCGGTAACTTATCGCGGTAGTGGATCACTGTTGACACATCTTAGGTCCCAATTCAATACCGTTTTATTGCTTATAAACTTAAAATACGGGGGGGGGGGGGGGTGAGTACGGGTCAATGCACGACGAACTTGCCCTCCCAAATCACAATGTGAAATCAACCTTTTCCAGTCAAGAAAAAGTACGGTTGTCAGTTTTGGTAATAAATTTGGAAAATTTTATTTTAGCGGTGAAATATCACACAAGTACCCTCCACTTAATACAAGCTCTCATCTTCTTCTTCTTCCGTCCTTAGCCACCGACCGTCAAAGCAGTCAGTGGCCATTACGCCTAGTGGCGTCTTAGGGCAACAGCAGATAGGTTTTCTTTGCCATTGTTCCCCATCACGCCTATTGGCGTCTTTAGGGCAACGGCAAATCAATCCATTTGCTGTTGTTTCCGTAATCGAAGTGACTGGCAAACGGGTGATCAGCCCGTTGGAACAAGCTCTCATGCTCTACCCTATTTCTGCCCTCGGGTCAGACTTAACATCTCACCCCTTCCCCTCTCTTTCACCGACAACAGGTTGTCTATTGCGCTTAACAAAGACGCGGGCTGACCTGATTGCTTCTGATGTCAGCTGGTGACTGAGGCAGCTACACGTCACAACACCGCTTCGCTGTATCCCGATAAAATAACTTTTACTTAAATAATTTTCCAGCACTATTCTTATATTAAAAGGCAGCCCATTGAAGGTTATCAAAATAGCACAAATATCTACACACAACTGCATACCCCATATCATAATATTAAACACCCTTCACCACCCGTATTTTTCAGCAACTATCTTAAATACCCATGACCACTTTAGTTAAACAAACTCTCGAGTTCATATACTATTATCTTCAAAGTTATCATAACATAGTCTGGTACTCTTAATATATTACACCATACTCCACCAGCCGTAGGTCCTGAATTCATGTCGTGCTTAGATGGGTTTTAAAGTTATGTAAGGTCCCACCTGAGTATAGGGGATGGTAATAGTACGTGAGAAGTAAAGGTGTAAGAAAGTAGATTTTCACGAGTAGATAGTTTAAGGTGAAGATCTGTCTCTGGACTGAGTAGTTTCTCTAGTCCAGCCTATCTATACGACTATAATTTAGTATGACAATCTTGCCCCTCCCTATATCTAGAAATATAAGTTACCTAAACACTCACACACACAGCTATGTGACAACAAGACACACAAACGTGAAAACTATGGTAAATTTGGATATGGGTCTGACCAACACACAAAGTTTAGTTTTGTTGTTTTTTATTATCATTAAACTTTACAACATCGAATATCTAAAAGAGAAAGATCAAATACATCAGAATTATATATAGAAAAATAACAGAGTACCTATGCCCCCCCCCCCCCCTTTCCCATTGAGAAGAAAAGAACCCAACAAGTTAATAACCCCAAAGGTTAAAGGTTAGCACTAGGTTACAGTATATACAGTAAAGAAAGAACACAGTTTCCACTAAACGTTATCCAATAAAATTAAACAATAGTCAGAGTGCAGATGATACAGTGTTTCCTGTACTAAAAAAAAATTTCGCTCTCTCTCTGTCATACGTGGTCACACAATCTCGCTTCTTACCCTATTCTTGGTGAAACAATCTGTTGGACGTAAAAAATCCATGAATATGTATATAAGGTCCAGAGTATTTATCTTCCGAATTGGGCCCCAGTCCCTCCACAAATAATTAAATTTTATAAGAGAGACGCCTAATTTGGTGATTGATTCCTGGATAAACAATATCACCTTGAATAGTTAATGCCGAGACTCTGAGATCTGGTGTTCACAGTAAACAGTAGGAAAACATCTGATTGCTAAAAAAAAAAACTGAATTATTGTTACTTGATGATGATGGTAAATCCTATCGGCTGTCTCTGCGGTGAGTGCTGATTTTGAAATAGCGTAACTCTTCTGGATAAATATCCACTTGGATACGACTATCAAAAGTCGGGAGAATTGTTATATCTTTAACACCCCTGTGGGCTGATAAAAATGCAAAAAATATATCTGGGTATTTGTAAGTCCAGTTAAAATTTATTAAAATGTTCGTTAGTCTCTGTGGCCGGTCCTGTTCAGAACTGAACTTGGGAGACGCATAAGCTAAAAGAAGACAACTTTAATCCTCCAATCAGTAAAATGGAGAAAAGGCCCAAAATATAGATCAAAATAAAGCCAAATAAAAAAACCGCTGGTCGCCGTTGATCAGGTCATGCCTCAGGATAGAGGAACATTATGAAAAATTACTGCTAATAATACTGCACACGGTGTCTCTAGCCTATTCCTGTCTGGTCAGTTATTATTAATTTATCCATACGCGCACTTTAACAAATATCGCCTGTCGCTAAGTAGCTATTAGAGGGTCGGCGTCGGTTTGTTTAGTCGCATGCTATTTAAACAACAGTCACTTACTAAATTACACAAAATGAAATAAACGTGAGTTCTATTCCGTCAACAACTGGTACACAAATAGCTACGCGTTATTTTCCACTGATTCTAACACCTAGAAAATCACAGTGAATTTAATACGCTTAAGCACGAATTTATATATATTACCAGAAATCCAGAAAGAAACCACCACGAAACTATTAACACATCTATTCCCAATGGTTCTAGATAACGTGTTTTAGACTCTCCGAAAAATTCTGAGCGACACTGATAACTGATTTGGGAAAGACGCAGTTTATATACCATCATGTTGTTATGATCTCTAGAGGATGTGAATTTTCACACTCTGTTTCCTAGCAGAGAAATCTGAAACTACGTTTCCCCCCAGATAAAAGGTTAACGGTCGCTCTGTTCGGCGTTGCTAATCAACAACAGAAGCCTAGACCGTGTAGCGGGCTTCCTTCCGAGATTTTCCCTGTTTCTCGAGATCACAGAGTTATCTTTCCCTGTATGTACGAGCATCAAAGGATTAGCTCCCCTTATAGAGAATCTTCAAAGGCCGTTACTCTTCCACGTGCGGTCTGTCAGTTATCGTAATATTGACAGATCAGCTCGCGTGAGAAACTTGGGTAAACGAGCATGGTTCGCCCCCTGCTATGAATGACAGGTTGCGAAAGTTGGTAAACAAACTCGTTTGTTATGGTCAAGTAAAAAAAAAAGAGGCGTGGATTAAAAGGTGAGTCAGACGGGCAGAGAAATGCGTGACTTTGTTAGCGAATCTTAGGACGCTAACGGGAAAGCAAAGTCTGTCAGATACTGTAGGCTATATTTCCATTATACGTCACAATTCATATAGATATATAGTAACTAATAATACCACCAAACTTTTTACACAGAACTACACTGGCTATACTTCGTATGATTACCACTAAAACTTACAATACACTGGCAGAAGTCAGGTAATTGATGGCAAACTACCGACAAAAATAAAATTAAATCCCAGCAGAAAGCTTACTCTGACTTGCTAAAATCCTTTAGCTAAAATTCCTACACAACTTATTAAGTCTACATACATACCCAGACTTTCAGAATCTCCACTAACCGGGCAGATTGAGTTTATGTCTGACACTATTCACGGCAATAATAATCATCCAGGACTTGTGAGCCCCGACTAATAATTTGGCCCTGTATGTATAGTGCCAATATTCTGATGCAAGACAGACGCGGTGAGTCATAGCTTCTAGAATTATCTCCCAAAACCGCTTCTACCCTACTTTGACTTAATCTAATGACTGCTACATAAATTAAAAATCGAAACCAATCGTCAGAGCTTCCCGTTAAGCATCATAACATTATCTTAACGTCTGACGAATCGTTAACCAAGCGGCGAAGAGTTATTCTCCCTGCTGGAACGGGGGATCAAAGAAGATAAATTCCCCACGAAGCCCGCTGCCCTGCTGAAAAATGTACGCAAATGTTACGTAAACTTATCTGACCGTCTATCAACAAGAATGACTCACTAGCCCACGCTACCACTCAGGTAGGAGTTTACACCTACCCCCGAAAAAAAGACGGGTTGGTGGGGTTGATCCTACAATTATTAGAACCCTGACAAGAAAGGAAAACATCAGAAAATCCGAAACCCGGATAAAAAAAATTAAAGAGAAAAGAAGCAACCATATAATAACCAAAAAGATCGGGCGGGTTGAAAATACAAATTACAGTCACTTTGCCACATTATCCATCTCCAACGTCTGCTTCTCATCTCTTGTTCCACTGGATCTTGTCATCAGTTCCCACCTTGGTAATCTTGTCATCTATTCCCGCCTCGGTGATCTTGTCATCTATTCCCACCTCGGTGATCTTGTCATCTATTCCTACCTCGGTAATCTTGTCATCAGTTCCCACCTTGGTAATCTTGTGATCTATTCCCACCTTGGTAATCTTGTGATCTATTCCCACCTTGGTAATCTTGTCATCTATTCCCACCTCGGTGATCTTGTCATCTATTCCCACCTCGGTGATCTTGTCATCAGTTCTCACCTTGGTAATCTTGTCATCAGTTCCCACCTTGGTGCTCTTGTCGCTTCATTCCGATCCTTATTTTCTAGTTCAGAAACGTTTATTAATACATCACTGGTGTTCCTGGAAACATCATGTAGACAAGAATAAAACGTAATGTGTCTTACTAGGGCAGAAGGCTAGAAAAAAACCTACGTTATTACCACAAAGCCTTCGTCAAGGACAGACGAACTAAAACAGAAAGGAAAGAAAGTTAGATCTTTGTGTACACCAAACTGTGTGTGCACCCGCGCACAACTTTTAATGTAAATCAAATCCTGGGTCATTGTTTTCAGCATAGGCTTTATCTGGCTTCACTTACCTTCTGCTGCATACACATCCTAGAGGCAAATGACTTGGAAGACAAAAACAGGAAATAATAATAACGGAGTTTAAAGGTTAAATTGTGGAGGAGTTTAATAGGGGAGTAGAATGTACTATCACACCGGTTAAGTGGGTGTGTTTTCGTGAATGTGAGCACATCTTTATACAGTAGCGTGGGCGTGCAGAGCGTGTAGAAAATACGAGGAGGGATAGGCGAAACTAATTGATGTATTGATAGCAAAAGTTACATATACGTCATAATCATCTTTTTTTCCTTTCCGCCGCTCCTGATGGAGCATGGAGCCACCAACAGTGCTGTTTTTGTGGCAATATGTTTTACCTGATGAGGCTAACATCCACATGTACAACCTCATGTTGATAGCCTCTTATTACATGCCCGAGGCCGCAGTGAGCCTATCCTTTCTATCTCGCCTCCCAGAAGCTACACCAGACATTTCGAATGAGTCTAGCAACGAAACAATTGTAACGTTTCTCATATACAGGGACTTTGCGAATGGATTAATACAACTGTAAAGAACATGTTTACTAAATCCAGACAAGAAAATCTCCGAGATTATCCTGTCCTGTTCTAACAGCTATTAAGGTGGTTGCGTTTTGGTCAGGTCTTACGAGTATTTCAACGACTTAAGATGGTTTTACATAAGTTTATGCTACGCTTACACAGACCGCAGTAAATATGATACAGGTGTAAACGTGAACAACGAAATGTCAGTTATACAGGTGCAAAAAAACATACTTCCGCGGATGTTTTGTGTGCATGACTTTCTTCAGCTAAAAAAGTGACAGACAGAAAAGAAAACATAAACCCCATAACTGTAAAAGACAAGATAAACATTGTACGTGGTCATTTATATTCTTGGCCTGTAGTATGCTTTTTTTAAGAAAGGAAGACAAGACAATGGCGGTGGATAGATACACACTGAGGACACCATTTAGCTGCGTTATAAGCTGGTTCTTGTTCTGGACTTTATCTGGTTAAAAGAAATAGCCTGGATTTCCCTGGTTACAAGAAATAGGAGACCTATAAATGCAAACAGATGATATGATAGAGGGATATGATAATAAATGTAGTCCCATAGTAAATACTCACGTAGTGGAGTGAAGGGTTAGAGATGTTACTATACTGGGTCCAACTTCGAGAGCTGGGGTGACTAGTTCCCTTCTTCTTTAAAATTCCCGAACTCAAGAGCAAATCAGGTACCCACTTACAGTTGGGTAGACGGGAGCGTGACGCCACCGTGTCTCGAACATGGTAATTTTGCCACGAGAGGCCAGCACTCTAACCAGTCGGACGCTCGAAGATAAATATAAGAAGGTCAAGGATAAATAAAACCGAATCTACTTTCGTGGCAAGTTATATTGTATAAGGCAGCAAACTACGACAGGTCACTTGTCCGGTCTTTTAAATTTTTCTTTATATGCAAACTGTCATATAAGACAGTTTATAAAGTTTTTACCGTATATCTCTCAATCGACGTACATGTATGGTCTGAATACTTGATTCAAAATACACGTACATGTATGGTCTGAATGTATACTTGTCAAAGTCTAAAACCTGTTATTCTACTCTTTAGAGACACTATTTGCTTTACGCGTGGTGGAATTAAAGCTAACGTTTATGGCAAATGAACAGTAGAACGCGTGGCTGTAAGTGGAGTAGAAATATCAAGAGGTGAACGGGTATAGTATGTTACGGTGTACATCAAGGTAAAAGATTAAACATGTCAGTGATCCGTTACAGCCAGCCTTCCGTGTGAAACGGTGTGTAACCAGATTTGACATGAAAACTGCATGAATTGCCGTTAAAAATTAACAGCACACAAAGTTGCTATTTGTAATTCACGTGGAAAAATTGCGGTCTCCTGCTGTCGCTATGAACCACCGTGGTTTATTGCATACTAGCTGCGTTTAAAATAAAGGTTAGCTGACGCAAAGTTTTGAAAGAAAGAAGGAAAAAAAAACTTTCTCAATTCTTATCGGTTGCGGTTGTCAAAAATTTGGTGCAAAAGCTGTCAAAACGTGTTATCTTGGTGTTCTCGAAGATAGATTGATCGCGTCATAACATGGCCTCGTTGAGATTGTCAGCGACCTGTGATGACCTAGATATGATCTCACTGACTGCCGCGCCTACTGGCGCTCGCGACCACGTCTCTCCATTTCCTGCGTCACTTCGCGTTATCTTCAATATCCTACTCTACAGTATAGTCATTTTATCGAAACTATCTATCTATCTATCTATCTATCTATCTATCTATCTATCTATCTATCTATCTATCTATCTATCTATCTATCTATCTATCTATCTATCTATCTATCTATCTATCTATCTATCTATCTATCTATCTATCTATCTACCTACCAATTCTTAACCCTTTGAAAATAAAGTTCGTTCGTTCGTTCGTTCGTTCTCTTTCACCCCGTCTTCCTCTTCGTCATTGTGAGTTGTTACATGATCGACTAATTTTGGTTTTCCCTTGACGTGTCCAGATAACCCATGTCCAGATAACCCAGACTTTATGCAGCGCCTCATCATCATCATCATTTTCCTGTGCACCCCCTACGGGGCACGGAACCAACACTGTAGCTGATTCCCCCCCCCCCCCCCTCCATGCATGTAGCCTGTCAAACCGTCAACAGATATCTCTTTCAACCCTCGATGGGTTATAATTAGGCTATATAGTGTTGCTAATTCAAGATAATAATTTTTTTTAACCGGCAATGAATGTGCTTAGATTTTCGGAAGTAAAAAATATTCATCGGAAAACAACATTAGTGTGCACTTTCTGCCTTGTGTCCTGAGGACGGCAGCATTTCAGTGTTCATTCCCCTCCGCCCCCAATTCTCTGTTCGACCTTTCACCACCTTCCACCAAGCAAGTAAACTTGTCAACACGCAAATATTTTAGAGCAACACGCAAACTAGTGGCGTGTATCTGCTTTACGTGTCCGAAGTTGTTTGGAACTTTTCTAATACTGTACACAAACTTAGAGCAACACGCACAGTGTCGTGTATCTGCCCGTGTTCACAAGCTGTTGTTTCGTTTCTTATAAAAAAATTGATTCATCTGGGCCTCGGGCGAAGAAGCATATTCCTAATATTGTTGAGGATTGGGCATTCAGCTAGGTGAGGGTGTGTGACGTGTAATGGAAAAGAGCCTACAGTAATCTGACAGCTTATTGTAACCTTATAGCTGCTCTCTGATTTGCTAGCTAAAACATGCATTATATCAACCATCTTTACTTCTGCAGCTCACTCTTTTGTCCCCGCCCTCATTTCTTTAAACAGGGGCTAACGCAGTGTTTACAATCTTCGTTGACCTGCCGGTCATAACAGGAAACAAATCACGCTTTGCTTTTACTGCGTTCCACTTACGCGAGCTCATCTGTCAATCATATAATACTTGACAGACAGCACGTGAGAGAGAGAGAGAGAGAGAGAGAGACGGAACGATCCCTTTGAAGTTCATTCAGGGAAAATCTAGAACTCCCCTAGTCCCCTTTGATCTTTGAATACGGGCATTCTAAGGGAAACCCGCTAGGAGAACAGAAAGTCTTTTGATGTCGGTCAAAGCTCCAGACGAGAAACTCTGAGAGCCCTACACGTAAAGCCTTTTATCTTGAAATCTCTAGCTTCTGAATTTTTGTCCCACACAGGAGTGCGAAATAACGCATTAGAGATCAAGAAGAATCTAATGATATATATACCAGTGTTCTAAAAACCCAACCATCAGTCGTCAGTCAGAATTTGAGAAGAGTCTAGCGCGCAGTCATAAAACCATTCTTTTGGATATTGTTTATAAGTGATTCGTGGAGATTTAATTCTGTATTTTCTGGTAAGAGGAAAATAAATCTAAGTGTTAGAAGTATTTCACGGTGACAGCATTTAAAGTTAAACACTTATACTTCACTTAGATTTTTCCTTGCTAGTAAGGCGTATTAAATAAAATAACTTACTTACTTAGTCGTTCCCCTTCTACCGTGAGGTGTAGAGGTTTAAATAAAATAACGCATAGCGATAGTCATAACCAGATATTCAGTAAAATGTTAGACCACGCCACCCGACGCTACATAGCTGAGACTAAACCGTAATTTGTGTTTACAGTGTAGAACGGACGCAACATTTAACTCTCCAGGAGAGAGAGAGAGAGAGAGAGAGAGAGAGAGAGAGAGAGAGAGAGAGAGAGAGAGATAAACACGACTGTTAAACAGACCGGACTTAGAGGCGTTAGACGACTGACAGTGGGAGAAAAGAATACATGTTTATATTTCATTTGTAATTTTTGTTATTATAGCGTCTATTATTTTTTTTAATGCCGTACGACAAATTAACAGACACCGACAATTTAATAGCTACTAAATGATAGGTGACTATGTTGTACGTGGCACATTGCGAGAAAAAAATAATAAATAACACACTGTGCGTGTGACCGCCAGCCGCGACAAGGGGCGGGTGAGTCATCATCGACTCAGTCCAACCCAAATCGGCGGCCAGCGATGTCTGTGTGTAGGTGTAGGGAAAACACCTTGTATCTTTTAAATTCGTCAGGATTGACAGAGCGGACGAGAGACTGTCGTGTCCCCGTCTATATATATATATATATATATATATATATATATATATATATATATATATATATATATATATATATATATATATATATATATATATATATATATATATATATATATATACACTATTCAGAAAAAGAAACGCAACTTTTTTGGTGTTACTTTTATAAAAGATATTCGCTGATTGGACATCAGTCAACCTAACGACTGTGTCCACCTGGTCATTAACTTCTCGTGGTTACCTGAATTGTATTCACCTCATGATTCGTGAGGTCATGGAAGAGGTCAAGGTCAAAACAACATTTTTGACAATAACTCGTGACAGGTTCATGAGAATCCCGTGAAACTTACTGAACACAAAACTCTCTGACCATATTATTGAATGCCTATAAAAGATTGACGCTCCTCGAATAAATTCAGTTGAAAATTCAATGCTCAAGTATGGCTCATCTCACTACAGAACAACGACTCATCATCATTGGACGTTTACAGACTGGACAGTCACAAAGTGTAGTGGCCAGACAATTTAATGTGGTTAGAAGCACCATTAGTCGCCTTTGGAGGCGATTTCAAGAAACTGGCTCAGTGGCAGACCGGCCGCGCAGTGGAAGACACAGAGTCACAACTCCTGCCGAAGACCGCTTCATACGGCTGCGTCACCTCAGGAATCAACTTGCATCTGCATCCTCCACAGTCCAGTCAATGTCAGCAGCTCGTCGAATTTCAGATCAAACGGTCAGGAACTGGCTGCACGACTCTGGTCTTTGGGCTAGAAGACCCTACAGAGGTCCTGTTCTTACGGACCGGCATTGCCAGAACCGACTGCAGTGGGCAAACCAGCATCGTCAATGGACCGTTGGGAATGACTGGAGATGGGTTTGGTTTAGTGATGAATCATTTTTTGTGCTCCAGCGACACGATAGATGGAGAAGAGTTTACCGCAGAGTCCATGAGTGCTATGCCCAGAACAGCGTTGATGAGGCTCCTCCACATGGTGGTGGAGGTGTACTGATGTGGGGGGCGATCAACTTCATGGGAAGAAGTGACCTGGTGCAAATTGAAGGATGCCTGAATGCCCAACGATATGTCGCTGAAATTCTTAGTCCTCACGTCCTTCCACTTCTGGCTGCACGAGGGTCGATTTTTCAGCAGGATAACGCTCGACCTTATGTGGTACAACTCGCCACCCAGTTCCTCGCTGACAACAACGTCCAGACCATTCCGTGGCCAGCCATGTCATCAGACATAAACCCCATAGAACACTTATGGGATGAACTCGACAGATGACTCCGCCAGCGAGACGTGGCTCCAGCCAATCTCCGACAGTTGTCTCTTGCACTGCGGGAAGAGTGGGCAGCCATCCCACAACAACAGATCCAACGGCTAATCGGATCCATGTCAAGGAGATGTCGTTCTCTGATGGAGGCAGAGGAGGCCATACACCTTACTGAAACGGAGGCCTCAGTCACAAAGAATAAAAGTTCAAACGAAATTTAATGAACATCATTTCATTGTTAAAGTCTGAAAGTTTCTTCATGCCAAGATTGAAACATTAATTCCGTAAAATAAAATGTTGGTACAAGTTTGAAATTTGGTGTCCATTACCACTGCAATAATGTTGCGTTTCTTTTTTTGAACAGTATATATATATATATATATATATATATATATATATATATATATATATATATATATATATATATATATATATATATATATATATATATATATATATATATATAGTGGTAGCATTTTCCCACAAATGTTTTCTTGTATTTTTCGCAGACCTGATCCCCAAGCGGACGACCACCTGTCTTTTTCTTTTCTATTTCATTTATAAGTTGTGTACTAGCCAGATGATATTGTGTGACTATAAATTATACTACTGGACTTACGAAATCCAGGATATGTTTTAACGGCCCCACAGTGGCGTATACATGAATCCATCATCATAATTTTTAACATTTGAAGCAACCGGGATTTTCCCGATAAAAAAGGTAAAGGATCCCGTTACATGCCCATTGAGGCATATTGGGAATATGGTGTTAGGCCCATATTTTCTTGACCATCTGCACACTAGGGGTGATGTGGTCAGCATCACGCCCGCCACCTTAACCTTCCCAGAAGTTGCTGTGGTACCCTATTCATGAGATTTTCCCGATACTAGAAGTATTCCCCTCTCTTAAATGGTAATCACCAAGGATTCTCACAATATTCAATATTTGTAGCAAACCCTATATCCAGATAGAAGTTCCAGCCCGAGCGGGAAACAAGCCTGTTTTTCCCCGCCCGCCCCAACACTGCAAGAGTTGTCACAACGAAGATATTCAGTTGTAGTTCCTGTGTCTAGACTTATATTCCCCTGTGCACCCATTGGAGGAACAGTGATAGTTTTAGAACAGTGAAGACAACCTTTACGATTGTCATGTGGTGCAACTACGACAGTAGTTTTTGCCAGGAATAGCCTATGAGATATTAGGTAGAAGGTCTCTAGAAATTTGCTCATTAAGAAAGAATAAAGACCTATTCGAGATAGGGACAAGAAGACGGGAATGCGAATGCTTTCCACTGGACATTGTTTTCTAATTAATTATGAAAAGAGTTCTGTTTTCCCACTATCTCTGTAGTGTTGATCAACAGTTAATAGCTGTCATATGAAACAAAAAGTTGTTGTCTAATCTCCCGAGGGTACTGGCCAGACTGGATATCTTCACGAAATGTTAGTGACGTGTAGACTCATTATCTTGTGTATGTAGTCGTGATTCATAAAATATACTTTAGAGTCTGCTTCATAGAATGTGCTTAAGAGTGTGTTGCACTTGGTATAAATATATGAGGTTCCACTTTTGAGCTCTTTAGCTTGACTTCAGATAATAAGCTTTCGAGTGATTTGAACTTGTGATAACTATGTATTGAACTTGTGAGCCAGTAGTATATGGTGACGACAAATGCTGCGTCCACCTTCTGAATTATGGGTGAGAAAATATCACTTTTTAATTGAGGAATGAATGATGTCCTATGGCGAATTTTGCTAGCCAAATGTCCGTTTTTTGATAACTTATTTCTGATTAGACGTCAGACACGTTGCGTGTAGACTCAGACTTCTGATGAACTGAAGACACACAAAAGTCTTCATAAGTTTTCACACTTAACATCACTGGTTGACTTTCATTTATACTACTGCTCATTATTGATCTCTCTCTGAGTTCGATTCTAATGATGTTAAATATCTTGTGCATGAGAGTGTGTGCGCATGGGAGACTGTGATGATGATGAAGGTGAAGTATGAACTATTAATTACCTCCTATCATCCTATCATCTTCTAGGAAAATCTTCTGATTTTATTAATCAGTTATGAAAAGAATTAATTGAAACTCTATCTTTCGCACATTTAGCTGTGAGGTTAAACTAAACAAAGAATAAGAAAATGTATTAATAATCTGTATAAGATCTACTAACCTTCTTTTCCCTTTGCAAAATCCTTTAAGAACACAATTCACCACAGAAATGAATTATTATCCACTCAGAATAAACACGTGTATTTAGGCTTGGCGTTTTTGGGATTTAATCTCTACCTCACAATGTAAAAATTGGACTCCTCTCTCTAGCGAGCTACGCGGTATATTATATCTCTAGAAGTCCAATGTGTGTTCCTTGGACCGGTGACGTGCAACTCCGCCCATACAACCAATACCGAAGAGACCCTCTGGTTACTCATTCCCAGGATCGCTTTTGTCCCCTGTCAGTCCAAAGGTGGGTGGGGTAATTCGCGACCAACTTTCGTTGCCTGGCTTGCCTGACAAACAGGTATTGAGATAATTGGCTGGCCAATGCAAAAGTGCTGTTACATTACTCTCTGATTGTCTATCGCTCCGTGTGTTGGCGGCACTCTTTGTTACCTCCGTCCATTGTCGCCAGCATGCTAACATGTCCCCTCTGTGGCGCCACCTATTGATTTACATGCCGGTTGGTTTAAACAGCATGAGACGTTTTCACCTGGCCAATCTGGGCATCCAATGTGGTGACCCATCGCTTGTATGGACAGCGGCCGAGCAACAAAGATAACAACAGTCCACATAAATTGTATAATGCCCAGATGTCTGATTTGGATGACCAGATGTGTTTTCACCAGATTTATCACGATGCAATGTGGACTTCAAACGATGATGTCAGGTATGGGGACTCATTCAAAAGACTTTATTTTACCACCGATGAAAGAACAAATGCAGTTCTCTAGATACCGATCGCGAGTAATCAAAACGATGAAATAGCAAATGTGGGATGAAAGAGCACAAATGTGGGAGAAAATAAAATACGAGAGATGTAGGAAAAGATAAAGCTATAAGGCCTTGGCGCTCGTTTATCACAACGATTTATATTGCATCCAGGATTTATCGAAGAATAAACTTATTCGGCGTTCACCTAATTAGTTTGTTTTTGGGATGGACTGGAGCCAATTTGTATCTTCGACAGCTGGGGTGATACATTAATCAACAGTGAAATATGGATTTTGTTCGTGGAATAACTTTACCAAGGGATACCACAGACCCATGGGAAGAATACAAATAGGTAAGAGAGTGAGAGGTGGCCACGTGAGTGAGAGGGCGTGTGATGATTTTATTGTTGCTGGAAACTATCTATTAATTTGGTTGTTTGATTTTGTTTACTTTACTTGGTCTTATATTGTACCAAGATTTGGTATTCTATAACATAGTGCTAACCTTCAACCTTTGGGTTAATATTTCCTTGGGTTTGTTTTCCTTTATACGGCGAAGGCGCACCATGCTTCTTTATTTTCTCTATATGTAAATGATTTTCTTGATATCTTTTGGGTATTTGGTGTTGTAACCAGTTTAGTGATAATAAACAACAAAGAAAACTTAACTTTGTGTGTTGGTCAGACCTATACCCACCCGTTTGCCAGTCACTTCGATTACGGAAACAACAGCAAATGGATTGATTTGCCGTTGCCCTGAAGACGCCAATAGGCGTGATGGGAAACAATGGCAAAGAAAACCTATCTGCTGTTGCCCTAAGACTCCACTTGGCGTAATGGCCACTGACTGCTTTGACGGTCGGTGGCTAAGGACGGAAGAAGAAGAAGACCCATACCCATTTATCCTTAGTTTTTCACGTGTGTGTGTCTTGTTGTCACAGTGTTGTGTGTGTGTGTAGAGTAACTTGTCTTATTTTAGATAGGGAGGCAAAGACTGTCTTCTAACAAAGCACATTGTACGGATAGGCTGGAGAAAATTTTCTATACATTCTCGTGTATCTGTCAACATTCACTCTTTACTTAGACGGGGCCCAATAAAACAATGAACCTACCGTACGACAGGGTGGCATCAAACATATAAACAAGAATATACCTTAAGAATTTACCTTATGCATAATAATAGATATAAAATATAACGAGGACACGTAAGAGTTACACAGTAGATGTTCCGTTGAAGCACATTCGTCAGTTTAAACAGGATATGAAAACAACAGAATTGGACGACATATAGAAAATAACAAATTCTGAAAAAAAATCTTACGAAAAGAACCTTTTGAACTGCTTCTAAATTGTCAGTCACCTTTTTTATATTTCTCTCAGAGGAATAAGAAAAGGGGGGGGGGGGGGTATGGTAGGGCTGTGATAAACCTTTGGGTAAATAAAAAAAGATAGCGTCCGTCTTGATAGCATAGAGAAAAATTAAGTGCCCAACGTCGCGATCATAAGGCCTTCGTTAGGGACAAACGAACGAACCAAAACATTAGAGAAAAGTAAGAGAAAATTTAAAAAAAAATGATACGAGCCTCTAGAAATATGACCGTGTTGTCTCACGTGACACGACTACATACGACTTAGGTTCACATTCTTGACTTGTCATCGTATGATTGGAAGTCTGTATCTACTCCTGGCAATCTTGTTTAGATAAAAGTTATCGTGTGGTCGCTTTACATAGCTTAGTGGTTACGTGTCCTCTGTGCAACAATTCTGACGCGGTGACTTTAGCTGGTGACTCTGAGAATGGCCTGCTACAGCTGTTACTATTATCATAGTTTGTTGAAAGTGTATGTTTAACGATATGACGTGTTGTTGTCAGATGGTAGAATTTCTAATGTTTCTGTGTTGTTTGTGCATTTGAACTTTCTTTCAATGCTCTGTCTATCCCAGGGTCAGAATCTGTTGAGGAAAAGTACAAGACCTTTGCTAGTCAACTAGTTATGTCATGAAAGGCAACTAAGGAGGCTTATGCGGAGATGTAAGTTCATCGTGTCAAACATATTACTACCAATTCAAAATTACAACTCCAAGAGTACACAGGTCAGCGTACACTTTTTTTTAAAAATAACATTTTACCTCGTTTTGGTGAGGCGCGTTCCGTCCAACCTATACAAAGGGTCCGTCGGTTATATTATGGCGCATGTCCAAATTATAAAAGATCATGAAGTATGAGTTAGGTAAATTGAAATAAATAAATAAAACATAATGTGATAATTATTTCTTCAGCAGCGGATAAACAAGTAAGACTAAAGTGACAATAAAACCAACATTGGGGAGACCTGTTAATAGCATTACTTGGCAGTCCTTGTTCTGGAATCTACAGGGTAAGCGAGATAGAGGGAGCACCTGGAGCAGAGAACTGGACACAGGCATGAAGAAGACATGGAGCAGATGGCACGGGACAGGAAGACTTGGCATAGGTTGCTGAAGACATGTGCTCCTTGGTGAACCGAAGACTCGTGATGATGATGATGATATTTGCCGGATACACAGACGTACAGAGTAATTCAGTAGTTTCTCCTTATTTTTAAATTGTTGTGTCCACACTTGTATCTGTTGGGTATACACGAAACAAATGTAAAAACAAAAAAGCAAACTGCCATTTGACAAGTAAGTTGTATTTATTTCCAGAAACAAAATAAAAGAAAATCAAATCTAAAAATGGCCAATGAACGATGTGCAGCTCGCTATCAGGTCTTATGTTGAACAGGCCGCATCTCACGTTCGGCTGTAATGTTAACGTATAGTTACAATTTGTTTAATAAAATAGCGTGGTACAAGCCGTTCCTCATGGAAGGCGAAACTATCATGTATAACCAACTTTGTCGTTACTAAGTTGGTGTTTACAAGCCAGCATTGCCTGACATTTGTCTTTTTTTATAGCCACTTTCGACATTGTCAAATTATGTTGTTGATATCTCTTGTGTTGTTTTTTTTGGGTTGGGTTGTTTAGTGCGTATGATGTTATTGGTTGAAGCATATTGTGTCATGTTGGTAACAGTGTGTTGTATGGTGTTACTGTTGACATGTCTTGTATGTGTGTGTTTTTTTTTAAGCTGCGACGTATATGTGTTGTGTATTCCCCGAGGATCTTTAATGAGACATGAGACTACTGCCCGCTTCGGTAAGTCGTACAAGGCGACTGAAATGAGTTTGTGCATGTGACTTGCAACTTCATAATGTAAAACAAATTGCTACAGAGCCTAGCCGCTGCAATAACATGTGAATGCTTGATGCAGACGTCCTGCAGGGTGCTAGCCTCAGTCATAGCTCCGTCAGCAACGAGAAAGATGCGTTGTGTGAACTATTTGATGTCTTTGGTCGCTGTCAGTTACAGGATTGTTTTGGGAGGTAGCTGTCATGTGTAATGTTTTTGGTATGATAATTTTAATAGCTGTGAATTGTTGGATGGTTTGGTAACTTGTTTTGTGCGTGCTTTTCATAGCCATCTCTTGTATAATTTTTTTTTTTTTTGGGTAGATGTGAGTTGCAGGATGTGTCTTCTTTGAAGATTTTGGTAGCTGTGCCGTGTACGATTTTTTTAAAGGTAGCTGTGCCTTGTGTGATTTTTTTTTTTTTTGGTAGATGTGAGCTATATGGTGTTCTTTGGTAGACATGTATGATGTATTTATGATAGTTTTGCCTTTTGTTATATTTTAGGCAGCTGTGGCTTGTGTGGTGTTTTTGGGAGCAGGGAACTATGTGATGTTTGTTTTCTATGGTGTTTTGTGTGTGTGTGTGGTTATGTCTGCTCAAACGTAAGACTGGCAGGGATTATGAGAGGATGCAACCGGCGTGTATACAACCAGCGGGGAACAGGAACAATCAACATTCAGTCTTCATTTTCTGAGGGAGACTGAGCACCTATGGGTTTGCCCGGAGTGCAGTGTCGACTCTGATCAACAATAATAACCATTCGTCTTCTATAATGTTTGTGTCAGCTGTGAATTGTATTATCTCATTGGTAGTTGTAACTTGTTTTATATTTTTGATTGCCTTGTGCTGTGTGGTTTTTTTGTGTTAGCTTTGAATTGTTTGTTGGTCAACGTAACTAATCAGTGTACCATGTTGAAGGTACAAATGAAAGACGTGACCTGCTGGTATTATGAATGATAACTGAATGAATTATAAGACGTCTTTGTACCGTCTGTTCCGAAACTCTTTTCCCAGGTTACGCGTTTACCCTGGTGCGGTTCATCATGTTGTCGTTGTCTTGTCATTCACTCATTCATTGTCGTCTTCTCTCCCTATAGAACATAAAGTCACCACGACAGCTGACTACTTTGCATACAACCTGCACCGAAGCATTTATAAGTTCTTCCAGCGGTGGTTTCTGTAGTACGTAATATGTTTTACACGATGAAATGGCCAGTCCCATGCAAACGTCACATTAGTACGCCATATGTTCTAATTATAACCCATCAAAGGTTGAACGGGATACTTTATTTTAAAAAAAATTACTTTCCTCTATGGGGCGGTAATCCCGTTATTTTTCTTCCACTCGTCAGAGCTACCCCCGGGAACAACACCCCGGGGCAGGCTTCCTTTTGAAAGCTTTTTTTTCCCCTCCGTTCTTTTCAAAGTCTTCCCGTAAATGTGTGTGACATGTGACCTTTACAGAGTTTTCTATTTTTAGAAAACAAACATTGTAATTGAGTACCCAAGTATTGTTGTAATACTCGATCGCAGCAGTTGGAGGGAAGGGGTGGTGGGTGTTTACATACTTGTCAAGACAGATTTCTTGCGACATAAAACATTCAGGCATATTTAAAGTGGTCTAAGTGTATGAAGGTTAGGAATGCAAGACGAGATCCCGCGACCTCTTATCTTATCTGTAGAAGGGGAAAAAATATGCTGTAATGCAGTTTTGTGTTGGCATGTCATTTAATTATACCAAACAGTGAATGAAGAACGGCAGTAAACCCGCGGATGTCAGATTTGAGCATGGCTTCAAAATATGTTTATATGTTGAAATCGCTTGAGCACAAATGCTGTAGTGTGGTTTAGGGGTGGAATTGTCCAGGAAAAGAGAAGACAGAAAATATATGTAGGAAAACAGAAAATAATTATAGGAACAGAGAAAACCGAATCGTTGAAGATCTGGAATTAACATAATATACTCCGTACTTGAGTATCACTACAAAATATGTTTATGTGTTGAGGTCATGTGAACACAATTGTCTCCGTGTGGCTTAGAGGGATATCACGAGAAGAAAGAAAACATCAGATTAAGTTGGGAGAACAGGTCCTGGAGCAGGTCGACCACTTTAAATATCTCGGAGCTATTATAGACCGAAAGGGAGGCATCAAAGAAGAGTTGGCCACTCGAAAAGCAGCGGCTGGGAGACTTTTTCAGGCCATAAATCGTGGATTCCTCAGCAAGAAAGAGGTTGGTAAGAAAACGAAGATGGCTGTATACAGCTCCACCTATGTCCCAGTCTTGACATATGGATGCGAGTCGTGGGCAATGACTACAACCCACAAAAGCCAGATCCAAACCTCAGAAATGAGGTATCTGAGGAAAGTGGTTGAAGTAACAAGAAGAGACATGGTCCGCAACCAGACGATCCGTCAAGGCCTAAAATCCCATCCGCTGCAGACCCAAATAGAACAGTCCCAACTAAGATGGTTTGGCCATGTCTGCAGAATGGGAGAAGATCGGCTACCACGACAAGCATGGGAAACAAAGAGCCAGGGATCCAGACCTCCAGGACGACCCAGAGTCCGCTGGGAGGACAACATTAGACAATCTTTGAAGGACCGAGGACTAGAATGGAACGAGGCCAGGAAGAAGACAGCTGATAGAATGGTCTGGCGCTCTCTCTTCCAAACCTCTACACCTCACGGTAGAAGGGGAACGACTAAGTAAGTGGCTTAGAGGTGGAATTTTTCAACAAAGGAGAGGATATTAAATATTTAAAGGAACACTAAGAAGAATTGTCGGGACGAAGCAAGCTGGAACGAGTAAGATCTGGAATGAATTATTCTTTACCTTGTAGAAGAATACCCTTTTCAAACCACATTGGTTATAGTTACGATATATATATACCTCGTGTTTATCTCTTGTAGTCGGGGGGGGGTGGATTGGCTTGATTTATTTTTTAGGAGATTGAGTTTCCTTAACCGACTTTGGATTTATAATCAAAGGGAAATAATCAATATAACGAGAAGAAGGAGTAAGAGTAGTGCTACGTCCATTAATTTGCGGTGTCTGACCTTGAGTGACAATCCTACTGTAGTTTTTTTCTGTTTGGTTTTGTTTGAGTGAGTTGGACTACATGACTGTAAACTCACGTGTTTGGGTGAGTTATTTGTGAGACAAAGTTGTTCTATAATTTTAGGGAATAGTTGTTGTTGTAAATCGAAGTTGTAGATTAAGTCAATCAGATCCTAGACGCGATGGCGTTTAGTTCAGTTTGGGTTTTCTCCCAGTGTGATAGAATTAGGAGTTAAAAGTGGCAGCGAGTAGAAGTTATCATCGGGCGATATGCCAAATGATTTTGGTTGCTTCTATGGTGACAGAAATGTGAACTATCGTCTAGACGTCTATCTCGCATTATTTACGCCACAATTATGTACGACAGTTTTGTTATTTATTCTGAGGACGAGATGACAGTGTCGCCAGTGAGAGAAAAATGTGTATATTTCGAAAATCAGGTACGTTGAATATTATGAATCCTATAACCAGTAATGAAGTACAGTAGACAAGTAGACAGGCTAAGAGAAGAACGATAGACACCTAGTAGTCTTGAGAAGTAGGATACAGAAGATAACGTGGTAAATTGTCAACCCTGTCGGTTAGGCCAGTTTCTGAAAGATGCACCAAATAGAACATAAGAAATATGACAGCATATAAAAGAGATAGTGTTTACCTATGAGACATATATGACAAAATAAAATTTGTAGCTAAAGTGGTTCTCAAGCTTTGACCACACTAACCACTAGAGACAGCATGATAATTGAAACAGAGAGAGAGAAAGATAAAGTGACACTGAAAATATTACCTGCTGAAATTTGCTGTAAAAATGCCAGCCTCAAGAGGAAGGTTGGGCATATCATTTTGTTCAACCTTTGCTGATTCATGTAAATAAAGTTCAACATTAATACGTCAGTGCTGTCAGCGTGAAGTCATTCATCAACTGTTGTTAAAGTACCTTCATCGTTTGAAAGAAAGAAGTTGTCTAACATCTCAAGTAAGCTGCCTATCATTTAGGGTAGAGATACGAAACCTATACGATCAAAACAAGTAGAAGTAGGAAATAATAGACAAGCCATCATCATCATCATCAACCAGCTTGTATGTCAACGGTCACAGTGTCTCTAATAAGGCTAATAAAAATTTAGACTATAGCTATGTCAGACATTCTCTAAGAAGTGACCAATGAGAGGTTGTGCTTGTGGTTGGGAACCTCATCCTCTACATCTAATTGCTTTAGAAACCAGCGCTACATGAGTACAACAATCTTCCCTCTTAGCGCTGGTAATTCGTTCATGAACAATCGAGCGCTGACTGTAAGAGCACTAACTGTAAGAGCACTAACTGTAAGAGCACTAACTGTAAGAGCGCTAAATGAAAATTAATTTCCAATAAGAATTAATCGAAAACAAATAATTTCGTTCCCAAGGTCCTGTAAAAATGAAGTAAATAGTGATACAAAACAAAAAAGTAATAGTTAACATCATTAATTAACAATATATAATTATCAAACATATTGACCACAAGCACAATGTTATGTATGTGCTGTACTTACACAAAAAACAATATATATATATATATATATATATATATATATATATATATATATATATATATATATATATATATATATATATATATATATATATATATTATAAGACTTTAATCGCTGCTAAATAGGGCTACAGACGTTACGACAAAGCTGTCTTTGTCATCAGGCGACTGGTTAGCAGAAGGTTTTGTAGGTGTTGTCACGAGAGGGTAGATGTTATTGAAATTAATTGATATCCTGGACACAAAGGTGTATCAGGTGATACCAGGATAGTGCCAGATAAGAGTCTAGTCTTAAAAGTAATACACCCTTCTCTGAAAAGAGTAAGGGTGTATAGATATCAAAGGTAGGATCAAGCTGTATAAGTTCCTAGAGAAGATGGTAATATATTACTTTAAGTCCCTACGGGCTCCCTCTCCAGATCCTCCTCTGTTAATATTATTATTATATAAATAACTCTGCTAGGTGTATTGACTAAATTATTTACCAACAAGAACTGTACTCAACTTAAATAATCTAAGTAAGTCTGCTGGTAAATATTTACAATTTATTTTTACAAGTGTTATTTTCAGCTTGAAAATCTTTCAAGAAAACTTAAAATCCAATCACAAATTTAAATAAATAAACATTTGAAAAGTGTTCACAAAATTATCCAGGTCTTTGAAACTGGTAGAAGGTTCTCCCTTGGATTAACTTACTCTGGTTGTCGAAGGTTTGTATATTAAGCTTAATGCTATTTTGTCACAGTTCTAGAAATTTGGTCAAGTACTGACTAGGATGTTTTCTTAGCTAAAATGCACTGTTTATTCATCATAGTCTATCTAGTTTGTGGTGATGCTGTGATAAACTATACAGTAGCCTTGGGTGGCTACTTAGCTTGAGGTTTTGATTTGGTAGTCTGTTCCACCTTGGGTCTGGCAAGAAGACTGTCTCATCCAGGCTTTTCGATATGGGTGACCGGCCCTGTATCATTAAGGGGCATTCGCACCTCTGAATCCTATAGTGGAGTCTGGCTCCTAAAGGTGGCAGGTAATTGCAGGATGTAACCTGAAAATATATTTAATTTCACCACTGTATTGCCTATCTCTATCTCCCTATCACAGAAGTAGGAGATTAGAGATAGTTTTCAGACAACAGAGTGCAGGTAGATGCACAGGCCACATCAAATCAGCATTAATACAATTCAGTTCACTGTGAATACAATTTTACTTCAAATCCTTAGTTAGAGCTATTTGTCCATGATTCGCCTCCATAAAGTTATTAGGTTTTGTGGAAAAATACCAAGTGATATCTTAATCAATGCAGTAAAAAATTTCCTTTCATCCTCCCTCATGTTTCTGGTATGTGATCTATTCCATCAAGAAATAATTTTTTAAATACTTTTCTAAAACTATAGACACAACCTTGCTACCATTCTCAATCGATTTGAATATTTTCACAAGCTTGGCTTTTGCCTCCAGAAAATTACACAGTAGTTCAAACACGTTCTACACACTTTCTAACACACACTGTAATTAATCCATATATATATATATATATATATATATATATATATATATATATATATATATATATATAATATATATACATATATATATATTATATATATATACACGAGGGGCGTTCAGAAAGTAATGCACCACATCGTTTTTCTCAGCTAATAATGAAGATAGAAGCATGAAATTTTGCACACTTCAAATATGGCATGTGCCAATTGTGTGCACCAAATTGCACCGCAACCGGCCAAATAATATGGTTGCCCTAAACCGTTGAAATGGAGCATGTTAGCAACTTGCGTTATAAGCAGCGAATTGTGATAGAATTTCTCGTTGCAGAGAAGGAAACTGTTGTGAACATTCACAAGCGTCTATGTGATGTGTATGGAAGTTTTGCAGTCGACAGGGGTACAGTCAGTCGCTGGGTTCAGAGAATCAAAGAATCAGGAAGTGGAGATACGGAGCTGCTTGATCAGCCGCGCTGTGGACGTCCTGCCACAGCCACCAAAGCAGAAATGTTGAAATGCGCTGAGGGCATTATTCTTACTGATAGGCGAATCACTACTCAACAATTGGCCTTACAGCTGTCAGTCAGCATTGGTAGTGCAAATGCAGTTATAAAAACTCTCGGATTTTCTATGGTTTGCGCAAAATGGGTTCCTCGAAGTCTCACAAATGACCACCGATTGCAAAGGAAAGCAATTTCTTCTGAATTGTTGGAGCGTTTCAGTGCTGATGGAGAGAACTGTTTAGCTAAGATCGTTACAGGTGACGAAACCTGGGCACATCATTTTGAACCTGAGACAAAAAGACAAGTCAATGGAGTGGCATCATCCGCAATCACCACGAAGAAAGAAATTCAAGACAATTCCTTCAGCTGGAAAGGTCATGATCACTGTCTTTTGGGAGAAGATCGGATACCACGACAAGCATGGGAAACAAAGAGCCAAGGATCCAGACCCTGAGGACGACCCAGAGTCCGCTGGGAGGACAACATTAGACAATCTTTGAAGGACCGAGCACTAGAATGGAACCAGGCCAGGAGGAAGACAGCCGATAGGATAGTCTGGCGCTCTCTCTTCCAAACCTCTACACCTCACGGTAGAAGGGGAACGACTAAGTAAGTAAGTAAGTAAGAAGGTGTGATTCTTGTGAACGTTATGCCAAGAGGAGAGACAATAATTCGCAAGCTTACATTAAGACATTGAAAAAACTCAATCAACGTTTTCGCAGAGTTCGGCCGCACAAGAATCCAGCAGACCTGCTTCTCCTTCACGACAATGCGTGACCTCACACAAGTCTGGCAACACGGGAAGCAATCACCAAATTGGGTTAGACTGTACTACCCCATCCACCCTATAGTCCCGATTTGGCACCCTCTGATTTTCATCTATTTGGTCCACTTAAAGATGCACTCTGTGGGACAAGGTTTGAAGATGAAGGAGTGATTCATGCAGCGAAGAAATGGCTACATGATCAAGACAAAATCTGGTACGGGCTAGGAATACATGCACTTGTTTCGCGCTGGCATAAAGCCGTACAAGTTGATGGGGATTATGTTGAATAATACGGATGTTTACATGACATATCCATGTATATTGTGTATAAATTTCATGCTTTTTGAATAAACAGCTCCTGAGAAAAACGATGTGGTGCATTACTTTCTGAACGCCCCTCGTGTGTATATATATATATATATATATATATATATATATATATATATATATATATAAATATATATATATATATATATATATATATATATATATATATATATATATTCTTTCTTACCCTCAGGCACACACAGTCGAGCTGTTAATGGTTGTAATGGTCTGCTCTCAGATACATAAGGCAAAGGCACTGTTCATTAACACTTGTTAGCGCTCGCTGTGATTTGAATTTTTATTATGGCCTCAATTTGCATTATGCAGGGTCTATATATAGGTCACATCTGGCGACCGAGGTGACAGTTGCCGAAATGTGTGCTAGAGTTCCCAAAATATATGCAAAAATTGTCCTGCTGTTCAATTAAGAAAAACTAAGAATTCAAATATCTTCGTTATTCCTGGAGCGATTTTATTCATCTAAGGCTTAAAATACGCTTTGAATTATCCTTTAATTTCTTATCTAATTGTCTTTTACTTTCCTAAGTGCATTTTATTCTATGCGTACTTTAAACAGCAAAATTATGTACTAATCTGAGGCTTCGATGCATTCGACCAACGATTTCTCCCGTCCTGTAGTACTTGTTGTAAAAGTCTCTGCACCCACATGTAGAGCAATATATCTAATATCGCATTGGTGACCTCTTTCAGGTGGTACTTCTATCCTGAGGTTGTATTTAACTTCCCTTCTCAAGTGATTTGCACACATTCGGACTCCATTCTGGACTGCCTAATGTTTCTGTAAACACGACCTGATGGTGCGATTTCAATGGTCGGGATATCCTATAGTATTTCCAATGTATTGCGTTTCATTTGGATAAAGAATGACGGGTTGTGAAATCCGACTTCACGACAGGTGTTGAAAACTTGTTTCTGGCTCCTTGTGTAGAAGGCACGGCTACTTGGCCAATGGGGGCTGAAGATATTGAAAGAGGCAAAAGAAAACAACAACAACAAATCGAGCTTTTTTTGCTTTGTCACCTTTTTCCCTTCAAGAAACGCCTGTTAGCAATTAAGTTCTTGTTCTACGTTATACCATTGAACTGCATTCCGTTTTGGGGTTGTCGTAAATTATGAGAAGATAGGACTGAGATATTTATGGTCCCGTTGAAGCAGAGGTGATAGTGACAGCTATGTGAAAGGAAGGTGGTAGAAATAGTATTGTTTCACAAGGAGGGGTAAACGTGTAGGGAAAAGGTGATAGTGTAGAGAGAAAAAGGCAGTCTTGGATTGAGTAATTGCTCTAATCCAGCCTATCTTACGACTCTATTTACTTTCAGACACCCTTACTCTCCTTGTACAACATACAAGGTACACAACACTTAAGTACACAAACTTCTGTGACATATAACTGCTACGTACAGACGTGAAAACAAACTATGAATTATATATATATATATATATATATATATATATATATATATATATATATATATATATATATATATATATATATATATATATATATATATATATATATCAGGGGTTTGACCGACACTATAGAGTAGTGTTTATTAAATTTATTTTCGCTAAATATCACAACATCAAGAAAAGCATTGGTCAATACATTTTAGTTACATCAAAGAAATGAAAATATAAATCAAATAGGCCTTCCCTCTTGTATAGGAAAATTTAGAAAGATCCCACCCGAGGTAATATGCCCAAAAAGATCAAATAATTAACAGTGGGAGTAGGGGGCAGTCAGGACGGGTAAAGAATAAGTCCTTGATTTAACCATCCCGTGGGCATTCAGATTAGTGAGAAATAAAAAGATGTTATATTAGTAGTAACTTAAGAAATAAGTTCTTTCGTTCTGTTTCACTCTCTACACACATACAGTGAGCTCACTTCAGTTATGCTTACCCCTCTGCCGACGCTGCATACATTCCATGGAATCTATCAAACACATTGTATTTAAGACTATTATGAGTCCTATTATTTGTCCAGTTCAGCCCAGACTCTCCGTTTAGGCAACTGCTATTTTTTTCGGAGGGTCACTGAATTGGTGCGTTGATTATTTTTTTCCTTGGTAATCCTCTTCGTACTGCAGGTATTAGTTTGGGATAAGTTTTTTCTAGGTGGTAGCACTGTCCTGGAAATTTATTAGTTAATATAGTTTTTTTTTCCGGAGTGGTCTAGCCTCCAGTGGCTGTGACTCTCTCTCTGTCGTAGCGAATGTTTAAAAAAAAAACAACAGAATGTTACTCCCAGGCTGTTCTCGGAAGGAAATAGCCGAGTATGACCCGCGAATTCTCTCTGTAGAGTTTGTTGGTAGGAAAAACTTTACTGTCATATGGTTTTTAAAGAAAATTAGTGCTGTAAGTTCTGCCACATCAGGCCAGTAATATTTATATGGATAAGATGGAAAAATCTTCTGGAATAGTCCCGTTCCAGTTTAACATTTAAAAAATTTTACATTGAAGTGTTCTGGTTATTTAACCACTCTCATGGATGGAGAAGGTGGACCGCGAAGGGTCTCAACATCAGATTTTCACCGACAATGTTTGTATGTTTAGGAACATATAATTGGAATGCCATAAGACATCTGGCCATACATCTCTATAAGAACCGCTGGATCGCAAAGGTATGATCTACCTATATAAAAGAGAATAGATAACAGGTAATCATACTATAATTATATTCTAACACCCGCGTTTTAGGTAAGACCTGTAAATCACTCCGGTATTTAATTATCTATATATAAAAAAAACCACGAGTTATGAACACTAGTCACTTAAAATTTACGCATGAGGAAAATAGAAATAAATGGTATCAAACAAATTATCGATCGTCTAGCGTCTTTTAATAGTTTAAGCCTCTCCTACTGGGGAATAGCAAGAAATTAAATTACGTTTACGGCTGGAGAAAATTTAGCTATAAGTTTATTTAATACGTTATTCAGCTTAACACAAAATCCCAGTGAAATATAATGAAGAAACTTTAACGATTAAATCACTCAAAACTCTAATATATTATTACCGCAGCACAAAGAATGAATTAATCTCCACGTATAAAAGAAATCCAAAATTCTTGTTTGGCTCTCATATATGAGCTAGGTACTTTCTTCAAATCTCTGGCGCTATTGATAACTGAATTTTTAGGAGATGCCTATATATATTAAATGAATAGAAATCGTTAGCAACATGCGAGATTTTTCATCTCTGCCTGATTCTCGGGAACTTTTGCGGTCGAACCGTGAATCAAAGCTATTTTTCACAACTTCGCCGCCAGGCTCCGCCGTTCCTGCAGAGATTTCTTCCCCGCGTGGACGGTTCTCGTTCTGGTGTTAATCAGAGGTGTTACAGAACTCGCTCTCTCTAGTGACTACAAAAGACGTCGATAACTGACCGCCGGTGCCGCCTCTGGCCCGCCTCTTTGAAGGAATGAAGGAAGAGATCCAGAGGTTGCTAATTATAATGGCTCGTGAGAGACGACCGTAGGCGTGGCTAAATTAAAATTAAGACAGAGGGCGAATGACATGGCTTACAGTGCGCTCACTTGGACATGCTAATTAGGGAAGCACGTGGAACCCACGTTGGCGATTTTGATTTCAACAAAATGAGGGGTACCGGTGAGATTAAAGTGTAGCTTCAATTTTCATCTGTAACAGGGGTCAGGCTTCATTGTGCTAGCAATGCCAATGCTTTCTCACCACCCTGATTTAACTTGAAAGTTATATTCTTGCTTCCCACGGAACTTTGCGCTCAACGTAAGATCGAATTTTATAAGCGTATAATAGGCATATGACATAAAATAGAAACCGCGGTATATCGAAAAATCGCTAGTCGAACAGCGTAAGACGGGGGGATTGGTGTACATGAATGCGAGCTTCTTGCAATGGGCCCAGCTGTAATGGAGGCTCTGTGCTACATAAGGAGCAAAAAGGAAACTGAATGAATGAACACAACTGTTATTATTGCATGTAGCCCATTAGAAACTGACTGTGTTGTGTTTACTGATAGCGCCCCACGCTGACCTTTATTACTGGTTGTATGATCATCATTTTTCTTGGTGTTCCTTACGGAGCATGGCGCCACCACTGTAGCTGATCCTGCCGGAAGTCTGCACCAAGCAGTCACATGATCTTGCAGCTGTGTTTTCTGTGACAGTTTGTTGTACATGATGAGGTTGCCAACCTCATACACAACCACATATTAGTTAGCCTTGTACGACATGCCTGAGGGTGTAGTAGTCCTGATATTTCTTTGTCCCTTCAGAGGGAACTACAAGTCGCTGATTGTTTTAAAACACAGTTTTTATTTGTGTTAATACACAGTTTTTATGTTCATGCACACACAGGCAGACACACATTCATCATCCTTGAGTATCTCTGAGGAACATAGGTTTTGAAAAATTCCTGCCAAGCCCTACCTGTGCCATTCGTTCAGTCTTTTTTATTTCCTTCACACCTGTCTCTAGTTCTCTTTTCCGTGTGTGTGTGTGTTTTTGTCATCTCTTACTTCTATTATCCTGGGAATTCCAGAACAAGAAATGTCTTGTGATGCTGTCATTTGGTTTCCACCGTGTGTGTCCTATCACATGACATTGCCTTCTTCTTACCACTTGTTCCACTGGCACATGTCTGGTTCTTGTCATCAGTTCCGCTGGCACATGTCTGGTTCTTGTCACCAGTTCCACTGGCACATATCTGGTTCTTGTCATCAGTTCCACTGGCACATGTCTGGTTCTTGTCATCAGTTCCACTGGCACATGTCTGGTTCTTGTCATCAGTTCCACTGGCACATGTCTGGTTCTTGTCATCAGTTCCACTGGCACATGTCTGGTTCTTGTCATCAGTTCCACTGGCACATGTCTGGTTCTTGTCATCAGTTCCACTGGCACATGTCTGGTTCTTGTCATCAGTTCCACTGGCACATGTCTGGTTCTTGTCATCAGTTTCACTGGCACATGTCTGGTTCTTGTCATCAGTTCCACTGGCACATGTCTGGTTTTTGTCATCAGTTCCACTGGCACATGTCTGGTTCTTGTCATCAGTTCCACTGGCACATGTCTGGTTCTTGTCATCAGTTCCACTGGCACATGTCTGGTTCTTGTCATCAGTTCCACACTGGTGATCTTGTCATACCACTTCAATCCTTCTATTCAACTCAAGCACCATTTATGAAAGTCTGTAAATTTTTGGTTGTCGTGTTTAGTAATATTCTCCATATCTCACAGCCGCACAGTAGGATTGCCATTAAAAACTTTGTTATCTTGGTTTTATTGATAACTGTCATCCGGTGAAATGTTTATTTTAGGATTTGTAAAACAGTTGCATTAAAAAAAAAATATATTCGTATAGGCAACTCTACCATATGTTATAAGTTATGTATTTCCGGAGACCGTGAATTGTTGTCTGGGTTTATTCCCCCACCCTGACGTCATGTTAATGACGGAATCGTCCGTACGTTAACCTAGTTTGTAATGCTTGCGGTGTGCCTAATCTTAATACAGGACTCTTTTGGCAAGCATTCAACATCTATTCAGGGGCCTCCATGTCCATTATCAACATGTTCTCAGGGTTGCCAAATTATTTTTTTTTTTCAGAAAAGGCTAAACACCGCATTAAAATAGCCAAACGAGTCAAGTAGATTCTTTATTTTTAAAAATAAAATTTTGCCTCGTTTTGACGAGTTTCAACCTAGTCGGTTATATTGGGGCGCATGTCCAAATAAAATAAATCATTAGGTCTGATAACATTGATATGTTTATTTTTTTTATCAAGTAGACATTTCTACTCACATCACAAAAAAACTCTTCACCTGTGATCCCCAATTTGCTAATGAGCTATTTCGTGTAATGGAAGAGTCTACAGTAATCTAAACAGCCTATTGTAACCAAATAGCTACTCCCTGAT
Source organism: Oreohelix idahoensis (assembly GCA_024509875.1). NCBI lineage: Eukaryota > Metazoa > Mollusca > Gastropoda > Stylommatophora > Oreohelicidae > Oreohelix > Oreohelix idahoensis. The sequence continues at coordinate 18,566 of JAMPIV010022134.1, read as the reverse complement.
TTGCTAGCTAAAACATGCATTAAAACTACCTGTCCTGTCTTTCTGCAGCTCACCCTTTTGTCCCCGCCCTCATTTCTTTAAACACTGGCAAACGCGGTGTTTACAATCTTCTTCAACCTGTCAGTCATACCAGGAAATAAATCCCGCTATGGTTATACTTCTTTTCACTCTCGCGAATTCAGCTGTCAATCATATAATACTTGACCACTGAACAGCTAGACAGCACGTGAGAGTAACGGCAAACGGAGCAGAACCTTTGAAATTCATACAGGGAAATCTAGAATCCCCTAGTCCCGTTTGATCCCGAGCACGAGCATTCCAGGGGAAGCCCGCTAGAAGAACAAACGACTTTTGATCTCGGTCAAAGCTCAAGACAACAACTCCGAGAGACCGTGACGCAAAGCCTTTCATCTTGGGAACTCTAGCTCCTGAATTGTGTCCCACACAGGAGTGCAACATAACGCCATTAGAGATCAATCGAAGTCTATGATATATATATATACTGCTGTTTCTAAAAACCAGTCGTCAGTCAGAATTTGAAGAGTCTAGCTCGTAGTCCTTAAGTTTCTTTTATGGAATACTGTGTATAAGTGATATCGTGGAGATTTCATTCTGGATTCGGGTAAGAGGAAAATAGTTCTAAGTATTAGAAGTACTTCATGGTGACAGCTATTAAAGTTAAACTTTTATACTTCACTTAGATTTTTCTTGCTAGTAAGGTGAATTAAATAAAATAACGCGTAGCAGTTTTTCATAAAAAGATATCCAAGTAAGAATGTTAAGACCGCGCCACCCGACTGCTTCATAACTGAGACAAGGGACCGTAGTTATGTTTACGGAGTAGACTGACTCGGCACTCAACTCTCCAGAGAGAGAGAGAGAGAGAAATAAAAGCGACTATTAACCAGACCGAACTTAGATACATACATGTTCATATTTCATTTGTAACTATTGTTATTATAGCGTCTATTATTTTTGTAAATGCCTATACGACAAGGTAACAGACACCGACGATTTACTAGCTAACTATAATGAGAATAGGTGTTTATATGTGTACGTGTTGCGTATTGGAAAAAACACTGTGCGAGTGACCCGCTGGCCGCGAAACTGTGCGGCGAGTCACTATCGACTCGGACCGAACAAAATCAGCAGCTAGCGAACTTCTTTGAGTGTGTGTAGTTGCCGCAGGGCAAACAACATGTATCATTTCATTCGTCTATTCGTCAGGATTGACAGAGCGGATGAGATATTGTCTTGTCCTCGTCCGTATTTTCTTTATAGAATGGTAGCATTTACCAAAAATGTTTGTTTGTATTTTTTTCGCAGACCTGATCCCCAAGTGGACGACCAGCGGTCTTTATTTTATAATGTGTGTACTTGTACATTAGTACATATAAACTATCTATCAACAAATCATGTAGGATCCATAAGGCTACTAGCCCGATGATATTTTGTGACTGTAAATTATAACGGCTGGACTTACCAAATCCAGGATATTATTTTTAACAGCTCACAGCGGCGTAGACATGGTATCCTCATTTTCCCCCTGACACCTGGCAGTTGTATTCAAGTGGAGTACCTAGTTTATACACTGTGCAGGACCGGCACTCTGGCAAAGAGTTGGCCGTTAAAATCAATCATCATCATCATCCTTAAAATTAAGAGCAAACATTATTCGGATACTAGAAGTATCACCTCACTTAAATGGTCAAATCATCAACGATTCTCACACGAGTCATCTGTTTGTATTGACACCAGTACCCAGATAGAATCCCAGATCGAGCGGGAAACTGAAGCCTGTTTCTCCCCCGCCCGCCCATACACTGCAAGCGTTGTCGCACCGGATTTATCCAGGTGTAATTCCTGTGTCTAGATTTATTCCCTCTTTGTGGACACCCCCCCCCCCCCCCATCATCGGAGGAAAAGTGGATAGTTTAGAACAGTGAGGATAACCTTTAGGATTTATACCTCTACCAGGATTTAGCAAATTCGGCGTTCACCTCATTAGTATTTGGGGGGGAACGAACTGGGGCCAGTTTGTTCCCTCGACAGCTGGAGTTGGTACACTAATCGCAGTCAAAAGGATTTTCGAGGGATATTCTATATAAACAAGGGATACCACCGACCCACGGGTGAAAGACAATAGGTAAGAGAGTGAGAGGTGGCCACTGAGTGAGAGAGTGTGTGATGATTTTGTTGTGCTGAGGAAAGATATATTAAGTTGGTTGTTTGATTTTGTTTAACTTGGTCTTATATCGCACCAAGATTGTTTATTCCTGTAACCAAGTGCCAACCTTCAACCTTTGAGTTGTTTTTTTGGTTTTCTCCATACGGTGAAGGCGCACCATTCTTCTTTTTCCCCCTCTATATGTATGATTCTTGATATCTTTGGGTATTTGATGTTGTAATAAGTTTAGTGATAAATAAACAACAAAGAAATCTAACTTTGCGTGTTGGTCAGACCCTACCCATTTACCTTAGTTTTTCACGTGCATGTGTCGTGTTGTCACATAGTGTTGTGTGTGTAGAGTAAACTGTCTTATTGTAGATAGGGAGGCAAAGACTGTCTTGGAAACAAAGCTCAGTCGTACGGATAGGCTGGAGGAGAGAAACCTACTCATTCCAGAGACATATCTTTCCCTCAACCTACCACCAGTGAACCTACTTTCTATACCTTCTCGTGTATCAGTCAACAGTCACTCTCTACTTAGACGGGCAACAAACAAAAAATTACCTAACGTACGACATGGGCTAATAAGCTACTGCACACTCAGGCCTACCCTACAAGGCGACTAATATGAGGTTTTGTATGAGAGTAGCAACCTCAAAACACATTGCGACATAAACCACAGCAGCATGAGCATGTGAATGCTTGGTGCAGGCTTCCTGGAAGGGGATGATGAAAGTTATTACATGTTTACCAGAACACAGATACATCAGTGAGGTCCAGAACACAGTCAGATATATCAGTGAGGTCCAGAACACAGTCAGATATATCAGTGAGGTCCAGAACACAGTCAGATATATCAGTGAGGTCCAGAACACAGTCAGATACATCAGTGAGGTCCAGAACACAGTCAGATATATCAGTGAGGTCCAGAACACAGTCAGATACATCAGTGAGGTCCAGAACACAGTCAGATATATCAGTGAGGTCCAGAACACAGTCAAATACATCATTGAGGCCCAGAGCACAGTCAAATACATCAGTGAGGTCCAGAATACAGTCAGACACATCAGTAAAGTCCAGAACATAGTCAGATATATCAGTGAGGTTCATAACACAGTCAGATACATCAGTGAGGTCCAGAACACAGTCAGATATATCAGTGAGGTTCAGAACACAGTCAAATACATCAGTGAGGTCCAGAACACAGTCAGATATATCAGTGAGGTCAAGAACACATTCAAATACATCATTGGCGCCCAGAACAAGTCAAATACATCAGTGAGGTCCAGAACACAGTCAAATACATCAGTGAGGTCCAGAACACAGTCAAATACATCAGTGAGGTCCAGAACACAGTCAGATACATCAGTGAGGTCCAGAACACAGTCAGATACATCAGTGAGGTCCAGAACACAGTCAGATATATCAGTGAGGTCCAGAACACGGTCACATAGATCAGTGAGGTCCAGAACACAGATATATCAGTGAGGTCCAGAACACAGTCAAATACATCATTGAGGCCCAGAGCACAGTCAAATACATCAGTGAGGTCCAGAACACAGTCAAATACATCAGTGAGGTCCAGAACACATTCAAATACATCATTGGCGCCCAGAACAAGTCAAATACATCAGTGAGGTCCAGAACACAGTCAAATACATCAGTGAGGTCCAGAACACAGTCAAATACATCAGTGAGGTCCAGAACACAGTCAAATACATCAGTGAGGTCCAGAACACAGTCAGATACATCAGTGAGGTCCAGAACACAGTCAGATCAGTGAGGTCCAGAACACGGTCACATAGATCAGTGAGGTCCAGAACACAGTCAGATAGATCAGTGAGGTGTAGAACACAGTCAGATACATCAGTGAGTCCAGAACACAGTCAGATACATCCGTGAGGTCCAGAACACAGTCAAATACATCATTTAGGTCCAGAACACAGTCAGATACATCAGTGAGGTCCAGAACACAGTCAGATACATCAGTGAGGTCCAGAACACAGTCAGATAGATCAGTGAGGTCCAGAACACAGTCAGATAGATCAGTGAGGTCCTTGATTAATGTTTCTTATCAACCAACAATTTTATTCTTGTTACATACTTTGAAAGAGAGTGTCCGATTGGCAGAGTGGTTAGAGCGCTGGTCTCTCGCGGCTAAGGTGCCGAGTTCGATTCACGGTATCATCACGCTCCAGTCTACCCAGCTGTAAATGGGTACCTGGCTTTGCTCTTGAGTTAGGGAAGGAAAAAGCAGCGAGTATAATGAAGTCTCTAACACTTCCCCTACCTGCGGCAGTATCTACTATGGCAGTGCTCCGCAACCTTTTTTGCTTCACGGCACACTTAAGTGTTCTTCAAAACTTCACGGCACACTGTAATACTTAAGTGGGTAACAGGTAAATATAAAGGTACTCATATAGCAGACATTGACGCAATGGAGTAAAGTGTTAGAGACTTCACTATACTAGGTCCAGCTGTATGAGTAATGATATGTTATATACTTGTGGTGGATGTGGTAAATATTTAAAAATTTACCCCAAGCATAAGACAACGGACCCTAATTTTTTGTAATGGATTTGTGGTTTTTGTTCTTGATTTCGCTTTGTTGCTTGTTCAACTAGGGTTGCCGAGCTCGTGCTTATGTCGCAGCCAAGGCCAAGTTGAAGAATGTGTATGTGTATGTGTTCTGTACTGTTGATTGTTGCAGGTAAAGAGTGTTTGTGATTGTTGGAGCTTTCTTTGGCGAGTCCTGTGCAAGTGAACAGCACATGCTGAACTGTTTGATATGGATGTGTACAGGGGCGGCAACTAGACCCGTGGAAGGAGTTTAATTTCTGTTGTTGAGTCTAGTATCTGCTGTTCTAAGTTGAAAGATTGTGCTCTGCCTCACACATCGTAACTTACTCATGTAGCCATTTTTGTTGGGGTGAGTGATGTCTTTATACAAAGCACGTCTTGCAGACTCTTGACCCTCGGTTCAACCATTCCTCTTTGTCGTTATTTTGGAGTATTAGTTTAGCTGTCTGCGTATTGGTTGGAGTGTTTGTTTGAACGATGTTTGTTCCTAGTTGTGCTGGTCAGTCTGGTTTTTCTTTGACTGGTGTGTCCACGAGTCTTGTCTGGTATCCACCGCAGAGTGACTCTGATGGTGTAAGTTGTGTGTTGCTAGCAGGCTGTCTTTTTTTTCAGCCATCTGTATTATTTCTTTATTTTCAGTTTGGAAGTATTCCTCTAAAGCCTGAAGTGTTGATTTTGAAACATTGTTTGTTATGATTTCTGAGTTATTAAAGATTTATTATTTAAATTTGCTGAATATTGCTGGGAAGTGGTGTTTATTGCTATAATTTTTACTTAGCGATTAGGGGTCATCCACATACGACATCACGCAATTTTGGCCATTATTTAACCACACTTGCCCCAGATTCTTGTCACAAAAACCCAGAACACCCCCAATCACTTATGTGACATACACATCTCTTCGTCATGACCTTTCAGCACCCTAAGAAGCATAGACCTTATACCCAAGTCTTCCTGTCCCGTGCCATCAGCTCAAGGTCTATTCATGTCTCCTTAGTCACCTTCACCTCTGTATCCAGTTTTCTTCTCCATGTGTTCCTTGGTCTACCTCTGCCTCTCTTACCCTGGGGATTCCAGAACAAGGACTGCCCTAGTAATGCTATCAACAGGTTTGGTCAATGTGTGTTCTATCTATCTCTCGCGTCTTCTTCTCATGTCTTGTTCCTTTTGAACTTTGGTTCGTGTCATCAGTTCCACATCAGTGAACTTGTCTGGTTCGTGTCATCAGTTCCACATCAGCGATCTTGTCTGGTTCGTGTCATCAGTTCCACATCAGTGAACTTGTCTGGTTCGTGTCATCAGTTCCACATCAGTGAACTTGTCTGGTTCGTGTCATCAGTTCCACATCAGTGAACTTGTCTGGTTCGTGTCATCAGTTCCACATCAGTGAACTTGTCTGGTTCGTGTCATCAGTTCCACATCAGTGAACTTTTCTGGTTCGTGTCATCAGTTCCACATCAGTGAACTTGTCTGGTTCGTGTCATCAGTTCCACATCAGTGAACTTTTCTGGTTCGTGTCATCAGTTGCACATCAGTGAACTTGTCTGGTTCGTGTCATCAGTTGCACATCAGTGAACTTGTCTGGTTCGTGTCATCAGTTCCACATCAGTGAACTTTTCTGGTTCGTGTCATCAGTTGCACATCAGTGATCTTGTCTGGTTCGTGTCATCAGTTCCACATCAGTGAACTTGTCTGGTTCGTGTCATCAGTTCCACATCAGTGAACTTGTCTGGTTCGTGTCATCAGTTCCACATCAGTGAACATGTCTGGTTCGTGTCATCAGTTCCACATCAGTGAACATGTCTGGTTCGTGTCATCAGTTCCACATCAGTGATCTTGTCATACTAATAAAATTCTTTTATTCTACACCCATTTATGAACATACGAGCTTGGTTTTGGACTTTGTCTGTCAATGTGGTTTTGTTCATTACCGAATGCAGTAGCAGGCTATTTATCCATGATTGCTCAGACATAGTACAGCTGTCTGAGATTTACTTTCCTTGCTCCCCCGCTGGTGGTGCAAGATGCTTCACAACGTCCAAGCCCTCACTGGCCTCGTCTTTCATTTTGTGCATAATGGTTTTGAGGAGTAATTGTCTGTCTAGTTCCACTCCAGAATAAACTGGATTTTCTTCTCCAGAGTAGGTCGTACGTCGAGTTTTAGTTGGTACACTTTCTTGCTTTCCTTCATGCTCCAAGTGAAAGAAAAAAACTGCATACTGTTTTGATTTTTTTTTAGCGTGTTTATTTTTAGTTTCCAGAGCTTGCAGTACAGAACTTTTGTATCTAGGACTTTATTTAGTGTAGCTGGAGCCAGTTTGCTGCATTTTTGCTTCTGTCCAAGTGAGCAGGTCATTTGCGTACAGTGCTTTTGATACATTCAAGGTGGAAATGGGGGTGGGGGGGAAGGGGGGAGATCATTTATAAAGAAGAGGCAGCAACTTAATATGGCCATTGTGATAATCACTCCTCCAGCGTTATTTTGTTATGTGGATGTTTTAGTGCCTACTACTGTTGTTTGTAATGTTCTATTATTTAGGACAGTTTTACACCAGAGGTACATTTTCTACCGTATATGGCCATTTTTATCATTTTTGGCGAAAGAGCCAATGTCTCCATACTGTCTGCTTATGGAAGTGTGGATCATTACTTAAATGGATTGGTGGGTGATAATAACTCAACTTATTATTTGTAAAATTGTATCTGTGCAATTCTTTCGTAATATTTTACCATAACATGTAATTTTGTATATCAGTATATGATGCATTCTGCCTGGTGTCACGGCACACCAGGCAGGCACTCGTGGCACACCGGTTGCGGAGCACTGTACTATGGAACTACCTTTACTCTGAAAGAGATACCCTCATATCTTGGACAGTCTCCATTATGTTTCTTGCTTTAGATTTGATTGAGGGTCGTGAGTCACAGAGATACTGACTTGACTTACTTGTGCCAAGTCTTACTGTTGCCTTGAAGTGTAGTGGGGAGCTTGACTTACTTGTGCCAAGTCTTACTGTTGCCTTGAAGTGTAGTGGGAAGCTACAGTTTGCGTTCTTGGGCCAAGTGTGTAACACATAGGCTGCTGTGAGCCTGTGTTGTTGTAGGATTTATGTGATGTCTGTCCATCTGTGTGTTTGTCTTCTCCGTGTGTCCATCTGTGTGTTTGTCTTCTCCGTGTGTCCATCTGTGTGTTTGTCTTCTCCGTGTGTCCATCTGTGTGTTTGTCTTCTCCGTGTGTCCATCTGTGTGTTTGTCTTCTCTGTGTGTCCATCTGTGTGTTTGTCTTCTCCGTGTGTCCATCTGTGTGTTTGTCTTCTCCGTGTGTCCATCTGTGTGTTTGTCTTCTCCGTGTGTCCATCTGTGTGTTTGTCTTCTCCGTGTGTCCATCTGTGTGTTTGTCTTCTCCGTGTGTCCATCTGTGTGTTTGGCCAATGAACGGATTAAAGTTTTTCTAGTGTCCCGACATATAAATTTGATCTGCTTAAGGAAAGAACTTTTTTTGGCAAATTATGGACAGTACTGGACATTTTTGTTACAAGGCTTTTCGGCTATTTTCGGAAATTGCGCGTTCGAATGATCACATGTTAGAATTTGAGTTATTTTCCCTTCTAAAAATGGCCCTGGAAATGTTAAAATCCATATCTTTGAAAATGAAAGCTTGAGCTGTACAAGAAGTGGAAAATAGTGGACAAAAAGGAAAATGGTGAAATAGCAAAGGAATTCGACATTTCCAAAATCAACGCTTTCTGGAATCATAAAAAAAAAAGGATCGGTACAGAAAAATGTTTTATAGGCGTGGACAAGTTGATTGTCACAAGAATGAAGAACCGAAAAGGTGACGTGGATGTGATGGTTGACACGGCACTCCTCCTACAAATTGGTTCACCATGGCGAGATACAGCAAATGTTCCTGTAAATGGACCTAAATTACTTTGCAAAGCAGAACGAGTTAGTACTTCTGGAAGGTCAGGACTGGCTGGAAATGTAGTCACTGGCTGGTTGGGGGTTGTTTTATGAAATAACGGCACATTACTATACAAATTGCCGCGGTAGCATTGTGGTTAGTGCACTGGCTTTCTAAGCGCAGTAGATATGGTTCGATCCCCAGATGAGGTGGGAATTTTTTTTGGTTACAAATGTCCGGCTCCTGGGTCGACCCCAGCCCCAAATGGGTACCAGAGCAACCCTGTTAAGGCGGTCGGGCGTGATGCCAACCACATCACCCCTAGTGTGCCGACGGTCAAGATTAATTTTTCATGGGCCTAACTACCATATTCCCATATGATCATCAATGGGCGTTACAATCGGGTTCCTTTACCTTTTTTTTTGTGGGGAAAGGCATTATCTGTTAATGAAACGACTACCGAGTCATGGGACGGAGGATGTGCTAAACCAGCCATGTAGTAGGTATAATTCCGTTGATGTGTTTAATGCTGATGGAATGACTGATTGTTTTGGAGATTGCTGCCTGACAAGACTTTTTCAATTCTGAAATGAAAAGTGCCGGGGGAAGTGGGGGGGGGGGGGGGGGGGCAAAAAATATATGGGTCTGTGGGTCCCAAGGGGGGGGGCATCAACAGTTAGAGTCTTGTTGGGTGGGGGCGGAATTTAAGTTTGGGCCTTGTACGTGGCTAATTGTATGATGTCTTTTTAAATACACTGCAATGGAAAGGAATCACAATTTTGTGTGGGCACAAATATGGAGGGGTTCAGATAAATTGTCATTACTTGAAATCGGTCAATATAAAAAATCCACATGCTGTTTAGGCGTGAAAGGTTTGAAAAAATTGTGTGTTGATTTATGCAGGCTAATTCAATAGCCTGGATGGATACATCATAAATTTTCACCAAGATGGCTATAATGCATTTGATCATTTATGGAACGTCAACATCCACAAAGTTGATTTTGGGGCTTTACAAGAATGTGTCAGCACATAAATGTTCAAAATCTAAAAGGGCAAAGAGAATTTTATTGTTGAACCACCAATGCGACATCGAAACTTCAGCCTTGTGACCACAATGTATTATTCAAAATCTTGAAGGTTCAATTATAGGTACAGCAATGTTGTCCAAACTTGTAGGTACACATTGATGCAATACAGGAAGGAAAATTACAGGACTTTTTCATTTAAGAGTGCTTTATCATTTAAGAGTGTGCAAATTCTAGTGTGTTAATGATGACTGTGGGTATAACGGTACAACACTATTTCACAAGTTGGAAGTTTCAAATTGCATGGATAAAAACTTAACATGTTATATAAGCCAGGACTGGATGCCATCCGATGATTTAAATTTAGGATGATTTTCTTTGAATTTAAGGATGTCATGGAAAGACATTTTTATTAACTCAAGTTACAGGTTCTAAATAATGATTCTCAGGCAGGAAAATTGCGCTTTTTCCATTTCAAAGTGTATAAAGTGCCCCGTTATTCTCTAGTTATTTGTTTGCCAACTTTGTTTTGGTGATTTAACTTATTTTTCTCGTGTCATACATCTGTCTATTGCTGCCAACTCGCTAAGTTGTCATTATTGGATTGTACGTTGTAAATGCATTACCATATGCTTGAACTCTTATCTGGATAAGAGGAATTTCTGATAAGAAGAACTATTTCTTGGGTCCCTGGTGAGTTCTCCTTATCAGGTCTGCACTGTAACAAGATACAAATATGGAACTAACGACACGAACTAGACAAGTGCTAGTGGAACTTCTTCTTCCTCCTCGTTCGTCCTGAAAAGGACGTTGGTTGCGTTGTGTCTGTTTACGCCGGAGCTGTGATATCTGCACCTTTCGGTCGACACATCCGACTTCAGCACGGCAGTTTTTGGGACCGGGTTTGCCTTCCCTCTGCGATCCCTACTCTCTCAGCCAGACTGCAGTGATGCAGACTGTTTCCAGGACCACCACGTGGAGGTGGAGTAGGGTCTTAGTCAGCTCTGGTTCGCTGACTCTGATGCAAGCAGTCAAGCTATGGGTCGCTGACTGCATTCTGTGAGAACACCTGTTGATAACATTACCAGACTATTCCTGTTCTGCCATCCCCAGGGTAATGGAGGTAGAGGACCAAAGAAAAAGACCAAACATGTGTAGATGTATGTCTACGGTCCAGAAGAAGAGATGGATTCTTTGATAATATTAAGTTTGACGAAGGACTTTTTCAATCAACCCCCCTTTCAATATTCAAGTGTACCATAGACACCCCATTATGGCCCCCCCCAATACCAACAAAAACCACAACCAAATACACTCCCCCCCCCACCCCCCCAGTTTCCCCCCCTTGGCCCCCCCCAAGGACCACCGCATCCGATCCACGTTTGGGCCAGACGAAAGGTAAAAGAAGATAATATAGTTATTTACCAACTAGTGCTGATACCCCCTCGACAGTCTTCTTGTACCCCCGGGGGGTACATACACCTAGGGTAGGAAACACTGTCATAAAACGTCAAAAATGTGTTTAAAAAAGACGAAACGCTTGGTTCATATGGAGACTACTTCTGATAATCAGATTTCTTGTTGTCGTAATTCTCTGTACAGAGGTTCCTGTTTCCCTCTCTGTTGTGCTAACAAGTAATGTATCGTTGTGTTTGCCTTAAGCGTACTCACATTTACAACTCCTACTCCTCGGATTGTCGCCATCTGGTGGTGGTGATCATAAATTTTCGCAGTGCGTACATTTGCCTTTCATATTAACAGGTTTTTACAGGTTATCTGGTCCTTGTTATCGATCAGTGATAACAGCTTGCGTTTAAACGAACCGAACTTGTGGTGCAGGCAGAATCAATACTGCAGGATTACGGTATCGATACAAATGTGTGTGACCTGGTTAAAGTTACAAATTGTGTATACCGCCCAAGGATACAGGATTAACTACCGCTCATTTACATGCGAATTGCTCATTGCCAGTTATCACACATCCCATGTACTTCAGGCATATCGTAAGATTTGGTTAAAATACGAGGATGTGCCTTGGGCTTGAATCTTTATCATGTCAAACAAATTGCTACACAAACAACAGCTATAAATAAGATCGTGGCTGGCTGTGACGAAGGCTTCCTGCAATGGGGGGTACCTGTAGAACTGCACCATGCTCCATCAGGAGCGATGAATGGATTATTGTATACATGACATATGGGTAATACTATCAGTTTTATGTAACATTAGACCAGATCATCTATGAGAGACTAGCAATAACCCGTCAAAAATGACGGAAGTAAATGGCACCCATGGATGCAAAGCCCAAGACTGAATTATAGGAACGGATATTATCTTAAAATGTGGATGCGCTGGGTTGCTCAAAAGATCCTTGAGATACGAAGGAAAACGGCGTCTCATGCTCTCCTTCTTGCTCCAACAGCACTGTACCTTCATGGCAGCAATATTTGAGTGTACCATCGGTTGATCTTTCCACTTGAAAATTGAGAGAGTGACAGAACTGACATTCCTGATCCATCATTGGGCCGTAGTTTGTTTACAGCAAACAGCGCATTTGTCATCAAAGGCATCACTGTTTTTGGGAATTGTTTGGACTACGTGCAAGCTGTTGATCGTCCTCACATTGTTGTGCTGCTGTTGCTCTAACGTTCGGTTGTTCTTCTGAAAGTCTCCTTTGTCTTCGTTTTGATGCTCTCAACTGGACGGAATGCGAAAAGCTTTCTGCAGCGCGTTTGAGTTTCATGCTCTTTGCATATTGGATTAACACTCATTGACAAACCGGGACACTCCACTGTGGCTTTGTCTTTGTGCCGCTTCCATGTTGTCGTCGTGCAGTTGCTGCCTATCTTCTAGAATGCTCGTTTGTGATTGACGCGGGTGGGGGGGGTTCTCTTCTCTTAGCATCTGCAACACGTTTAGCAGTCATCTTATCATTTTGATCCATAATAATAAGCACAGGCAATTACTTTAAAATTAAAAAATTTTGTCTTTTGAAACAATCAAAAACTTACATAGTTTAAACGCTTATTAGTGAACAAAATCATGAGTTAAAGGGTCCGTTTCCGGGATGAAATGAAAAGGGGTTCTACAATAAAAAACTGATCATTTTTAATTCATATATCACCTGTCACTTACTTTGTGTTGCACCAAAAGCACCGACTTTTATTCGTTGTGTGTTAATAATTTCAAAAAGGGGAAAGTAAATAATACGGGACACATACAATTAATGTCTTATCTTTCAGCAAACAACGTTGCATCCCTTATCGACTTTGTGAACTCCGAAGCGTATCCCTAACCTATGCAAACCGCTCTGAATTAATGGGATGTTGATGATTATAAGTGGCTATAGATCAACCGTTCTCAAACTTTTTATCCTGGAGACACCCTTGAATTGATTTTCAGGTCTGCATAACACTTATTATATCATCAGCTCACGGTGACCTTAGTGTGATTAGTAAGTTGTAAATATAATAATCCAATCAAAATTGTCAGTGCTGCTTTGAGCAGATAATAATTTTTTTTTTCGGATCTGTTTATTGTGACTAACTTATTAGTCTGCTCTTTTTGTGTGGTCCCCCCTCCCCCACCCCAGGATATCAAGTCAAATGCAAGCCTGTAGTACATTACAAGAAACTTTAGTTTTAACCTTTTTTTAAATCTCATACTTGATTTTTTTTTTTTAACCTTATCCGAGTAGGCCTAAAAGTCTTATCACAAATTTCTACTCTACAAGATGCTAATGAAATATGGTATCTGTAAGAGTGAACACGGTTATATTGCGCACTGCCATACGGGACTGTTCGGTCACTGCCCTCACTTCTAGAACTAACATCGCCCGACGTACAAAAAAAAAAACCACTTATTATTTTTCAATGACGATCTCTCGCGGAACCCCGGTTGAGAAAACCTGCTATAGACAGACGACAGTTGCTGGGGGAACAACCAAACAGATCCTGTACATACCAGACAGCCACACTGTGCATAATTTGAACAGATCAGGGAATTGAACTCACCACTTTACGTCGGACTTTGGGACTATGAAAAGCATTCGAAAGCATAGATTCCAGAATTGCTCTGGAAATTGATGATGCATTACGAAGTTTCCCTTGCGTTAAATAACGAAAATACAGTAAGTGCCCCACTTTTCGGCGTTCCGCGAATACGGCGGTTTTCAATTATATGTATGTTCATTATGTTCGGCACTTGTTCTGCTCTTTCGACGTTTTCCAACATGACGGGCTCCGCAGTCTGAGAACAACTTTTTTTTACTTTAAATGCTGTATGTTCATTTTACTTTCCTATGGTTTTTTTTTTTTTTAACTATTGCCCACTTAATACATGTATATGATTGTGTAAGCATGTTATTAGGCATTTATATGCATTTGAAAGTTTTAAAAAGGCTATATTTCGCTTTTCGTTCGGAGTCTTGAACCTAACCTGCCGTTTGAGCGGGGCCCTACTGTACATGAAAGTATGAAACGTGCAATTCTTTATGAAGGACAGTTTACAGAACCCTCTGAAGTAAGAACTGGGAGTGCAGCAGGGGTGCTTCTTCTCACAATTTCTCTTTCTACTGGTTGTAGACTGAATTATGAAAATAACATCAACATAAATAGAATTCAGTGGAATCTCACTAAAAAGATTGACGATCTAGATTTTTCCTACCACTTGGTTCTTCTATCCAATAACCGTAAACCAGATGCAAGATATCAATGAAAATGCTTAATGAGAAGTCAGAGCTATTGTGACAACGGTAAAATACCTCCAAAGATAACATGTAAGGATAAAAACATAATGCGTAGGCTGCTGATAGTACATGATCGCCCAGACCGCGGGTCATCACCCTCCATAAAAATTGACTTGCTAGACAGGAGGGGAACGGCGGATAAAAAGGAAAAAATATGACTGGAAAGATTGCGTGAGACTAGAAAGGCTAAGGAGACGCAATTGGGGGGGAAACGGAGAAAAGTCACGTTTCCCAAGTTGACATAAAGTAAGGAACTCGACAGAAGGGACCTTGGATATGTTACGCCACAGTCATTTATTGGTCGCTTTTGCGATACCAAGCCTTTGAATTCAGCGGCAGAACGCAGATGTTTGGAATATTACAAAAATTAAAAAGTAACTTTTTCGTAATATTAATGTTAGGAATATAAAAATTAGCTGGCCGGATGGCCCATTCTGAGCAGTGAACTAATATGTTCTTAATTTTACAGACGGATAGATAATATTGAAGATAATGACAAAAGACAGTGTTGTTCACATCAGCGACAGACTGTATGGAATAAAAAGTGTCGCTATTTGCACAAAAAAAACACGACCTCGAGACGCAGGTGTTCAAATCTACTTAGTAGGGAAGCGAAGGGACATTGGTGGGAGCTGTGTCTAAATATAACTTTTAACGACAAAATTTTGGAGGGGAGAGAAAGGTTGGTTCAAAATCAAGTACGTTTTTGAAAAAAAAACAAGTAGAGACGGACAGACTAACAGATAAACATCCATACTTGACTGAAGCATGACTGAAATGACTTTAGGGTAGGAAATTTGAATTTGAAATAAACCTAGGCAGTGATTGGCCACAGACAATCATTTTTATCGGCGCTCAGACGCGCAAGTGGGGCCATTCCTCAATAGTTGTTCGATGATAGACACAGTATTTTAAAGTGTGGTGATTTCCAAATGAAAGAAAGTGAAATAAGTTCAGGGACGCCATACTATAGCCAGCAGCTCAGCTGAGTTTTGCTAGCATTTCTGTGTTCTTTATTCATAATCTGGTAAGATTGAAATTATTTCTTTGTATATTTTGAATATTGTTTAATGTTCGAGTGATTTGATACTGCCATATCATAATCTAGCCTTACAAACAAGTAGGGATTTGCTCTAGACCCCCCGCCCAAGTCAGGGTCTAGGGACCAACAATATACATAAACTCCAGCAAGGGTTAGGAAAGACAGATCAAGTGTTGAGAATAATGAAACATATTACCTATCACTTTTAGGGAAGGAAACTAATAAATATTTTTCAGAATCTATAGTCTGGGAGGACCTATCTGATGTAAAACCACCATGGTAAATGTGCTGTTTGGTCAGAGAGATCTGACCTGTCTGTATGATGTGGTTGTTGTGTCCGTGTTGTGTCCAGACGTGGGTAGAGAATAGAATTTTGACACATAGCCAATACTTTGATTGCAGAGCTGTGAGTTTCAGTTGTCAACAAGGCGGTGTCCATTCAGTTGGTGATTTTACTCGAGTGTATCTGTGCAGTACGTTGTGACAGAGACCACTATTATTGCCCGCCAGCACGGAGAGGTGGGACCACCAGATTTCAGCACCAGAGCTACATATGCAAGTTGAGTGAGCCTCTGGTCTGCTGGAAGTTCACCAACGCCTTTTAGTTACTAATACCCCATAAAATTCCTGCAATTTACTGGACACTGTGTAGTCAATATAGACAGGTGTGATGAGGCCACCCCAACAGCACAAGCATTAACTATCCTCCCAAGTAGATGACTACTAGAACATTTTAATAAAACTAACTAGTCTAGTACTTATATATGTACACTCTTGCATTTATTATGTAACATTCCATGCATTTCTTTCATAATTTTTAAATCCTTTTTTTTTTAAAAAAAGTTCTGGTCAACATAAAACTTGATCCAGAACAAAATAAATG
Organism: Oreohelix idahoensis; assembly: GCA_024509875.1. Lineage (NCBI taxonomy): Eukaryota > Metazoa > Mollusca > Gastropoda > Stylommatophora > Oreohelicidae > Oreohelix > Oreohelix idahoensis. The sequence continues at coordinate 2,214 of JAMPIV010022134.1, read as the reverse complement.
TAATATAATTCTATCAAAAATTTTACACTCTTGAGTTAGTTCAGTGTATTTTAATATTTGTTAAATATTATTAGTCTGCTTAAATATCTGTGGGTGTATCTATAACTATCACACCACATTACATATCATTACCCTAGACATTTTACATAGCTACATTCATTAAGAAAAAAAAAAAGAAAAGTGTGTGAGGTCGTAGTGGTAGCAAGAAAGGCCTTCTGACAATTCACAACTACATTTTATCTCAGGAGCCTTCACAGCTGGCCTCATACATTACATTTAGTAATATCACCATCATACAATACCATCAAACCCACTACATACATTGGGGTCTTGTCCAGGGATAATTAGCCCAACAGTAATATTAGGATCTCCTGGTTGGAGAAATAAAATTAGGGGAAAAAAATTGTGAAATTCCCTTTAAAATTAAAAGTGTCCCTGCAGATAAAAGTTGGTGAATCTTCACAGCCAGTGATAATTAATTAGTTAACTGGTTAGTTAGAATTAGTTAGACTATAGTCATAAGAAGTACTTAGTGTATTTACTGGTTAGAGATTTAGCTTGTATATTATTATATTGTCTGAAAAGTATGGCGGAGCTAGCAAAATTCCGATCAGCTGCTGTGCTGACCGCAAAGGAGATGGGAATGGATGGTCAAATTTTAATTCAATATGTAACGGCTGAATGTGATAAATATATTGAAAGGGAATATAGAAAGGTAGCTGAAGAGAAGAGGTTACAAATTGAGGCTGATAGAGAAATTAAGAGGCTGCAGATTGAGGCAGAAGAAAAACGACAGCAAAGGGAGGCAGAAGAAAAACGACAGCAAAGGGAGGTAGAAGAAAAAAGGTTGACTGCCGAAAGGGAGGCAGAAGAAAAAAGGTTGACTGCCGAAAGGGAGGCAGAAGATAGAAGGTTGCAAAGGGAGCACGAATTACGACTAAGGGAGCTTTCTCATTACAAGGCCCGGCTTCCTGAAAATTATGCCAGCCCTTTTGCCTCAGATGCTACGCCCATTTCTGGGAGCCTCAAACTCACATTTTCAAACCAAACTTTTGTTGAAAATAATGACCCTAGATCCCACTCTTTTACCCACTTCCTAAAATCTAATAAAAACCACCACCAATTTAAACTCTCTCTCTCTCTTATTATCTAAACCTCACACCCCTTTCAATCTATTTACCAACAACATCATACTACAAATCCCCCCATCCCCTTTCCTCCCCCTCCCCTCCAACATTCCATAACCCTCCTTCAAATAACAACCTTACCTCTCTCCTCCATTATCCAAAACACTACCTCCCAAACTCCCATCCCCCCCCATAATACATTTTCTCCCACCCCCCCCCAACACATCACTCCACTCACTCCCCACAAATTCTCCCATTCCTTCACATTTTCCTCCCCCCTCACAACCCTCCCATCACCATCAATCTCCCAATCTCTCTACCCATTCACCCTCCCATCTCCCCAAACACCATTCCCCCTTATCCTCTCCTAATTTTTCCCAAAACCCATAATCATCTCTTACACCTTCCTCACCTTCCTCTTACCTATTATCACCCCCTCCTCCCCCACTCCCCAAAACCCTCACCCCCCCAAACCACCCAAATCACCACTCTCTCCTTTCCCACCCTTACTTCCCCCAAATCTCTTCCCCTCCCATCCACACTCTCCCTCCCCCACCCCTAACCCATCCCCCCCTAACCCCATCCCAACACACACCAACCCCAATACCCCACCACCCCACCCCCCCCCAATCCCACCCCCCCAAACCCACCCCCAACCCCACCCCCCAAACACCCCCAACCACCACCCCCACACAACCCCCCCCCCAAACCCAACCACCCCCCCCCCCCCCCCCCCCCCCCCACCCCCCCCCCACCCCACCACCACAACCCCCCCCCCCCCCCCCCCCACAACACAACACCCACCACACCCCCACAACCCCAACCCCAAACAACCCACCACCACCCCACCCCCACCCCCCACCACCCCCCCCAAACCACCCAAACACCCCACCCACCCCAACCCCCCCCCCCACCCACCACCCCCCACCCCCCCCACACAAAACCCCCACCACACCACAACCCCACCCCCCACACACCAAAAACCATCCCCACACCCAAAACAAAACCCACCACCCCCACCCAACCCCACACCAACCAAACCACCCCACCCCAACACACCACCCACCTCAAAAACAAGACCCCCCTA
>JAMPIV010022133.1:0-101759 GCA_024509875.1 Oreohelix idahoensis | reverse complement strand
AGGGGTGCTGATGCCCCCCCCCCCCCCCCCCCCCCCCCCCGGGATTAATCAGGTTATATATCAAGGAGAGAAAAATGCTAGCATTTCTTCGGGCCATTAACGAACGGCTTATTTGCCAACTAGGGTTACACGCAACGCGGAAAATCCCACTGACTGAGCTATAGAGGGTTAATCAAGTCCAACGCCCCCGTGACAGGTAAACCCATAACGAAACGTAAAACAGTCCGAGTCCAGCATATGATTACACCTGCACATAACAGGCGGATTACCTATGCACGTGGCCAGTGAGTTCAGGCGGGGCCGAAACTCACAACAGGTGCGGATAATTTTCCGGACCATGGACAGACAAAGCGAAATTGGGGAAGGAAGGTTCAATGTTCACACGGAAACGGAATTACGTCAGTGTTCAGTGGCCTAGAAAAATCACATTCGCTGAACGTCATATTAGACAGAGGGAAGAAAAGAAAATGAACTCGGAGCTAGTCATACAGACAGACAGAAATTGGAAAACGTATTTGGTTTATGAGTATAGGATGTTCCAATGAACATGTAACGGACGTCTATGGAAAGATAAATTTACTGTCCTTTAGTCCGTGTTTTTCACGAACTTTAAAAAGGGGGGCTAGCTTGTCACGTAGACAGATAATCTATTTTACCATCTTGTCCATAATTTGATTACTCCTTTAAACGTTCTGTTTTCCTAGACATTTGTATTTTCTTTTTCTTTCATTTTCTACCTTCGTGGCCAGACTTTTTCACCTTCTCAAACCCCACCCGAGTTTGTTTACGTTCCGGCCTGTAGCAGTCAGCGAACGATAGTGTTACATCAGCGCACCTGTGGTCCGTCTGACCAGGGGAATTTCTCGGGTCTTTGACCACGAGCGAGGGGAGCCTCTGAGTAGCCTTTGATCGCTAGCGGGAGAGAATCTTCTGAGGTCGGTAAACTAGTTTGATCTTCGAAAACAGGGGGAGATAAACCCGCTGTGAGTCTTTGTGATTTTGCCCCTTAGACGAGTTAGAAATCATAAGATTATGTCTATCGGGGAAATTTTCTCAAAGTTGTTGCTTCTGAAAATCTTTTGTCTTACTCTAGATTACGTCGTTCGCCGAACATCTGTAGAAATATGCAGGCCAGGGGTCCAGGGGGGGCGTCCTTTGTAATCTATAAGAGTAGACGGGTTTAACAAGCCAACACACTCGTGAATATTTCCTGGCCCGTAAGATGACCATATGAGACTTAGGCAGAGTTAGCACAGCAGAACTAGAATGTGGTTGCATGTGTTCTTGTCATTTTTCGGGGTGTGTTGACATATCTTATTATATTTTTTTCATGTTAGCTTTTTATATATATCTGATAGGAAGGTGACTTAATTCATTTTGAGGATTTCTCCCAGTAATTAATTCAGTGATATGTAGCGCTGTCTACGGCCTTAGTTAAGCGGTGCTTAAACTGTTACGGTTTATCATGGGTTAAATGTTAAACTTACGATAACAGACACTCACTAGGCGTAGAATCAGTCCACAGATGCTTATCATGGGTTAAGAATAGGCTAATTAACTGTCATTTCTGTAAGATAATGTCAGGGGTGGATGGTGCACTTAAAAACTGAATAGTGAGATGCAGGCAATAACTCTGAATTACAGGAGATAGTCACTTATTCCTTTTTGATAGATATTTCTAGTGGCAAGGGAGAATTATTTTATGCTTACTCGTGTGGCTAGGCACTAGTCTATAACTTTCACAGAAAGCAGTCACCAGGCATAGATATAATTATATCTTATGTTCAGTGTCACGGAGAGTTATGTTCATTGAATTCTCTATATTTTCCTCTTCTTTTCCTTCACCCATATTCTCTAATTTTATTATCGCAGTTTACCTTTTTCCTGTGTTTTTTTTTTTTGCATCCATTCGGTTGCGAAATATATTTTCTTCCCCATCCTTAACGTTTACCTGTTTATTTTCTCAAAACTGAGAATCGTACGAGTAACTTGATTACGTAGATGTCAGTCTCTGCCGGTCGAACGATAGCTGTGAATATACGGTTCTCGCCAGACATTCGTCTGCAGTTTTCCCGGTCAGAGCGCTGCCTGACCAGATTTCTGGGCCTGGGGTGTGAGAATTCGCTCCGTCGGACATGGCAGGCAGACGGATTGTCTACCTTTTGCAGCAACTGCGTGAGTTTTCGTCAGGATAGTCCGGCGAAGTGTGAAATTGCGCTCCGCACTGCAGACGGGGTGTCTGAGATTTGCAACTGACACGCGTACTCTCGGTCACTCATGGCAGTTACGACACGCGTTAAGCTGGCGTAGGTGGTTTACACGAAAAAGGGGAGATAATTTCGCTTGGCGAAATAAGTTGGAGCCCTTTGTCTAATTTTAAGATATTGGCCCGAGTTTGAAACTAACTTCACTCATTCTCCATTTTACAGTAGACGTGGCCACTTCGTTCTAGAACACTTAAACTTATAGTGTTATCTCTTAGTTTCGTTGTGATATCGTAGTGCTGTTTGAGGTAAAATATTATATCTATTATTATCTAGTATTTTGTGAAGTGTTTAAAGTGTTATTTCACTAGTTAGATTTGGTGCAGAGCGCTTAATTCATAAGTCTGTATTATTTTTTAGTGACGTGTCTCAGTGGAAAGCAGAATAAATTATATTTCTAGCTTAACAAACATGTAACTATAATTAATTTAATTTAACTGCTAACTACTCAGTCGAGTATATTTTTCTAAACTAACTCATAAATGCTAGATGCGACATCAGTGAATATTGACGGAATACGCAGATATTCCTAATTCAGGATGATTGATTTTTATATAACTTACTTCACGGGAAGTTTTAAATAATAAGTCAAGCGTAGGCTTGCCGTTTAAAATGTAAGTTATAACGAGTACATATTCTGTATAGTATATTATATGTGTTTTTTCTTCATTCAGTGAATACTGGGGTGAACCCAAACTTGCCGGCGTTTAGTAAAGAGACATACTTGTGAGAAGCATAGACATTTCCTATCTTTAACCACGTGGGTTTTTTTTCAAGTAACACTGGTCTGACAGTGCATGTGCCATCAGAGATAGACAGTAATACCAATCACACTAAAGGTTTCTAAAGACTAGAAATATATATTGGGCCTTTGAGCCAGTTCATATTGCTCCACAAATTTAAATGTATATGCTGACTGGTGGCGAGAATAATTACAAGAAATAACATTAACATTTCCGACACTATTGAAAGAGTGGATAGTGAACCAAGACTATCTGTTGAGAGCAGTTGTCCGCTGGTCATCTTTTCCACATTAAGGGAATCCTCGTGTTTTTCTGAACTCTGTGTGCCCGTTTAAACTTGCTTATCAAACCTGATTCAAGTGACATTAACAGTAAATATAAAATTTAACTGGTGAAGTGAACGCTCCACGAAAACAGTGGAAGAAACCTGTATTTGTAGAGCTGAGATTCGCTTTATCCAAAGAATCCAGATTCACTGTAGAGAAGTGTCCTAAGGTTGCGCCAGTCGGTGAACAACCTCACGTTTTTTAGGTAAGCACGAAAGCCTGGGTACCCAGATGAAAGAACCGAGTGAAAGTGACGGAAGGATGTACGTTGTTTAATGCACTCATTTTTTTTTTTGTAATTTTTCCTTATGAAAGACTTGCTGCTTAATTTAATTGTTCCTTTAGAATAGATACTGCTGTCATAAGTCAGTTCTTACCTTCAAGAAAGGGGACAATATTAGACCCTAACCATATGCATCTATAACTCTTTGGGCCATCATCTGTCATCCTAACGGGGCTGTGGGCTAAACCTAGAGTAAGATCATAACGGGGCTATCATCCTTGTAGCATTTTCTTGAATTTTATGACTATTTGTATATGTTTTCCTTGATGTATCTTTTTAGGTGTTGTGAGAAGATTTTTTTTAGATGATAATTAAAAAAATCTCTCTTGAACTAAATCAGTGCGTTGGTCGGCTCGTTCTAGTATATATATATTCATTGTTATAGATTTCCCACGTCTGTGTGTTTAACTGTCGTCACGTGTACGTGCGTGCCCGTGAGTAGATAGAAATATATGTAATATATATATATATGTGTGTTTAGACTGTCTGACGCTGTAAAAGCTGTCGTAGAAGATAGGTGAGAGAGAGAAGAATTTTTTTTTCGCTTTCAGAGACAGCCTCTATATCACATTCTATCATCTCACTCGTGGAATCTATTTCCTTTACTAACTCACACTGTGACTCTCACTCATTCCAACCTATTCAGAAGGGACCAACCCAAGTCTTAATTCTCCTATCTAAAATCTACGACATTCAGTCACAACTGTATTATTATAGCAAAAACATTGCATTTTGTATGTATTCATTTGTGGAATGCTAATATTTTCCCCAAGGGGACATATGATTTATTTGTGTAATGTCGCATGCTGTAATCTGTTTATGTAAATTCACTTAATGTTGTAAGATGAATAGCATAACCATTCAGCCGTATGTTTAGTTGGAAGAAGAGGAGTAGGTTTTTTGCTGTCAGAACATTTGCTGACAGGTACATGGGTGTACAAAAGATATTAAGCCTATGCGGGCACATGCTATAACTGATATATTGGAAGGAACAGGAGACATGGTTAAAGACAGCCTTAAAACTATCATAGCAATAAGTACAATAAATTTAAATCCCATAGGGGAGCCTAACTGTTTTCGTATAACGTTAGTATAATTTTATTGTCGCCTGATGTAAAGGGTGTCTCCTTTTGGTCTCAGTTTCAGGGATAACCGAATCGCTAGAGCAGACTCCAGTCAGGCGAAGAACGTCATGTTCTCTTCGATCTAGAGGGTTTCTGAATACATATAGCAACGAATCGCCAACCCCATTCCTGAACCAAAACCCCTTTTGTCAATGCCATTTCCCTCTCATGGGAGTTAAGCTCACGCAGTGTGCCACGAGCCAACGCTAAATCTGAAATCATCAAATGCAGTAGTAGTTTCCTACTCGCCTATTGGATTACCAGTCAGAGCAGTACGGCTTCCAGCATATCAATCAGCCCAGCATATATAGCAGAATTTATATCACCAAGCTTTGTGTACCTAAACGGGGCACTCAGTCAATCACAGTTCAAGCCAGCCCAAACCGGATTTACTACCCAGCACGCAAGCCAATTCTAGCGCCGAATAAAGAGCGCAAAAGGACTCGTTGTCCTCAAGTGACTTCGTCTGGTGTATTTCTGGATTATGTAGAACCTCGCACTTAGGAGCGGCCAGCAGAAGAAAAAACAGCGAGTTCCAGCCCATCGCGAAATCAGGGGTGCCACCAACAATAGCGACTACAGTGGATTTATACAGGTCAAGACCATCACCCATGGAGTATATTTACGTAAAAAGACAGTGTCGGAAGCATTGTACTTGGTCTCACGCAGGCTGTCGCTCAGTTTGTTTAATTGGTCAGTAGGAGATAAACAGCGTCTTCCAGTTTTCCCTCACGCATTTAAGATCACCAACGTTTAGCCCGATGTTATAGTCGAAAATGGTGGTATATAACAAATGGTGATAAATTATATCCCAGGGTCTAATTGATAATGTACCGCTGTTAATGTCTGGTTGGTAAGAGTATCTCTCTGTTGAAGTGATTAGACTGTTGTAGTACATGCGCTCACACAGAGCAGATGATATATAGGTTAGCTCTGTATTGTCCCTGTGTATAAAGTCTGTAGTGAGTGGTATGAAGGGTACAGTCACTCACCCTGTACTGTCAAGCATAGATCAACGAATCAGACTAGTGTTCATTTCCAATTGACAGCACATCATTTATTTACACAGCAACATCAATCCGATACGATACACTACACAGGTACAACAGGATACACAAAAATCAATAATAATCAATTGCGCAGAACGTTACAGCTGTTCAGTATGATGTAAACCCTGTTTACATCTCAGTTCTAATGTTACATCAGTAAATTCACCAGAACGACTGCTAACACTGCGGTTACCAAAACGCCACCCAGGCTTAGATCTATATATATTCGCAGTTCTAATGTTCCACCAGAACGACTGCTGACACTGCAGTTACCAAACGCCACCCAGGCTTAGATCTATATATATTCGCAGTTCTAATGTTCCACCAGAACGACTGCTGACACTGCAGTTACAAAACGCCACCCAGGCTTAAATCTATATATACTCAAAAGACTGTCCTCTCTGTAGTCTATAAGTAATCTGGCCTACACAACTCCTGGCCTTATAATCTCCAGAAACTCTCCCTCCAGAAGGAACAATGGCCTTACTATCTCCTAGCGCCGTTCCTGCACAATAGAAATCTATCAGGGAGGTAAATATGATCCAAAACATCGGCCTGTATACACCAAGGCCTCAGAACATGTCCTTAACATAAAGTACACCTTATCTTCGCTTATCTTCCCTTATCTCATCTTATCTGCAGATTTATCACATCTTATCTGCAGATAAACACACCTAAATAGGCAAGTACTAGTACACCTCGAAAAATGGCCAAATATCGTTCCCTTACACTACCCTTGGGAACACACACAAGATACAGGGCTGACTCCAGTCAACCGCCCAACTTAGACTGCCACGGGATGACACATCTCCCGCACAAAACAGACACCGGACTCGGCTGTTCACGGACTCCCCGTGAGCTATTCACAGCCGGCCGAAACCAGTACAGAATAACTACATGACCAGCGCTCACACGCTTTCTGTACACTCTGTTTTCTAACATATAAATGTTTAAACAACTCACAATTAAACCAGCTAACAAGTGCGACAACCCTGAATTCACACTGTATAATCAGTATAGTACGTATCATTCCCCTTTGACCTCTACAGTTACCACCCGGTCCGGAGAAAAAAATGATTTATCATTTTTTTGAAAAAAACTACATCACCGACAAATGAGGGGTCAGCTAAGCTCTAATATATGCTTACAACAATAGTTTTATGATAAGGTCAAAATAATACATCGCCAAAAAATAAAGCAAGTGTACAATAAACAAATTACCCATAATAATCTGCCGAATACACCGAAATAATCATTTACAAACAAAGTTAAGTATTATTACTGTAGACCAAACATGACACAATAAATAGAAAGTAAAGTCAAGATCAAACAAAAGAAGCATGATCAGCACAGAAAATCAACAAAGAAATCGAAATAGGAAGAAAGATCCATAATACCTAATTGTAACAATTAAGCTAAACAATTCCTTGCATGAAATACATAGAACTGTCACTAATAATTACATATACTAATCCATATTACAATACGTAAGAATACAAAGTATGGAAGTATAAGAAGTGTAAGAAGTGAACGTATACAACTAGTATCAAGTAACATTCAGATGAAACATGGAAGCATAACCAAAGTATAGACCGCTTCCAAAGAAATGTAGTGAAACAAAGAATCATCCGGAAAGGAAGAAGGAAATACAAAATAATGAATGCATAGAAAAACGACAACAATACATCCCAACAACAATCCAAGTAACTAACGCATAATAAATAATTTTAGCTAAATTACAAAACTTATTCTTAACTACAATGATTTATCACAGACATCACACAAAAAAGTGCGATATATAAAATTATCACAATCTCAAAACAAAACAAAAATTACTATTTTAAATGGAATATCAACATATATTATTATACCTAATTAAGCGCTTTGGCGCAGAAAAAATATAACAATGTCAAAGAAAAATACATTTCCAAAAAAAAAAAAAAATTACAGTACAAAAAAGTTTCTTTACAGCTAAGTTAAATAAAAATAGTATTTTAATTTTTTCTAGATTAAATCTATAATTAATATACCAAAATAAAATGATCTTTTAACCAAATGAATGACATCTAACAAAAAGAATTCCAATTCTTAAGTAGACTCATAATAAACGCATACTAGTATAAACAGAATTCAGCAGAAAAAAGCACATGGCAAAAAAAATATCAAAAACCAATGTTTCAAAATATGTTTACAAATACAAATACAAAAACATAAATAACACATACAAGTTTAGTTTCAAAATTACATTTCACAACACAATAGTTACTGCATATAACCTCTGTATATGGTAATATATTAATTAGACATAGCACCAGAATAAAAGAAAAAAAAAAATTTAATGAATAACAAGACTCTCTGAAACAACTAACGCATATTCGTCGCTAATGAGTTTGTGCATAGGGCTGGCAATCTCATCATGTACAAAATTATCCCAAGAACCAACGCTGCAAAACATATCAATGTTTGATGAATCAACTATCATTGCTTCAAACTTCACAACGTAGCACCTATGGTCATACATAATATGGTCTAAGTGGAATAGTCTTCCGACTAGCGTATGAAAAAAAAAAAATCACAAATCCACAATCTCATTACAAAAATTAAAGATAAGTCACTACAAAGTGATATGTCATAATTTCATTGCAATCATAACACATGCAATGTTTATCAACAAAACAATCATGTAAATAATGACAGAGTCACAACAGTGCATACATATGAACATACACAATACCTAAGACATTATGTAATGTAAGTTACTATACAATACAGTAATTCATTATCCAAAAAATAAATTAAGTGTAAAAAACACTATAGCAATCTTAAACTAACTCCTAAACAAAAAAAAAAAAAAAAAAATAGGTCACAAATCCGCGGTCCTCGATAGCATTCTGTAAACCGCACGGGGCAATGTCATACAACACCGGGTCAACAGGCTGGCTGGGTTGCGCTTGACTAGACACCTGGTCACAGGTTGACCCACATTCCTCTCACAGTAAAAAATAACTTCGGTGCGAAGATTCTTAACAAGCCGAATACTGTGGGAAAATATAAATGAAAATGTCTATTTCAATCAACTTGTGAGATTTATTGAAGTAAAACGGAAAGTTAGTCTTACATTTACCCAAACGTGTGGCAGTGAAAACGTCTGGTTTCTATATGATGCCATCATTTCCTCGTCACACAGCAGATAACACAGAAGGATAAGACATCCTGACAGAAATGAAGGTCATCACAACAGTAGGCTGAAATAAAATCCTACTTAAACACAACGAGATATTCTCTCGAACTCAAAATGCATAACAAGCAGTAGTATTTGAAACAATACCCTTACTGTTACCTTGTTTACAACCAAGATTGTTCTTTTGTTGTGCAACATTATTATGATTAGTATTTCTACTTCTATAAAAAATATCTAACCGATGGATTTTGTTGTGTTCTAGAACCATCATTATAAGGCTGATAACCTTTATTGTAGTTATTTCTTTCACTAAAACTGTTTTTATTCTCCTTTGTGACAATATGCTTACCAAATTGATCAGCACTAGTGATAACAAAATTCTTATGGTTATCAACATGTTGAGTTTTATTTTGGGTACAAGTCTTACTAATAGCTTTGTCCCTTATTATCTTTTTATCAGTATTTCCATAATCAGAATAATGGTTGGTCTTTTTAGATCTGCCTTGAAATTTATCTCCATTTTTTTTGCAATCTATAGAACTGACTGTTATAGCAGAATTATCTTTGCTGGCCTGACGCCACGAGTCAGTAATGTTACCAGAAGTAGTACGTGGGAAATTGTATTTGCCACGTAGTGATCTCCGTCCATCATGTTCGACTTTCGTCTCAGCTTGTGTAAAGGGCTGGCTTCTTGCTTGTTTTATTTGGTGATAAACATTCTGTCTACCTTTGTCAACATTGACAGTAGACAAACCCTTAATACCCAAAACAACATCTACCAAACCATAAACTCTATTTCTCAGATCAATAATCTCAGCATTTCTAAGTGAGATGTCCTCAGTTTGTTTCTTAATTAAGTTATTAGATGTTAAAACCTTACTCTTCTCCTCCATGAGTAATTTCTCAATATCAGTCATTTTCCTTTTGTACATCGTTAGCTCTTCTAATCTCTCCTTATCATCATTTTCTCTATTTGTTCTCCTCTGTGGTTCCAATTTCATTAATCTCTTCTTTTGCACGTCTTCTACCTGTGGCTGAAGTCGGGCCACCTGGGCCTCAAGACCTTCGACTTGAGCAGCTTTTGCTCTCAACTGTGTTAACTCCAGTTGAAGTACTTTGATCTTATTATCATAGCTATCTTTAATCTCATTAATTATCTCTGTATTCTTCACTCAAGCCATATTTTGCAAAAAATCCACCTCACTTCTTAAATCTCGAATCGTTTCTGTATGAGACTTCTCATTTTCCTTAGCCTGAACTTTTAATTTCTCACAAATATCATTCTTCTCTTGAAGTTCTCGAATGAGATTACCCACTTTACTATTCGTATGTTCAATCTGAACTTCCAAATCTTTTACTCTACTGCCAAAAAAAACGTCCAACACCCATGCTTCAAGTCGTGAGCCTCTCAATCGTTCATTATCCCTACCATCTACTAATGCAAACCTCAACATAGGCCTCATATCGCCTGGATTAATGTCACAATCCATGGTGATTCAATCGATGAATGTACTATATTTTTAGACCACTTATAATTCTAATAAGGTTATGTTACCTAGCTATCAATTAATTATGCACCAAATCCTATATTAACCAGTTAATATAATACATAATGCGTGATATGAGAAGACTTGATAGCATACATACATAAACACAGTTTCCACAACAAGAAAACCACTTATCTTGCAAATAGCAAAGTTCCTTCTTTTCCTGTTACAATCGATGGGCATCAACATCAAAGATGACACAACATAAGCAGAGTCCCATGTCAACTCTCACTCCACCTTGACACAGCATGCTATGTTGTCGTACACAGCACAGGAAACTGGAAATAGTATGCCATGTGATCGTACACAGCACAGGAAACTGGAAACAGTATGCTATGTGATCGTACACAGCACAGGAAACTGGAAACAGTGCAAGTTACCCACTTGTTCCCTCTGTCGTCGCGAAGGTACACTGTCTGTCACTCTTGTTGGAAAGAGTTACGTGATATTTCGAACTTGCATATAAAACTGGAACATACTGCAATTCTCATAATGCAGATATCGCTGATGATGACGAATCAGGACAGGTCGCCCTAACCATGTCAAAGTTTACTTGAAAATTTCCCTCCGAAACGTAGAACTGGAAACGTTGCGGAAATGTCATATGGAGGCATGTAAACACAAGACGCATCATCGTGTCACCGATTACAGGTCATGAGTGACACACCACTGTCTGTGTATAGTAGAGGCGTTGCCGATTACAGGTCACGATCGACACAAAAACTGTAGAAGATTCGCGTTCTAAATCCAAGCCACGCCCACATAGGGCACACTCTTAAACAGGTCAAAGTTCCGTAGAAACAATCTTACAACGCGAAGTCATGGGTCTAACGCCCGTAAGGTTGGCCCACCAAATGTTAAAGTTGATTGTTAACAAATGGTGGTACATTATTATTCCGGGGTCTTATTGATAATGTACCGCTGTTAATGTCTGGTTGGTAAGAGTATCTCTCTGTTGAAGTGATTAGACTGTTGTAGTACATGCGCTCACACAGAGCAGATGATATATAGGTTAGCTCTGTATTGTCCCTGTGTATAAAGTCTGTAGTGAGTGGTATGAAGGGTACAGTCACTCACCCTGTACTGTCAAGCATAGATCAACGAATCAGACTAGTGTTCATTTCCAATTGACAGCACATCATTTATTTACACAGCAACATCAATCCGATACGATACACTACACAGGTACAACAGGATACACAAAAATCAATAATAATCAATTGCGCAGAACGTTACAGCTGTTCAGTATGATGTAAACCCTGTTTACATCTCAGTTCTAATGTTACCACCTCGAAAAATGGCCAAATATCGTTCCCTTACACTACCCTTGGGAACACACACAAGATACAGGGCTGACTCCAGTCAACCGCCCAACTTAGACTGCCACGGGATGACACATCTCCCGCACAAAACAGACACCGGACTCGGCTGTTCACGGACTCCCCGTGAGCTATTCACAGCCGGCCGAAACCAGTACAGAATAACTACATGACCAGCGCTCACACGCTTTCTGTACACTCTGTTTTCTAACATATAAATGTTTAAACAACTCACAATTAAACCAGCTAACAAGTGCGACAACCCTGAATTCACACTGTATAATCAGTATAGTACGTATCATTCCCCTTTGACCTCTACACCCGACAAGGAAAGTTTTGTATTTCACTTCATTCACATGGAAGGATATTTACTTGTAAGACACCTTTCTGGAGCTAGCGCCTTTGGTCCCACGAAAACGGAAAGACTGTCAGACAGCTTAGTTATTTCCTCTGTGTTCTACAGGTTTTATGAATGGTGATATGTGTGTGGTTGTTGGGTGTATTCGCATATTTCTGATTATTGATGACTATTGATGATTATTGATGTAATTTTATGTTGTTGTGATGAGATGCATTACTTTCATGCTTTTCTTCTTTAATAAAGTTTACACATTTATTAATGCGCTGTTCACGACCCCTTCCATCCATATTTTACATTTTTAGCTCTTTACTATAGTCTCTACGTATGATAAGAGAAAAGAGTGAGAGCAGGAGGTGCTTAGACAGTATAAGTGAGTTGAGGCTTGGAGAGAGAGATCATTTTGATAAATCTTCTTCCAGGTTGTCTCAAGTCCATCTCCTATTTACACCTTTCTGTGTGTGTAATCTATAACTCTGTCAGTCTACTATCCCTTGTCGATTTCACTACTGTTGTCCAACTCGACAAATATTCTACACTCTAACTCAACCACGACAGATGCCCTAAGGTAAAGTAAATAATGGAGCACCAAAACCACACGAAGACTAAAAATAGATACATTTTTAAGGAAGACTGGAGAGAAGATGAGCTAAAGAAACAACTCAGCAGGCATTGGGGTGAAGTGAGTGATAGACGATTGTCACGGGATTGCCTCCCCGTGCTTTGCAGTATTAGTCCACTGTTACGAATGGGTTTTGTTAGTATAGAGTGTGTGGTTGATCACGATTCTTGGTTCAGAACTGACCTCTATGTTGAACGCCGTGCTGATGAGATCTTGTGGAATGACATTGATTTGTGCAAGAACTATCAAATCATAAAGCGACGTCCAACGACTTGTGGAATGTGTCCACAGATAACAGCATGTTTATTTAGACGTAGCATAACAAAATGTTCATGGCAAAGTGGAATTACATACATATATTGAATCTCCTACAGTCCTTGATACATCTTCTCATATCTGGCCTATTTACTAGAGGTGCCGATAACGGTTAACACCCAAGTATTGAAAACCAGAATATGGAGATAATTATTATTGATTGCTCCCATAAAGATTCCTCTGCATAAAACTCATCGAACTTGAAATACTTAAGTTCGGCATCTTCTTGAATATCAGTGGTGTCACATGATGATGATGATATCAGTGTAATGTAGATGCCACATAAAGATGATGATGATGTCAGTATAATACAGACATCGAGCCTATGTTGTAATGATGATGATGAAGATATCAGGGTAATACAATTATCAAGCGTATATGGTATTGATGATGATGATGATTACGCTGATGATGATGATTAATGTGTGGGTGTGTGTAAACAAATAATAAAGTAAGAGAGGTTGTTTGCGTGAACAGTAAATTGCGTTGGCCTGTGTGTATGTTAAGTGCGAATGAAAAGTGGTCAGTTGGGTTTTACGTGAGTTGTCTCGTGCGAGACTGTGGGTCAAAACACGGGAGAACAGTTCGGTGTGCGAGGTGGGGAGTTGTTTGACTGAAAGGTAAACTGGAAGGTTGCTCGTAGAGCGGGAAAAGATGGCTAGATGTTATGGCTGAATCTTGTTATTTAATTCTGAAGGAAGAATTACGAATTATTACCTTGGATATTTGGATTTCATATAATGTTTGTGTTTCATGACATTTCCGTAATACAGTGTTCAGTTTGGGACTAAATTTCGGTGTTGATTGGTTTACTCGGGAATAGATGTGTCAATTATGGTGTAAGAAGATAGTAAGCACCTTGAGAATTAATTACTGCGACAACATGCATCCCTACAGCATGTGTAATTTGGGGGCTCTTTGAGGGAAATTGTACCCGCCAGAAGAATCTAGCCAGCCGTGCCAAAAGTATTCAGGCATTTTACAATCCAGGGTTGCCGGTCAAAAAATATCTATTTATATTCCTGAGAGTTTCGCTCATGTAAGTTGGCGTGTTCACACAACACTGAATTTCAAATAGGCCGTGTTCAGCGTACTATCGATTTAAATTACTGGTTTCACGCAACACTTATTATTCAAGACATTTGCACGTAAGAGCAGAATGTATTGCCACTAGTGTTGGTTAGCAACGCTTGAGTTTGTGTCGAACAGAGGAAGCTACACTCTGTTTCAAGAATTTATATGCTTGGTTGACATTCATCAGCGCTTGAGTGGTTGCTAGTTGCACAGCTGCATGCTGTTTTCGAGGACTTACATACGGTTTTATATATATATATATATATATATATATATATATATATATATATATATATATATATATATATATATATATATATATATATTGATATGTCTTGTTTGTGGTCCTTACTGACGTTTCTTGCCATTGCAATATGTACAACATATTTCAACATTGAAAATTTACCCGCTTGCCGCATCTTTTGAAGTATCAGTAAACATTCTTAATTCAAGAAAATCTACGCTGCTTCCGCATCTTGTGAAGAATCAGTGAACATTCTTCATTCAGGAAAGTCAACGCTGCTTGCCGCATCTTGTGCAGTATCAGTGAACATTCTTCATTCAAGAAAGTCGACGTTGCTTACCGCATCTTGCGCGATATCAGGGAACATTCCTACTTCAAGAACATCTACACTGCTTGTCGCTTCTTTCGCAGTATCAAGGAACATTTATAATTCAAGACATCCGTATGGTAGAGTCTACGTCGGTTGCTGCATCCTGTGCAGTGGAACTGATTATTTGAATACCAAGGCATCATTACAGCAAGGTGTTTATCAGTACAGCTCACTGCCTCCTCCCGTGTGCACGAATATTTCAAGACAGTGAAGTTTACAATGCGTACTAAGCAAGGCACCGTACAGTGACAGGCTGCTAAACAGATAAGTCATTTTTGTGCTATCATTACTCTTGTTCATGCATACCACACTGTTGGCATTCCTGTCTTTACCTCATCTGTTGCTTGTTGTTATTGTACGTGACTTACGTGTTTGCTTAAATTATGTTTTAGATTCAATATTTAGTCTTCTTTATAGAGGAACTGATGTTGAGTTAATCTATTAGGATTTTGATAAAATTAATCCCTTAAGGGGCTACATCTGTGTTGGATCGGGTGATATGGAGCGCCCTGAGTGATTTCTTTGAACATATTACACATTAGTTGTGTTGGTTTAGTTCGTAGAAAGCGTTGCAATCGTATAAAACCTCTTTCTTGTCCAGTTTACATGTTGTATTCTTCAGTTATTTTTCTTACTATCATTGTACATAAGTTCTTTTTTTAGTCCCATTGTGGTTGGTCGTCTGTCAGGTTCGGTGTTGTATTCTTCTTCTTCGATCCTTAACCACCGACCGTCAGAGCAGTCAGTGGCCATCACGCCTAGTGGCGTCTTGTAGGGCAACAACAAATTGATTCCACTTTGCACGGTCGGTGGCCATCCTTCGTACAGTGCCCCAACTGTGGTTCATTCTTTGCATCTCAGCCTCCACAGTCCTCCGCCAAGTTGTTTTTGGTCGGCCTCTCTTTCGCTTTCCTTCAGGGTCCAAAGCATAGCTGTTCTTGTGATGGCATCGGGGTCTCTTCTGAGGACATGACCAACCCAGCTCCAGCGTCTGCCAGCTATGATGGTATGCATGTCCTCTTGCTTGCTACGAGTAAGCAGATCTTGGTTGGTGATGGTATTCGGCCAAAAGATTCTGTGAATTTTTCTTAGGCATGTTGTGTGAAAAGAGGACAATTTTGACATTTCCTTCTCTGTGACTCTCCAGCATTCCGCACCATAGAGAAGCACAGAAAGCACGCAACTCTGGTATAATCTTAATTTTGTGCTTGTGCTGTATTGGGAGGACTTCCAGATGTTATTTAGGCTAAAGAAGGCTGTTCTTGCCTTATTCATTCTGATGTTGATGTCTTTGCCTGCCCCACCGTCTGGTGTTACTATGCTTCCTAGGTATGTGAAGGTATCTGTCTGTACGAGTTGCTGATTCCTTACTGATATGGGCTCAGGGTTGCTCACATTGAGCGTCATGACCTCAGACTTCTTTAAATTGATGCCCAAGCCCACCTGCTGGCTAAATTTATTAAGTCTATCCGTTTTTTCCTGGATGTGTTGATGTGAATGTGCCAGCAGTGCAATGTCATCTGCATATTCCAGATCTTCCAATGTTGAAAATGTAGTCCATCTTATTCCTCTTGGACTGCCCTCTGTTGTCTGGCGCATCACCCAGTCTATGACTGTTAAAAATAGAGTGGTTGATAAGGGGCATCCCTGTCGTACTCCTGTCTTCACCTCGAAGGTTAGGTTGCTCTGCCCAACACTACACGTAAAGTTGGCATAGAGGCTTTTTATGATTGACACTATGCAGCTTGGAATTCCATAAGCCCTCAGTATTTTCCATAGACTGTCCCTATGTATGCTGTCAAAAGCCTTTTCAAAATCAACAAAATTTATGTAAAGCTGTCTTTGCCATTCTGAGCACTGCTCTATAATGTTCCTGAGAGTGAGTATATGGTCTACACATCTTCTGTTCTTTCTAAATCCTGCTTGTTCTTTCCTCAGTTTGTAGTCTACTGCCTTTGAAATTCTCTGTATAATTATCCTGCCCAGTATTTTGCCGGGAACCGAGAGAAGAGTGACCCCTCTCCAACCATTGCAGTCTGAAAGATCTCCCCTCTTGGGCAACCCGACAATTATTCCCTTGTTCCACTCTGATGGTGTTGTCCCCGTTTTCCACACTTGTGCAAATAGTGGCCCCAATAGTTCTGCTGCTAGCTCAGGGTCTGTCTTAAATAGCTCTGCATTTAAGTTATCATGGCCCGGAGCTTTACCGCTCTTTAACCCCTTGATTGCTGTGATGATTTCTTCTTTTCGTGGATGTCATGAAATATTCTAATCCACATATATAAATTATTAGGTAAATATGAAGCCTAACAAATAAAATTAATAAAGAGAAGAGCAATGGTAAAATGACAGTGCTGTCACAAGGAATGTACTCGAAATCCCCCTTGTTTTCTGCTTCGTCTGCAAATTGTAACGCTTTCATGTTGATAGTAAAAGCTTACTGTATTATACCCGCTTTCTTCAATGAAACGTGTGCTGTATTTCTTGGAAAAACATTAAGAGGCAGACTGCGTAATGACCTAAATTTTAAATTCCATTCATGTCTTTTTCTACATTACGTTACCAAAACGAACGAACAGATGGACAAAAGGATAGCGAGAAGGGAGAGGCAGAAAGCCGAAGCAAATAGTCCAGGAATTAATAAATTATACCCAAAATAAAATATTGGGGGTGCCTGACAGCATAAAATCATTTCTGCTCATAAGATTTTTTTTTAACGTGTTTGAAAAAAATTTACGTTACAGAAATAGCCTACCATGTAAACTCCAAATTGATTGGAGCGCAACAAATGAAAGCCTAACCACGATTGGTCGGGCTATAAATACTATCTTGGTTGTTAGGGGAAACGGGAAAAGGTAACATTTTTTCAAACACTTGTCGAAACGTGGCTCATTGGCCAGTCTCGCTGATATACACACTTGGGAGCGTTAGTTCGAGACCACTTGTTTAAAATAGCTTGATAAAGCATCAGTGCGTTGAAGCCAGCATATATTTGGCTAAATAAAAGCCTGGAAGATAAGCAGAAGGAAATTTGTGCCAGTTTGTGCCAGAATTCATTGCTAATCAACGTATCTGTGTTATTCGTATGAATTGTGGTAAGCTTGAACCATTTAATATCTTTTAATGAAAATTGAATGTGAATTGTTGATTTATGCCTGTATATATATGTGTAGTTCAGTGGCAAACGTGAGGTAAAGCCTAAAATGCTCCAGCCTGAACAGAGGGTGTCGGAGAGAAGTAAAACGGCATGGAATGGCCAAATAGTACACTGACACCTGGATGATTGATTAGACAGAAATAATGCTGGAAGTGCAGAGGCGTAGTGACCATTAAGGATGGTAATGCTGGTATAAAGTATTTCAGATGAAGCTGACTGTTGGCCTAACGCTCTGAACGCAATGTTTGTGCTGTATTGTGATCAGTGTAAAAGAGAATATAAATTAGTTATGAAGTAGAAGGTACATCCTTCTTGATTTCAGGGACAGTGGTCTTGATGGTACTGAGCAGCACCTAGTCAGAGCTTTGCTGAATCCTGAGTCGGACAGCATACTCCTTGGTCTTTTTAGCTATCAGTGAGGTGTCTCCTGAACCCAGAGGAGAATTCGAGCAGAGGAGTCCTTTCCTGCCGCCATCACGCCAGATAAGCGAATTGGCCAGCTGAGCTCAACATTATGTCCCCTCATCTTGAACTGACTTTATAAAATTAACATTAAGAGGGGAATTTACTTGTCTTAAAATCAGGAACTGTGAACATCTCCAATACTGGTCCCTAAAGACAAACTATTGAAGTCATGATGACAAATACCAACAGAGCTTGAACAAAATAAAACCAGTATTACCTCATTTTACTACTACACAACTGACACACATAGAACATTTGTAATAATATATGTCACTACAATATTCATATTAAATACATTCTGTACATAACTTGTAATTTAAATTGATTGTGATTCCTGGTTCCCTTGTAGTTGAATCAGGACACATATTCATTCATGCCAGTAATGAATACATATTGTTATTTGAAAGTTTATCAGTGCCTCTTTTAAGATATCTTTGTAGAGTGTTATATGTATGTGAGTGTCACAGTGTTGTCAAGAGTAGTGGATTAAATTAAATTGTTTATCTGTCTGTTGTTGTGACTTACACTTCACATACACATACCCTAGACACATAACGTAGCATCACACTATTCCAGAATAATTCTGACTGAGATATAGAGATATGTGGTAGCAAGTAAGGTTATCTATAATACACTACTCTTAATAGATATAGATACCTTCACAGCTGATCTCAGTCAGTACACTAAGTCCCCTATAAATATTTATAACATCCCACTTCACCACATATATTGGGGTCTCGCTCTTGGGATTTTGAATCTTTAACTATTAAAATATTGGGGGTAATTCACTTCAGGGAATATAAGAATTAAAAGGTATCCTTGGGTGGAATTAAATAAGGTTGAGCTCACGGTGCCTGTGTTGTCCATTAGATATATAGTTAGAAATTGAATTGTTGGTTAGACATTATATAAAGTTACCTGATAGACAATGGCGGACCTGGCCAAATTTCGATCTGCTGCGGTTCAGACTGCAAAAGAGTTAGGATTAGATGGGCAAGTTATGGTTGCCTATGTCACAACGGAATGTGACAAATTTATTGAACGCGAAGAAAGAAGGTTTGAAGCCGAAAGAAAGTTAGAGGCTGACAGGGAAATTAAGAAGTTACAATTTGAAGCTGAGGCTGAGACTAAGAGGTTGCAAGCTGAGGCTGAGACTAAGAGGTTGCAGATTGAGGCTGACAAAGAGGCTAAGAAATTGGAAGCAGAAAGAGAAGACAAAAGATTAGCTGCAGAAGAGAAGAAATTGGCTGCAGAAAGGGAAGAGAAGAAATTAGCTGCAGAAAGGGAAGCAGAAGATAAAAGATTACAAAGGGAACATGAGTTACGACTAAGGGAGTTTGAGTTTCAAGGCCATGCTCCTGAAAATGGTGCCAGTCCCTTTGCCTCTGATGCTACGGTTACTCAAGGAGCCTCAATCTCAGCTATGAATTTTCATTTAGATCATTTTGTTGAGAAAGACGATGATATTGAGAGCTATATAAATAGGTACGAACTATTAGCTACCACGTATGGGTTAGAGAGAGAAAGGTGGAGCTTAAAGTTATCTCAGGGACTTCGTGGGGCAGCTTATGAAGTTTTTGCAAAAATGAGCAGAGGTGATCAGGAAAATTATGACATGCTAAAGCAGGCTCTTTTGTTAAGGTATGAAAAGAATGCAGAGTTTTACAGGAAAAAATTTAGGAATGCTAAACTACTGTCAGGTGAAACCTATCACCAGTTCTCTGCACGCATAGAGACATACTTGGAGAAATGGACTTCTCTGGGGAAAACCCAAGATCTTAAGGAAATGGTCCTTATAGAGCAACTAAGAGAGTCCATGGCTCCAGACCTGAGAAAGTTTCTCATGGAACAAGGTGCAGAGAGGCTGGGTGAGTTGCTAAATGTTGCTGAAAGGTATCAAGCAGCTCAAGCAGAGGTAACAGGTAATAAAAAGAAACAGGTGGATAACTTTAGGACACCACAGAACTTTAATAAATTTGATCCTAGGGATCAAAATAAAGGTAAGCACCAATTTGATAGGCCACGGTATGACAATAAAAATAAATTCCCACAATTCGATGAAAGGAAATATGATGAAAGAAAATCTTTCAACCAAGGAAAAAGGTGGTGTAAGAATTGTCAGATGGACAATCATGACACTGACCGTTGCAGAAGGAAACCTGTGTATATGGCAACCCTTCAGGTCAGGTCGACCTCAAGACAGGAGGAGGATATTATGTTGGATACCACTCCAGAAGAGATGAGGAAGGCACAGGCTGGGGATAAAACACTCAAGCCTTGTTTCAGAAAATTGTCAACTTGTCATACAACTCCAGGCAAGGGAGATTTCTACATGAAAAAACAAGTTGATGTATAGGAAGACTGGAGCTAGATCCAAAGGTCACGGACAGCTGGTTCTTCCAAAAAGATACAGGACAGACTTAATAAGGAGTCTACATGTGAAACCAGATGGGGACCATGAGAAGATAGGTACCATCATTCAAAAGGTGGCTCACAATTATTATTGGCCCAAAGCAAGATGGGACATTGAAAATTTTGTAGAAAGGTGTAGCATAGCACATGAGGGAACACCCACAAGTGGGAACATGGATCAGGACCTGGACACGCCACGGGGCAAAATTAGGCCTGATAATAAAAAGAGATATAGATTTGATAAAGTGGACCAAATGGAATGGGAAGCCCCTTTTCACGGACAAGCTTCACTTAACTGTTTTACAATGGCCACTATGCGGAGAGTGCAAAAGGATGTCTTACCCCAGGATAAGCCGAAAATCCCTCAATCGGACTTAGACAAACTGGAGGAAGAGGATGCAGAGAGGAAATCTCTCATCAAGAATTTTAAGAGGGGAGACAGCCCCAAAAGAAAAATTGGTAGCGGTCGTTTTGTGAATGATAATTCTGGGAGGAAAAGTCATCACTATAAAGCTTCAAGTGGAAGAGACCATACCGGTGCATGGACAAATAGGTCCACACAATTAAAGGTCCATATGTAGCTTTGTTAAGAACGTGGACTGATGAAAAGGCAGAGGAAAACATTACATCTTCATACCAATATGTGAATGAGCTGACCACTCGGTTAAAAACTGGCTGGAAACTTGCCAATGAAAATTTGAAACAAGCCAGGAAGAAACATGCTGCCTATTATAACAGGAAGGCGAAAGACAGAAATTTGGCTGTGGGAGAGAAAGTACTGCTTCTTTTGCCCGGGAGTCAGAATAAGTTACAAATTGGATGGCAGGGTCCATATACAGTTCTAGAGAAGGTGTCTAGAACAAATTATAAGATAGATAAGAAGGGGAAAGAAAAAATCTATCATGTGAATCTCCTGAAGAAATATTTGGAAAGAGAACATCAGGAAGAGACACACTTGTTGACCTTGTCCATCGCCATGGAGATGAAAAAGGAACCACTTTCATCATTTGAATATCCATTACACCCCTGTGAGACAGCAGCACAGGTGAAAATCAGTACACATTTAACGAAAACTCAGAAAGAGAGAGTGCAACAGGTTCTAAATAATCATGCAGAGGTGTTAACAGACCGACCAGGGCATACAAACCTATTGGAATATGATATGAAACTCATAGACTCCACACCTGTCTGTATGAAACCATATTCGATTCCGTTTGCTAAGGAAAAAGCTTTGAAGGAAGAGATAGACTATCTATTGAAGGAAGGAATTATTTCGCACAGTGAGTCTTCGTATAGTTCCGGTGTTGTACTCTTAAGGAAGCCCTCTGGAGAACATAGACTCTGTATAGATTACAGGAGACTGAATGCTATTACAGAAGGACAGGTGGATCCATTGCCGGATACAAATCAGCTGTTTGCCAGGCTAAATAAAGCTAAATATTTCTCAAAAGTGGATCTGAGTAAAGGATACTATCAGATTCCAGTAAAGCCTGAGGTTAGACCATACCTAGCTTTTAGTACCTCAGAAGGACACTATGAGTTTAATAGATTGCCATTTGGATTGAAGAATGCGCCTAGTGTCTTCTCTAGAATGATGAGAAAATTATTGGATCCTCTGAATAATCCCTGTATAACAAATTTTATGGATGATATCCTTATAGCAACAGAAACATTTGAGGAACACATTGACTCTCTGAACATGCTGTTTAATCGACTTAGGGAGGCAAATTTAACAGCCCGTCCAACCAAATGTTGCGTTGGATGTAAAGAATTGGAATTTTTGGGACACACAGTTTATCAGGGAAATATGACCCCTGACCCAAAGAATTTAGAAAAACTACAGAAAGCCCCGAGACCACAAACCAAGAAGGACGTGAGATCCTTTGTCTCATTATGTGGTTTCTACCAGAAGTATATCAAAAACTTTAATTCCATATGTGCACCTTTAACGGAATTGACACGTAAAGGACATCCAGATCGCATTACATGGACACCACAATGTGAAATGACTTACCAAGAATTGAAGGAAAAGCTCACAAGTAAACCCATTTTGAAATTACCTGACTTAAGTCAAGAATTCATAGTAAGGACGGATGCAAGTAATATTGGGTTAGGTGCAACTTTACTACAGAAATCAGATGCATTGGATGGGGAATTAAGCCCAGTGGCATATGCTAGCAGAAAGTTGAATAAAGCTGAAATCAACTACTCAACTAGCGAAAAAGAATGTCTTGCAGTAATATGGGCAATAAAGAAATTCAATATTTATCTATATGGGAAGGCATTTAAGTTGCAAACTGACCACAAACCTTTATCGTTTTTAGCACAGGCTAAGCATGAGAACTCTAGGTTACTCCGATGGTCTTTGCTTCTGGCTCCATATAATTTTAGCATTGAATATATATCTGGAAAAACCAATCTGGGAGCGGATTTTTTAAGCCGCCATCCGTGTGATGAGAATCACCGTAAACCCCAGAAATAATAATAAATTTCTCTATGTGTATATAGAATAAAGGACTGACATATAATGTCTGTTTTAAGAGGGGAGGTGTCATGAAATATTCTAATCCACATATATAAATTATTAGGTAAATATGAAGCCTAACAAATAAAATTAATAAAGAGAAGAGCAATGGTAAAATGACAGTGCTGTCACAAGGAATGTACTCGAAATCCCCCTTGTTTTCTGCTTCGTCTGCAAATTGTAACGCTTTCATGTTGATAGTAAAAGCTTACTGTATTATACCCGCTTTCTTCAATGAAACGTGTGCTGTATTTCTTGGAAAAACATTAAGAGGCAGACTGCGTAATGACCTAAATTTTAAATTCCATTCATGTCTTTTTCTACATTACGTTACCAAAACGAACGAACAGATGGAAAAAAAGGATAGCGAGAAGGGAGAGGCAGAAAGCCGAACACTAAACACGCTTCGCGCGATACGCAAATGCTGCCATCACGCGTGTAAGTCTACATGCACTAATTTTTTTTCAGACGGACAGTGATAAAAAACACTACCCTTTCCCAGAGTTAGGTTTATAAATCATAACAGACTCTTATTAGAAAAGATAACATTGGATGGGTTTACGGTTGAAAACATAACAGTACCCAGACAGCACATCTTCGGAACAGGAGGTAGAAGAAATTGCATATTTTGAACGCAGCCACGTAGCTCCTTTAAATTAGTATTTTTGGGTTCCTTAGGGCTTGCTGACAAATAATATGTAAAACGTTACGCAAATAGTCCAGGAATTAATAAATTATACCCAAAATAAAATATTGGGGGTGCCTGACAGCATAAAATCATTTCTGCTCATAAGATTTTTTTTTAACGTGTTTGAAAAAAATTTACGTTACAGAAATAGCCTACCATGTAAACTCCAAATTGATTGGAGCGCAACAAATGAAAGCCTAACCACGATTGGTCGGGCTATAAATACTATCTTGGTTGTTAGGGGAAACGGGGAAAGGTAACATTTTTTCAAACACTTGTCGAAACGTGGCTCATTGGCCAGTCTCGCTGATATACACACTTGGGAGCGTTAGTTCGAGACCACTTGTTTAAAATAGCTTGATAAAGCATCAGTGCGTTGAAGCCAGCATATATTTGGCTAAATAAAAGCCTGGAAGATAAGCAGAAGGAAATTTGTGCCAGTTTGTGCCAGAATTCATTGCTAATCAACGTATCTGTGTTATTCGTATGAATTGTGGTAAGCTTGAACCATTTAATATCTTTTAATGAAAATTGAATGTGAATTGTTGATTTATGCCTGTATATATATGTGTAGTTCAGTGGCAAACGTGAGGTAAAGCCTAAAATGCTCCAGCCTGAACAGAGGGTGTCGGAGAGAAGTAAAACGGCATGGAATGGCCAAATAGTACACTGACACCTGGATGATTGATTAGACAGAAATAATGCTGGAAGTGCAGAGGCGTAGTGACCATTAAGGATGGTAATGCTGGTATAAAGTATTTCAGATGAAGCTGACTGTTGGCCTAACGCTCTGAACGCAATGTTTGTGCTGTATTGTGATCAGTGTAAAAGAGAATATAAATTAGTTATGAAGTAGAAGGTACATCCTTCTTGATTTCAGGGACAGTGGTCTTGATGGTACTGAGCAGCACCTAGTCAGAGCTTTGCTGAATCCTGAGTCGGACAGCATACTCCTTGGTCTTTTTAGCTATCAGTGAGGTGTCTCCTGAACCCAGAGGAGAATTCGAGCAGAGGAGTCCTTTCCTGCCGCCATCACGCCAGATAAGCGAATTGGCCAGCTGAGCTCAACATTATGTCCCCTCATATTGAACTGACTTTATAAAATTAACATTAAGAGGGGAATTTACTTGTCTTAAAATCAGGAACTGTGAACATCTCCAATACTGGTCCCTAAAGACAAACTATTGAAGTCATGATGACAAATACCAACAGAGCTTGAACAAAACAAAACCAGTATTACCTCATTTTACTACTACACAACTGACACACATAGAACATTTGTAATAATATATGTCACTACAATATTCATATTAAATACATTCTGTACATAACTTGTAATTTAAATTGATTGTGATTCCTGATTCCCTTGTAGTTGAATCAGGACACATATTCATTCATGCCAGTAATGAATACATATTGTTATTTGAAAGTTATCAGTGCCTCCTTTAAGATATTCTCATAGAGTGTTATATGTATGTGAGTGTCACAGTGTTGTCAAGAGTAGTGGATTACATTAAATTGTTTATCTGTCTGTTGTTGTGACTTACACTTCTTCATACACATACCCTAGACACATAACGTAGCATCACACTATTCCAGAATAATTCTGACTGAGATAAAGAGATATGTGGTAGCAAGTAAGGTTATCTATAATACACTACTTTTAATAGATATAGATACCTTCACAGCTGATCTCAGTCAGTACACTAAGTCCCCTATAAATATTTATAACATCCCACTTCACCACAGTGGAATGTCTGTATTTACATCTAGATCGTTTTCAGCCTCAGGAACATTCAATTGTGTCTCTGGTATTTCCTTGTTCAGAGTTTCTCTGAAGTGCTCTGCCCATCCCGTCTCCTGTCCCTCCGCTGTCCTAATGAGACCTCCTTGCTTATCTCTTACTAATGTAATATTGTTTGCACCCTGTCCTCCGCTGATGAACCTAGTTATTTTGCATACTGTGCTCTGCCCATTTCTCAGCGCCGCCTCCCCTGCCTGCTTTGCAAGATCGCCCAGGAAATTCCTCCCGTTGGCTCGGGCCTGGCGTTTAACTTCCCTGTCCAGTTGACTGTACCGTTCGCTACACAGTTGCTTTAACCCGGGGGACCTCGCCTCTGCCCTCTTTCCCTTCATTTCCCTTCTCATCTCTATGGTGTTTAGTGCCTCTGGGGTTATCCAATCTCGCCTCCCCCCTCCTGGAATCCCAAGCATGACCTGCTGCTTTCCTTATATACTGTTGAAATGGTGTTAAAATTCTGGTCCACATCATCAGTCAATGTCTCCTCCTGGCTTTTGGCAAATTGATATCGTTTCTTAATGTCGGCCGCAAAAGCTTTTCCGGTAAGGGGTCCTTCAATTTGCTGATGTCAAACCTTTTCTGTGTAGTTACAGCCGGTCCAGCCCCTCTTAGTCTCACTTTCAGTTTTGCAACTACTAAATGGTGATCGCTTCCCACATCTGCACCTCTTCTTACCTTCACATCTTGTAATGCATGTCTCCATCTACCGCCAACCATGATGTGGTCTATCTGGTTTCTGTCCCGACCATTTGGTGATTCCCATGTTAACTTGTGAATTTCCTTATGTGGGAAAAGTGTTCCTCCAACGACCAGGTTGTCAATGCTACAGAAACTTATTAGCTTATCCCCATTTTCGTTTGCTATTCCGCTGCCGCATTTCCCCATTGTTCTTTCATTATATGTATTGTGTGTACCAACTTTCGCATTGAGGTCTCCCATTACTATAACAAGATCATATCTAGGTGTGTCCTCCATTTCTTTCTGCAGTTGCCGATAGAATTCATCCTTGACCTCCTCATCGCTATCATTCGTTGGTGCGTAGCATTGCACTATTGTAGTATTGGTGAATCTCCCTCTCAATCTCAATCGTATCAGTCTGTTGTTGATGGGTTTCCATTCCAGTAATGTCCTTTCTATCCCTTTCTGTAGAATAATGGCTACGCCTTCCATGTGTTGTCCATCCTCTCTTCCAGAGTAAAGTACTGTTTCTCCTGTTGCTGTTTTAACTTTTCCTGCCCCTGTCCATCTGCTCTCGCTTATCCCCAGGATGTGTAACCTATAGTTTCTCATTTCTGCCGTGACCTGTCCCAGCTTACCTGTCTCGTACATTGTCCTGACATTCCAAAATCCTATTCTTGTATCCTGTTTTGCGGTCAGGACATCCGTTTTCATGTCAGTGGCTTCCTTTCGGCTTTCACCACTGACAGTCATACGAGCCACAGACTCCGAATGTCCATCCCGCAGCAAAGTTTGTTCATTTGATGTTGTTTCCGTAACTTCATTATTTTTTTTACATAGACAGGGGTGTCAGCCCTATGCTAAAACCCCCAACCTGGAGGACCAGGGTACCAGCTTTTGTCTGACCCCTACCCACACATACCAGTCCAGCTTGGTTGAACCTACCAGGAGTAAAACTCCCACTGGCATAGCTCTGGGGATTGTCAGGGTACGCAAGCTGCCATACCGCTGCAAGGTATAGGTACCATTGATGGCAGCGGTGTTGTATATAAATCTATATAAATCTATATTTGTCCTTATTGTAACATCTGTTTTCTTCGTTTATCAACTGTATCATTAGAATGACACATAATGATACAGTTGATAAACGAAGAAAACAGATGTTACAATAAGGACAATGAAAACTAGCAAGCAGGTGGATAATACCGTGCAGAAAATAAGAGAGAAAAAAATAAATAGAAAATATAGATTTATATACAGCGGTGTTGTATATAAATCTGTATTTTCTATTTATTTTTTTCTCTCTTATTTTCTGCACGGTATTATCCACCTGCTTGCTAGTTTTCATTGTCCTTATTGTAACATCTGTTTTCTTCGTTTATCAACTGTATCATTATGTGTCATTCTGTGTCATGAAAATCGAATATTTCACTGTATTGTTAGTAATTCGTATACATACTGCCGTTTGCAGAGCAGTTTACCATGTATAAATATAGTTTTTTTTCTGGTTTGGGTAACCTCAGTATTAATCGAAGGAAAGATGGCAAGTCTCGAGACTTTATTGATATGGGAAAACAGTTGGACAAAACAGGCCTCGAACTGGAAACATGGGCAATGGAACAGTTCAAAATGACAGAGGCAGAAATAAAGCGAAAACAGGACGAGGAACGAAAAGAAAGATATGATGAAAGACTGTTAAAGAGAATGGAAGTTGAGGAAGCTACCAAACAAAAGGAAGTTGAGGCGAAACAAAGGGAAGTTGAGGAAACTACCAAACAAATGGAAATTGAAAAAAGGCCATTGTTTTAAAGAAATTAGAATTGGAAACTTCTAGTCATGAGTCCTCTGGTAGAGAGTCCTCTGAGAAGGAACCATTTCATACATATAAGTTAAGGTTACCAAATTTTTCGGACTCCTTCGACGTGATCGACGTGTATCTAGAACGCTTTGAAGGAAAGATGATATCACTGAAGATAAAGAAAGAACAATGGAGTTCCATGTTATGCGATCTGCTCACGGGCCAGGCGTTAAAGACTTTTTTTATTACCTGTAAATGACCGGCTCAACTATGATGTGGTAAAAGAAACATTGCTTCGCAAATACCGTCTTACTTCACATGGTTATTCTATGCGTTTTAAAAACGAGAAACCCAGTAAAGATCAGGATTTTTGAGACTTTATTGCTAACATCAAACTAGCATTTACACGCTGGATAGATCTATCTGGGATCAGTAAAGATTTTGAAGGCCTCAAAGATCTCATCTTAAGAGATGAAGTCCTCTCGGCCTGTAGTTCTGACTTAGTTGCGTTCTTTCAAGAACGTGACCCAAAGAATCTTGACACAATGTTAGAGCTAGGGAGGCAGTACATGACAGCCCATCCTGGGAGGTCAGTACATAAGGAGGTGGAGCCTGAGAATTTTCCGGTATGTTCTGCAAGGGAAGTAAACAATGCACCATATCGTAAACCGCGATTTGATAATATGAACAGACAATACGACAGGAGGTCGAGATTTGATAGGACATTTAACCACGGTTCCAGACCGCGTTTTCCCCCGCCCAAACGTTTTCCTCAGCATAGGTCAGATAGCTCTAAATGGGGGTGTCGTAGCTGTGGTTCCTGGCGCCACGCATTCAAATTTTGTGACAAATCAGGTTCAAGCCCTACTAACACACCACCATCTCACGCTTTGCCTGTGTTGTCATCGATTGACGAAGGTGGCACTTTGACTTTACACCGAGGTTTGGTAGCCGGTAAATTAGTAAGTGTGCTACGAGACACTGGATGTACGACGATTGGAGTGAGACGTTCATGCATTGACGAGTCGTGTCTCGTCGGGAAAACTGCCAGATGCGTTACCTTTGGAGGCAGAGTAGAGTACTACCCCCTAGCAGTTATCGAAATAGATACCCCTTTCATATCAGGTAAAGTTCGCGCCTGCGTCCTCGACTCACCCGTCGCAGATTTAATTATAGGCAATTTACCGAAAGTGCAGAACTGCACACAGCAAGATATAGATGACTGGAATCAGCAACACTCACTTGTAGCAAACGCAGTCACTACTAGGGCACAGAAAAAGGCTGAGGATCAACAGGTGGATAAGGATCCGGTACTGTTACTTAATAATAATAATGCTAAGCCAAACAAAGATTCAGAGGATCGTTGTACGTCGTTTATAGAACAGCAGTGTCGTGAAACATTCTAAATCCACATATCTAAATTAAAAAGTAAATGTAACGCCTAACGAATAAATTCAATAAAAGGAAAGAAGAATGGTGAAAGACCAGTGCTTTCTCAATGGCATACGCCAGCGTGTATACCTCCGTAATGGCTGAACAATAAAAAACCCTTTTTATGCTCCGTCTGCATAATTGTAACGCTTTCACGTTTGATAGTAAAGCCTACAGCAGCATACACGCGTTTCTAAAAATAAAACGTGTACTGTATTTCTTAGAAAACCTTGAGATAGACACACTGCTTAATGACCTAGATAAAATACTAGCATTAATGTCATTTTATACACTGCGTAACTAAAAGACAGACGGCCTTAGAGAGAGAGAGAGAGAGAGAGAGAGAGAGAGAGAGAGAGATGTACGGAGAAACGCATGCAATACTAATACGTCTCGCGATTAATAGTAACGCAAATCCCACGCGTAAGGCATGAAGCACTAACTTTTTTTCAAATAAACAGTTACAAAAAACACTACCAATACACGGTTAGGTTTTAAAAAACATGTTTAATGCTTATTAGGAAACATGACATTCTACTGATTTATGTCTAGACTCCTGACATTAGTCTGACAGTACAGTCGAAAAGGCAGGACAGGTGGCGGTTCTAAGACAGTAAATAAAAAAACAAATACACGACTATCCTAGAAAATACATATTTTGAACGCAGCCACTTAGCTCCATTAAACTTATATATTTGGGTACCTTAGGACTGGCTGACAAAGAATATGTTAGGTGTTAAGCAATTAGTCTAATAATTAACAAATTATAGCCCTAATACTAGAGTGAGGTTGTCAGACAACACAGAATCATATTTGCTCATAATGGCGTGTTTGGACACTGCTTTAGAAAAAATGAGGCCACTACGTTAAATCCGATTTGATTGGCTAGAATAATATGTAAGGCTAAACATGATTAGTCGATTGCAAATACTATTTTGGTTGTTAATAGAAACGATAGAAAGAGTACATTTTTTGTCAAAAGCTTTTGTAAACATGGTCCCATTGGCTAGACCATTTGATATAGACACTTAGGAGCGTCAGTTCAGTGCCACTTTTTGAAAATCCAATTTGTAAAAACAAGTGCGTTGAGATCCAGCTCATATTTTTCTAATAAAAGCCTGGGACAGAGGCAGATCGGAATTGTGCCATAATTCATCGCCAGTCAACGTATTTGTGTAATATTTCCATGAATTGTGCTAAGCTAGACCTATTTGATATCGTGTTGATGAAAATTGAATGTGAATTGATAATTTATGTCTATATGTGTGTGGTTCAGTAACAATAAACAGAGGCAAAACCTCGATATTGCTCCAACCTGAACACAACTTGTCGGAGAGGAGTAAAACTGCATGGGATTGCCAAATAGTACTATGACACCTATCTTATTGAATAGAAGAAAATAATGCTGGAATTGCAGAGGCGTTGTAACCATTAGGGAGAGGAATACTGGTGAATGTTGTTACATGAGAAGCTAACAGTTGGCCTACAGCTCTGAACTCAGTGTTTGTTATGTATTGTGCTTCAGTGTGGAAATAGATTATAAATTAGTTATGAAGTAGGAGGTACAACCTTCTTGTTTCAGGGACCGTGGTACTAAAGTAATACAGCAGCACCTGGTCTGAGTTTTGCTGAATCCAGAGGTTGATAGCATACTCCTGGGTCAAGATAGCGACCAGTGTTGTTTCTCAAGAATACGGTGAAGCAAGCGAGCAGAGGAGACCGTTTCCTGCCGCCCACACAGAAGTTAAGATTCGTGGCCAGAGCAGCTCAATCTTGTGTATCCCCCCCCATCTAAAAGTGACTTTACCTTAAATCAAGAGGGACAATTATTTGTTTCAAATAAAAGAAACTCTGAACATTTCCAATACTATTTCCACAAGATACAAACACTTGAAGTCATGATGACAAACCACAAACTAACTTGAAAAGCCAGTATTCCCTCATAGTACTACATCAGAACTTACACACATATTGTACTAATAATAATATATGTCAATACATAAATCCTATCTATAAATTGTGTACATACAACTTGTGATTACATTTGATTGTGATTCCTGATTCACTTTGTAGTTGAATCAGGATATCTATTAATGTCAGGAATTAATACATATTTTTAAAAGTTACACTGGACTTATTAAGCTAGTCTTATAGAGTGTTCTATGTGTGTGAGTGTCACAGTGTTGTAAAGTATTGTGAATTAAATTAAATTGTTTATCTGTCTGTTGGTTGTTGTGAACCTACACTTCATCATTATCATAACCCTAGACATTCAACGTAGTCATCACAATATTCCAGAATAAGCCTGACTGAGGTATAAATGTGGTAGCAAGTAAGGTTATCTGTAATACACCACACTTATTAGATACAGATACCTTCACAGCTGATCTCAGTCAGTACACTAAGTTCCCTATAAATATTTATACCATCCCACTTTACCACATATATTGGGGTCCTGTCCGGGATTTTGAATCTTCTCCTTTTATATATTCTTCTTCTTCTTCCGTCCTTAGCCAACGACCGGCAAAGCAGTCAGTGGCCATTACGCCTAGTGGCGTCTTAAGGGCAACAGCGAATAGATTTTCTTTGCCGTTGTTCCCATCACGCCTAATGGCGTCTTTAGGGCAACGACAAATCAATCCGTTTGTCGTTGTTTCCGTAATCAAAGTGACTGGCAAACGGGTGATCAGCCCGTTGGGCCTTTTATATATATTGGGGTGTAATTCACTTCAGGGAATAATAAAAAATTAAAAGGTATCCTGGGGTGAAAATAAATAAGGTTGAGCTCTCAGTGCTTGTGGTTGTCCTTAGATAATTAGTTATAGATTGACTTGTTTACTTAGACATAGTATAAATTTGCCTGTTAGATAATGGCTGACCTGGCAAAATTTCGATCTGCTGCTGTGCAGGCTGCTAAAGAGTTAGGAATGGACGGGCAAGTTATGATTGCCTATGTCACTACTGAATGTGACAAATTTATTGAACGTGAAGAAAGAAAATTTGAAGCAGAAAGAAAATTAGAATCTGAAAGATTAGAAAAAGAGGCTGAAAGAAAGTTAGAGGCTGAAAAAGAAATTAAGAGGTTGCAGATTGAGGCTGACAAAGAGGCTAAAGCATTGGAGGCAGATAGGGAGATTAAAAGGCTCCAATTAGAAGAAAAGAGACAGGCTGCTGAAAGGGAAGCAGAAGAAAAGAGACAGGCTGCTGAAAGGGAAGACAAGCGATTGGCTGCAGAGAGGGAAGCAGAAGACAAGAGATTACAAAGGGAAGCAGAAGATAAGAGATTACAAAAGGAGCACGAGTTACGACTAAGGGAGTTGGAATTTCAAGGCCATGCTCCTGAAAATGGTGCCAGTCCCTTTACCTCTGATGCCTCTGCTAGTCAGGGAGCCTCAACCTCAGCTATGAACTTTCATTTAGATCATTTTGTTGAGAGAGAAGATGATATCGAGAGCTATCTAAATAGATATGAACTATTAGCTACCAAGTATGGGTTAGAGAGAGAAAGGTGGAGCTTAAAGTTATCTCAAGGGCTTCGTGGTACGGCTTATGAAGTTTTTGCCAAAATGAACAGGGATGATCAGGAAAATTATGACATGCTAAAGCAGGCTCTTTTGTTAAGATATGAAAAGAATGGAGAATTTTATAGAAAAAAATTTAGGAATGCTAAACTACTGTCAGGTGAAACCTATCACCAGTTCTCTGCACGGTTAGAGACATACTTGGAGAAATGGACTTCTCTGGGGAAAACCCAAGATCTTAAGGAAATGATCCTTATAGAACAACTAAGAGAGTCCATGGCTCCAGACCTGAGAAAGTTTCTCATGGAACAAGGTGCAGAGAGACTGGTTGAGTTACTAAATGTCGCTGAAAGGTATCAAGCAGCTCAGGCAGAGGTACCAAGTAATAAAAAGAAACAAGTAGATAATTTTAAGGCACCACAGAACTTTAATAAATTTGACCCTAGAGATCAGGTAAGCACCAGTTTGATAGGCCACGGTATGACAATAAAAATAAAACCCCACAATTCGATGAAAGGAAATTTGATGAAAGAAAATCTTTCAACCAAAAAAGGAGGTGGTGTAAGAATTGTCGGATGGACAATCATGATACTGACCATTGTAGAAGGAAACCTGTGTATATGGCCACCCTACAGGTCAGATCGACCTCTAGAAAGGAGGAGGATATTATGATAAATACCACTCCAGAAGAGATGAGGAAGGCGCAGGCTGGGAATAAGACCCTCAAGCCTTGTTTTAGAAAATTGTCCACTTGTCACACACCTCCAGGAAAAGGAGACTTCTATATAAAGAACAAACTAATATACCGGAAGACTGGAACTAGATCCAAAGGTCAGGGACAGCTGGTACTTCCAAAAAGGTATAGGGCAGACGTAATAAGGAGCTTACATGTGAGAGAAGATGGGGACTATGAAAAAATAGGTACCATCATCCAAAAGGTAGCTCAAAATTATTATTGGCCCAAGGCAAGGTGGGACATTGAAAATTTTGTAGAAAGGTGTAGCATAGCACATGAGGGAACACCCACAAGTGGAAACATTGATCAGGACCTGGACACGCCACGGGGCAAACGTAGGCCTGACAATACAAAGAAAAATAAATTTGATAAAGTGGACCATGTGGAATGGGAAGCCCCTTTTCACGGACAAGCTTCAATTA
Source organism: Oreohelix idahoensis (assembly GCA_024509875.1). Lineage (NCBI taxonomy): Eukaryota > Metazoa > Mollusca > Gastropoda > Stylommatophora > Oreohelicidae > Oreohelix > Oreohelix idahoensis. The sequence goes on along the minus strand of JAMPIV010022133.1, from coordinate 67,307 downwards.
ACTGTTTTACTATGGCCACTATGCAGAGAGTGCAAAAAGATGTCTTACTCCAGGATAAGCTGAAAATCCCTCGATCGGACTTATGTAAACTGGAGGAAGAAGATGTAGAGAGGAAATCTCTCATCAAGAATTTTAAGTGGGGAGAAAGCCCCAAGAAAAAAATTGGTAGCGGTCGTTTTGTGCATGATGATTCTGGGAAGAAAAGTCATCACAACAGAGCTTCGAGGGCAAAGGACCTGACATGTCCCAGGAAAAATGAGTTTCCGAATTTAAAAGTCCATATGTAACTCTGTTAAGAACGTGGACTGATGAAAAGGCAGAGGAACATATTACATCCTCATACCAATATGTGAATGAGCTGACCACTCGTTTAAAAACTGGCTGGAAACTTGCCAATGAAAATTTGAGACAAGCCAGGAAAAAACATGCTGCCTATTACAACAGGAAAGCTAAAGACAGAGATTTGGCTGTGGGAGAGAAGGTACTGCTTCTTCTACCCGGTAGTCAGAATAAGTTACAAATTGGATGGCAAGGTCCATATACAGTTCTAGAGAAGGTGTCTAGAACAAATTATAAGATAGATAAGAAGGAGAAAGAAAAAATCTATCATGTGAATCTCCTGAAGAAATATTTGGAAAGAGAAAATCGGGAAGAGACACACTTGTTGACCTTGTCCATTGCAATGGAGATGAAAAAGGAACCACTTTCATCATTTGAATATCCATTACATCCCTGTGAGACAGCGGCACAGGTGAAAATCAGTACACATTTAACGAAAGATCAGAAGGAGAGAGCGCAACAGGTTCTAGATGATCATACAGAGGTGTTAACGGACCGACCGGGGCATACAAACTTATTGGAATATGATATGAAACTGATAGACCCCACACCTGTCTGTATGAAAGCCTATTCGATTCCTTTTGCTAAGGAGAAAGCCTTGAAGGAAGAGATAGACTATTTGTTGAAGGAGGGAATAATTTCACACAGTGAATCTTCGTATAGTTCCAGTGTGGTACTCTTAAGGAAACCCTCTGGAGAACATAGACTCTGTATAGATTACAGGAGACTGAATGCTATCATAGAAGGTCAGGTGGATCCATTGCCGGATACAAATCAGTTGTTTGCCAGGCTAAATAAAGCTAAATATTTCTCAAAAGTGGATCTGAGTAAAGGATACTATCAGATTCCAGTAAAGCCTGAGGTTAGACCATACCTAGCTTTTAGTACCTCAGAGGGACACTATGAGTTTAACAGATTACCATTTGGATTGAAGAATGCGCCTAGTGTCTTCTCTAGAATGATGAGAAAATTGTTGGAGCCTCTGAATAATCCATGCATCACAAATTTCATGGATGATATCCTTATAGCAACAGAAACATTTGAGGAACACATTGACTCTCTGAACATGCTGTTTAATCGACTTAGAGAAGCGAATTTAACAGCCCGACCAACCAAATGTTGCGTTGGATGTAAAGAATTAGAATTCTTGGGACACACAGTCCATCAGGGAAACATGAGCCCAGACCCCAAGAATTTAGAGAAACTAAAGAAAGCCCCGAGACCACAAACCAAGAAAGACGTGAGATCCTTTGTCTCATTATGTGGTTTCTACCAAAAGTATATCAAGAACTTTAATTCCATATGTGCACCGTTAACTGACTTGACACGCAAAGGAAATCCAGATCGAATTACATGGACAGCACAATGTGAATTGGCATACCAGGAATTGAAGGAAAAGCTCACAAGCAAACCTATTTTGAAATTACCTGACTTAAGTCAAGAATTCGTTGTAAGAACGGATGCCAGTAATATCGGGTTAGGTGCGACCCTGTTACAGAAATCAGATGCACTGAATGGGGAATTAACCCCAGTGGCATATGCTAGCAGAAAGTTGAATAAAGCTTAAATGAATTATTCAACTAGCGAAAAAGAATGTCTTGCAGTAAAATGGGCGATCAAGAAATTCAATATTTATCTGTATGGGAAGGCATTCAAGTTGCAAACGGATCACAAACCCTTGTCGTTTCTAGCGCAGGCTAGGCATGAAAATTCGAGGTTACTCAGATGGTCCTTACTTTTGCAGCCATTCGATTTCAGCATAGAGTATATTTCTGGAAAAACCAATCTGGGAGCGGATTTTCTAAGCCGCCATCCGTGTGATGAAAATCACCATAAGCCCCAGGAATAATATTAAATTTCTCTATGTGTATATAGAATTATAGACTGACATATAACGTCTGTTTTAAGTGGGGAGAATTTGTCGTGAAACATTCTAAATCAACATATCTAAATTAAAAAGTAAATGTAACGCCTAACGAATTAATTCAATAAAAGGAAAGAAGAATGGTGAAAGACCAGTGCTTTCTCAATGGCATACGCCAGCGTGTATACCTCCGTAATGGCTGAACAATAAAAAACCCTTTTTATGCTCCGTCTGCATAATTGTAACGCTTTCACGTTTGATAGTAAAGCCTACAGCAGCATACACGCGTTTCTAAAAATAAAACGTGTACTGTATTTCTTAGAAAACCTTGAGATAGACACACTGCTTAATGACCTAGATAAAATACTAGCATTAATGTCATTTTATACACTGCGTAACTAAAAGACAGACAGCCTTAGAGAGAGAGAGAGAGAGAGAGAGAGAGAGAGAGAGAGAGATGTACGGAGAAACGCATGCAATACTAACACGTCTCGCGATTAATAGTAACGCAAATCCCACGCGTAAGGCATGAAGCACTAACTTTTTTTCAAATAAACAGTTACAAAAAACACTACCAATACACGGTTAGGTTTTAAAAAACATGTTTAATGCTTATTAGGAAACATGACATTCTACTGATTTATGTCTAGACTCCTGACATTAGTCTGACAGTACAGTCGAAAAGGCAGGACAGGTGGCGGTTCTAAGACAGTAAATAAAAAAACAAATACACGACTATCCTAGAAAATACATATTTTGAACGCAGCCACTTAGCTCCATTAAACTTATATATTTGGGTACCTTAGGACTGGCTGACAAAGAATATGTTAGGTGTTAAGCAATTAGTCTAATAATTAACAAATTATAGCCCTAATACTAGAGTGAGGTTGTCAGACAACACAGAATCATATTTGCTCATAATGGCGTGTTTGGACACTGCTTTAGAAAAAATGAGGCCACTACGTTAAATCCGATTTGATTGGCTAGAATAATATGTAAGGCTAAACATGATTAGTCGATTGCAAATACTATTTTGGTTGTTAATAGAAACGATAGAAAGAGTACATTTTTTGTCAAAAGCTTTTGTAAACATGGTCCCATTGGCTAGACCATTTGATATAGACACTTAGGAGCGTCAGTTCAGTGCCACTTTTTGAAAATCCAATTTGTAAAAACAAGTGCGTTGAGATCCAGCTCATATTTTTCTAATAAAAGCCTGGGACAGAGGCAGATCGGAATTGTGCCATAATTCATCGCCAGTCAACGTATTTGTGTAATATTTCCATGAATTGTGCTAAGCTAGACCTATTTGATATCGTGTTGATGAAAATTGAATGTGAATTGATAATTTATGTCTATATGTGTGTGGTTCAGTAACAATAAACAGAGGCAAAACCTCGATATTGCTCCAACCTGAACACAACTTGTCGGAGAGGAGTAAAACTGCATGGGATTGCCAAATAGTACTATGACACCTATCTTATTGAATAGAAGAAAATAATGCTGGAATTGCAGAGGCGTTGTAACCATTAGGGAGAGGAATACTGGTGAATGTTGTTACATGAGAAGCTAACAGTTGGCCTACAGCTCTGAACTCAGTGTTTGTTATGTATTGTGCTTCAGTGTGGAAATAGATTATAAATTAGTTATGAAGTAGGAGGTACAACCTTCTTGTTTCAGGGACCGTGGTACTAAAGTAATACAGCAGCACCTGGTCTGAGTTTTGCTGAATCCAGAGGTTGATAGCATACTCCTGGGTCAAGATAGCGACCAGTGTTGTTTCTCAAGAATACGGTGAAGCAAGCGAGCAGAGGAGACCGTTTCCTGCCGCCCACACAGAAGTTAAGATTCGTGGCCAGAGCAGCTCAATCTTGTGTATACCCCCCCCCCCCGCCTCTAAAAGTGACTTTACCTTAAATCAAGAGGGACAATTATTTGTTTCAAATAAAAGAAACTCTGAACATTTCCAATACTATTTCCACAAGATACAAACACTTGAAGTCATGATGACAAACCACAAACTAACTTGAAAAGCCAGTATTCCCTCATAGTACTACATCAGAACTTACACACATATTGTACTAATAATAATATATGTCAATACATAAATCCTATCTATAAATTGTGTACATACAACTTGTGATTACATTTGATTGTGATTCCTGATTCACTTTGTAGTTGAATCAGGATATCTATTATTGACAGGAATTAATACATATTTTTAAAAGTTACACTGGACTTATTAAGCTAGTCTTATAGAGTGTTAGGAGCCGCGGTAGCGTAGTGGTTAGTGCACTGGCTTCCTAGCGCAGTGGTCTATGGTTCGATCCCCAGATGAGGCGGAAAATTTTTAGGCCACAAACGGCTCCTGGGTCGACCCAGCCCCAAATGGGTACCAGAGCTATTCTGGGAAGGTTAAGGCGGCCGGCGTGATGCCGACCACATCACCCCTCGTGTTCCGACGGTCAAGATAATATGGGCCTAACACCATATTCCCAATATGCCTCAATGGGCGTGTAATGGGTTCCTTTTATAGAGTGTTCTATGTATGTGAGTGTCACAGTGTTGTAAAGTATTGTGAATTAAATTAAATTGTTTATCTGTCTTTTGGTTGTTGTGAACCTACACTTCATCATTATCATAACCATAGACATTCAACGTAGTCATCACAATATTCCAGAATAAGCCTGACTGAGGTATAAATGTGGTAGCAAGTAAGGTTATCTGTAATACACCACACTTATTAGATACAGATACCTTCACAGCTGATCTCAGTCAGTACACTAAGTCCTCTATAAATATTTATACCATCCCACTTTACCACAAGCAGCATGCTGACTTATCTCTACGACCTTTATACGATTTTGCTGGGAAGGCTGATATTAAACACACTAAATCAGCGAGATATTGGTTTCAAGTAAAGAATGAAATTCTAACCAGATACTTTGCGAAAAATCATTCACTAATGCGGCAAATTGTCTTGCCCAGTTCACTTAGGACTATGGTGCTTAAAACAGCACATGATTGCCCATTCGCAGGAAACATGGGAATAGCTAGAACCAAAAATAGAGTATTATCACAGTTCTATTGGCTAGGTTATAACAAAGATATTCGGGCATATTGTCGTTCGTGTGTGGTGTGCCAAAGTACTTTTCCCAAAGGCAGAGTCCCAAAAGCACCATTATAGGTTACGGACGTATCTAGTAGACCATTTAAGAAACTGGCAGTATATATTGTAGGTCCCCTTCCCATAATGTCTGACAAAGGACATCGGTACATTCTTACTGTGGTAGATCTTTGCTCTAGATGGCCCGAGGCTGTCCCTGTGAAAGTAATTACTTCCGCGGCCGTAATAGAAGCTTTCCAAATGTTATTCAGTAGGTTCGGGTTTCCGGATGAAATATTATCCGATAGAGGGACACAGTTTACTTCAGAAGTGATGAAAGAGGTATGCAAAATGCTAAATATTAAACAGTCATTTACAACTCCTTATCATCCACAATTTAATGGCACTTGCGAGCGTTTCAACGGATCGTTGAAGCGTACGCTAGGAAAGGTGACGACAGAGTCACCCACAGAGTGAGACATATGTGGAATGGGTCCACAGATAACAGCATGTTTATTTAGACGTAGCATAACAAAATGTTCATGGCAACGTGGAATTACATACATATATTGAAACTCCTACAGTCCTTGATACATCTTCTCGTATCTGGCCTATTTACTTTTTTTCTTCTTCTTCTTGCGATCGCATCTTTGATGATTACACCGTCAGACGAGTTCTCATGATGAATTCGACTGTTGTTTGAAGTTCCTCTTTAACTCCATATAGCTTTGAGTTTAGTGTTGAGTCATTCGGCCAGTATATCTTTCTTAACTGGTCATACAGAGGACAGTCCTGTAGAACATGCTCAGCAGTTTGTTCGTTTAATCCACATGTGCACAGTGGTGAAGCAGACAATCGTAGCTTGTGCATGTGTTTATTCAGTTTGTTATGCCCTGTCCTGAGTCGAAAAATAGTTATCTGTCCCTGCCGGTCGAGAGTGTGATAGTCGTCTTTGGGTTGGTTCTGTTCTCTTCTGATAGTCTGGATAGCTCTCTTTTTCTCAAAGTATGTGACTTCATTATCTTCTTGTTCACATTCTCCTCCCTTTTTTGCAAGTTTATCTGCCTTTTCATTTCCGGGTACACCACAATGAGATGGTACCCACTGAAGTATGGTTCTCTTTTTGGCAGCTACCTTGTTTAGTTCATTTCTCAGATGCGGGAGTTTTACCACCCTTGAGAGCTTGCAGGACAGACAGTGCATCTGTGAGGATGACTACCCTACAGTCCTTGATACATCTTCTCATATCTGGCCTATTTACTAGAGGTGCCGATAACGGTTAACACCCAAGTATTGAAAACCAGAATATGGAGATAATTATTACTGATTGCTCCCATAAAGAGGAATTCTGCATAAAACTCATCGAACTTAAAATACTTAAGTTCGGCATCTTCTTGAATATCAGTGGCGACCTTCGCAATTCCTTAAGCCACGTAGGAGAACTGTTAAACTTCAAATATCTTGGGAGCGATAGCACCAACGTCTTACTCTGAAGGATTCTTACAACTAAAGGCCTCGAACTAACGGTCTGCATACATTAGTGCAGAACCTATTACGTCATCATCACCTAGTGACGTAAACCTTATATCGCGTTCATTTATAATTTAAAATGGTGCTAAATACATCATGTTGGCTCCAGATAGAATTGTTACCGCGTAGATTAAACTGCCAACAAAACTAAGTGTGGTCAACATGTAAAATACATTATAATCTTCTTTAACATCCACTAATGGTCACAACGCAAGCGTATCTAAAAGTAGGTTGTCCAAGGTATCTATCTTCGCACAAGATTACTCTTGGCAAAGATGTAGATAGAAGATGAATGGCGCTTCTACCGTAGGGGAACTTCACAAGATATTCACAGAAGTCAAGAACAAAAGCTGCTTAAGGGCTGAGCAAATTTGTTAACTTATTATCTGGCCCGTCGCCTTTTGTGAAGGGGTTATGCAATGGTTCTGGCCCGTCAAGCCCCCCAGTTGGAGTAATCCAACGAAGTCCCTCTTATAATTAATGGCTCTATATTTATATATGTATTTATTGTCACGAGAGGGTTGATTATTATTGAAATTGTTAGATATCCTGGACACAAAGTTGTATCAGGTGGTACCAGGATAGTGCCAGATAAGAGTCTGGTATTATAAGTAATACCCCCTTCTCTGAAAAGAGTAAGGGTGTATAGATATCAAAGGTATGATCAAGCTGCATAAGTTCTTAGAGAAGATGGTAATATATTACTCTAAGTTCCTACTTGCCCCTCTCCAGATCCTCCTCTGTTAATTGTATTATTATTATTATTAACTCTGCTAGAGGTATTAACTAATCTATCTACCAACAAGAACTGTAACTTAACTTAAAGAATTTAAGTAAGTCTGCTGGTAAATATTTACAATTTATTTTTACAGATTTTCTTTTCTGTATGAAAATGTTTCAAGAAAATCAAATTTTAAATACATCATTTAAATAAATAAACATTTGAAAATAGTTCTAAATTAGCACAGGTCACTCAAGTTATTGCAAGTCCTTCGCTCTTGGTTGAACTATCTGTTTGTAGAATATTTATATCTTTATAACACTGTTATTTCACTGTCATTTGATTTAGGCTATCACTGACTATACCTATGCCCACCAAAAGCCATCATACACTGTGTCTTTATTAGAATCTTGATTTTAATATAGTGGTGTCATCAGCATACTCTGATCAGTAGCCCTGTTTGGCCACTTATCTTTTGAAATTAATTCTGACACACTCCCGACATGGAAGGATAAGTCAATAAAGTTCCTCCAGGCCGTGGATACTGGGTACTTGTCCCTATAACAACAAGGGGACTCGCCCCACAGTGTCCAGCAGTAGTGGCTGACTCTTTAAAGTGTGTGTGTGTGGTTGACAAAATATTACCTGAAACATATTGGATTAACCACTATATTCTCTATCACTATCCCTTATTATAGATGTAGGGGATGTGAGACAGTTTTCAGACAAGGTGCTAGAAGACGCCAGGGCACAATAGCAGTAACAACCAAATCCAGTTCACTGTGAATTCACTTTTCCTCTAAGTCCTTAGTTAGAGCCATTTGTCCATAATCCGCTTCCATACAATGATTAGGTCTTGTATAAAATACTAAGCAATAGATTAAACAATACAGTAATACAATTCCTTTCATCCTTTCCTTAGATCCTGGTGTGTGTCCCATTCCATCAAGAAATAATTCTTTAAATGCTTTTCTAAAACTATAGACACACTTTTGCCATCATTCTCAATTTATTTGAATATTCAAATAATGGAACTTGGCGGGTGCGCGACAAAGATGGTCTTCCAAAAAGTACCCTTATTAAAACAGTGTTATTAAATTATCATCATCATATTTTTCTTTTGCACTCCTTGTTGGACATGGAGCAACAAATATAGTTTGTTCTCTTGTAGGAAGTCTGCACCAAACATTCACCAAACATTCACATATTTTTATAGCGGTGGTTTCTGTGGAGATTTTGGATGTGATTTTGGGTGTCTTCAGTTCTTGATTCCAGGTAATTTGGACCCCGACGCCTCTACATGTCATTTCATGAAAGTAATGATGCACTTCAGTTTAGACAATTGATTCTAATATTATAGCGCAACCACAAACTTAAACACTTCCCTCCCATTTACAAGCTACCCCCCCCCCCCCCACCCCAATATTTCATTGTATAAACAGGTGTAGATGTGGGTTACCATATGGCAAATAGGAGGACATTATTCAGTTTTTCGTCCTGATAAAGAAAAGAAAGAACATCACAATTTTGATGGGGGGCCTAAACGCGAAAATAGGAACACTGGTTTTGAAGAAATCATGGGAAAGCATGGATTAGGTATGATGAACGAGAATGAGGAACTATTAGCAAACTTCTGTGCTTCAGATCAACTAGCTATAGGAGGAAGCATATTTCCACATAAAAGAATACATAAAGCAACATGCATATCACCAGACCACAGAACTGAGAATGAGATTGATCACACATGCATAAGTAAGAAGTTTAGGTCATCATTGCACGATGTAAAAGTATGTAGAGGAGCAGATGTGGTATCAGACCACCATCTTCTGTTGGTTAAAATAAAATTAAAACTAAAGAAATTTACAACAGTATACAGTTATAGAAAGTAAAGCGAGCTTCAAATAACATCAAATTAAACTTAGCCTTACTTAAATCAGATAAGGAAATGAGTGAAAGATACAACATTAAAGTACATAATAAGTACGATGCAATAGAAAAAATACAGAGTATCGAGGAACAATGGAACATGCTAAAGGAATCAATACATCAAACATCAAAAGAAATCGTACCAGAAGTAATCAGGACTGTAAAGAAGAAGTGCATGACAGATGAAATTTTAAAACTGATGGATGCAAGAACGAATATGACAGACTAAATAAGGAAATAGTAAACAAATGTAAAACAGCAAAAGAAGCATGGTTAAACCAGAAATGCAGAGAGCTTGAAGTGCAGAGAACAGAAAAGATACAAAATCTGTGTACAAGCAAATAAATCAGTTAACAGACAGAAGGACACAAACCGTCACTGGCTGTTTTAAATGAAAGACGGAAGATTGTTAATGGGTCATGCGAACATGATAGAAAGGTGGACAGAATACATCAAGGAGCTGTATGATGATGAAAGACCAGATTTGAACAACCAGGACAATTGTGAAGGACCTCCATTACTTGTGACAGAGGTAGAGGATGCCGTGCGCCACATGAAGAAAGACAAAGCACCTGGACCAGATAATGTAACAGTAGAGATAATGAAAGCTTTGGAAGAATTTGGAGTAGAAGTGATAACAAAACTCTTAAATGACATCTACAACAGTGGTCAAATACCTGATGATGTACTAACATCCATATTCATAGCTTTGCCAAAGTAACCTCGAGCCATGGAATGTGAAGAACACCGCACCATTAGTCTTATGAGTCATGTGAGCAAAATGTTATTACGAATTATCATGAGAAGAGTGAGAAATAAAATTAAACCAGAAATCAGTAATCAACGGTGTGGATTTGTAGAATATAAAGGCACAATGCTATATATATTAGAAAGAACCATAGAGGTGAGGACAGATCTGTACTGGTGCTTTATAAATTACAGTCAGTCATTTGACAAGGTTAAATATGAAGACATTATTAAAATGTTAGAAAGCACCAACATTGATGGAAAGGACGAGGATAATAAAGACCACGTACTGGCAACAAACAACAGCTGTAAGAATTAACAGCCAAATAGGAACGTTTCAGCAAGTAAAAAAGGGTGTCAGGCAGGGATGTGTGCTGTCACCTGATCTGTTTAATCAGTACAGTGAAAATATAACGAGATCTCCAGAAGACATGCCAGGAATTTCATTCAGCGGACATAATATAAACAACGAGATATGCCGATGATCACAGTCTTAATATCAAAAAGTGAAAAGGAACTGCAGGAAATGGTTGATACAATAGTGATAGAAAGTGAAAATAAAAGCCTTAGCCTTAACAGAAAAAAGACAGAAGTAATTGTCGTCTCAAAGAAAAGAGGCTTCCCCAGAATACACAATCAAAGTAAATGGAACCGTTTTAAAACAAGTCAATAAATTCAAATACCTGGGAACATTAATAACAATGGATGGAAGATGCAATAACAATGAAGTGAAGAGCAGAATAGCTCAGGCAAAAGCAGCATTCTATAAAACAAGGAGTATTTTATGCAACAATTCTTTGTCACTGGAAGTAAGAAAGAGAGTTCTTCATTGTTATATAGAACCAATCCTAACATATGGGAGTGAGTCATGGACAATTAGTAAACAAATAGGCAAGACACTAGAGGCAACAGAGATGTGGTTTTACAGAAGAATGTAAAAAATACAACGGACAGCCAAAAACAGTAATGAGGATGTCCTGAAAGAGGCCAATGCGGAAAGGAAATGTTGTTCACAAGTTAGAAAGAAGCAATCCACATTTTTGGACATATTATGAGAAGAGGAAAGCTGGAATATATCGCAACAACAGGTAAGATTGAAGGAAAACTATACTGTTCAAAAAAAGAAACGCATAGCTATCTGAGGGCGCGTTTTTATGAGTTTGTAAGTACAATTTGGTGCTAGGGTATATAAAAACCAGCCTCAAATGTTCTTTACAGTGTCAAATGCACGTGTTGACCTGAATTGCGTTCGTTTTTGTAATCGTTACAACGCAGTGGTCAATAATGTTTATGACGCAATTTGTGACCACAGCTCATGTTGCGCGCCATGTGAAAGCAACAAAATTTGGGGTGAACACTATTCACTGACTACGCAACTGAAACCCTATAAAAGGAAAACATTCATTCATTCATAACCCTCCACTCCCAAAGGAGCATATGCCTTCAACAAACACATGCCAAGTCCTCCTGTCACGTGCCATCATCTCAAGTTCTTTCCACGTTCTCCTTATCATTTTCAAATCTGTTTCCAGCTCTCTTCTCCATGTGCTTCTTGGTCTACCTCTGCTTCTCTTGCCCTGGGGGTTCAAGAACAAGGACTGCCTTGTAATGCTATCAACAGGTTTCCTCAGTGTGTGTCCTATCCATCGCCATCATCTTCTTCTCATCTCTTGTTCCACTGGCACTTGTCTAGTTCTTGTCATCAGTTCCACGTTGGTAACCTTGTCATACCATTTTAATCCCTCTATTCTACGCAAGCACCCATTTATGAAAGTCTGTAGCTTTTTGGTAGTTGTCTTTGTTGTTCTCCATGTCTCAGAGCCATACAATAGGACTGACTTCACATTTGAGTTGAAAATTCTTATTTTCGTGTTGGGTCCGATTTCTCTTGATCTCCATATATTTCCCAATGCAATGAAAGCTCCTCTTGCTTTTTGTATTCTTATTTTGATATCACTGTCTGTCCCTCCAACTTGTCTATATTGCTACCAAGATATGTGTATGATTCTACATCTTGTATTGGTGCTTCTTCAAGTTCAACCCTTTTATCATTACCTGCATTTATTCTCATTATCTTTGTTTTTTCCCTGTGTATTTTCAGACCCAATTAATGTGACCTCTCATCGAGTGTTTTCAATTTGTCCTGCATCCGATTACGGTTATGGGACAGAAGAGCTAAGTCATCAGCAAAATTCAGATCATCCAACTGCTTAGTTAGAGTCCACTGGATTCCATTTCTGTTGTGTGTTGTCGATGTTCTCGTAACCCAGTCTATTGCTAGTAAGAAAAGAAATGGGGACAAGAGGCATCCCTGTCGCACTCCTGTTCTTATCGCAAACGGTTCTGTAAGCTGTTCTTCATGAAGAACTCTGCATGTCATGTCTTCATATGTTTTCTTTATTAAATTAATGATCTTCAGGGGAACTCCATAATGCCTCATCAATTTCCAAAGTGATTGTCTACACTGTCAAATGCCTTTTCGTAGTCCACAAATCCGATGTATAGTGGTGAATTCCATTCCAGACTTTGTTCAACTATTATTCTCAAAGTGGCTATCTGGTCTGTACAGGATCTGTTTTGTAGAAAACCTGCTTGTTCATCTCTCAGTTTCTTGTCTATGGACTCTTTTAATCTTTCAAGGATAATCCTGTTTAATATTTTTCCTGGCACTGAAAGTAACATTATTCCTCTATAATTTGTGCACTCTTGTAAATTTCCCTTCTTAGGCAACTTAACCAGATATCCTTCCTTTCATTCTGCTGGTATCTCTTCCTTTTCCCAGACTTTACCAAGTAATTTATATAACATCTGTAGCCGTGTCGATATCTGCTTTGATGGCCTCTGCTGGAATGCCATCAGGTCCAGACGCTTTTCCATCTCTTAGAAGCTTTATGGCTTTCTTTATTTCTTCCTTCGTTGGTCTTTCACCGCTAATTTGTAGCTCTTCTTCTGCTGGCTGGATGTCCGAGGGGTTTTGTGGAGCTGGTCTATTGAGAAGGTCCTCAAAATATTCTGTCCACCTCTTCATTTGCTCTTGTATATTGCTGAGCAGTTTTCCATTCTTGTCATTTATGAAGCAACTTGTTTGCTTGTATTTCCCCGTTAGCTTCTTTGTGCTTTTATACAGTTCTCTCATATTACCTTTGGCTGCAGCATCTTCTGCCTCTCTTGCCAACTCCTCAATATATTTTCTCTTGTCTCTTTTGATACTTCTTTTTACTTCGTTGTTTGCTTCTGTGTACACTTCTTGAGCCTTGGCTTTGGAACTTCGGGTTTTGCTTGTGTTTAAATCTACTTTCTTGTTTTTCCTGTCTTTTATCTTATTGATGGTTTCTGTTGTTATCCATGCTTTTTGTTGTCGTTCCTTTTTCCCCAGTATTTCTTCACATGTCTCATTCGATACAGTTTTGACCTGCTGCCAATAGTCTTCTGTATTCTCTGCCTCTTCCAGCTGTTGGAGCACCTGAAATTTGTTGGATATTGTGACCGCAAATTTTTCTCTTGTTTCTTGATTTCTTAGATGTCCTACATTAAATTGGTGTCTATAATTTTGCATTGCTGCATATCTCTTGAGTTTCATTTTTACTTTGGCTATCAGAAGGTGGTGGTCTGATGCCACATCTGCTCCTCTATATACCTTTACATCCTGCAATGATGATCTAAAATTCTTGTTTATGCATATATGATCAATCTGATTTTCTGTTGTATGGTCTGGTGATATCCATGTTGCCTTGTGTATTCTCTTATGTGGAAACATGCTTCCTCCTATAGTCAGTTGATTTGAAGCACAGAAGTTTGAGAATAGTTCCCCATTTTCATTCATTATTCCTAGCCCCTGTTTTCCCATGACTTCTTCAAAGCCGGTGTTGACTGTACCTATCTTTGCATTCATGTCACCCATCAAAATTGTGATGTCTCTTCTTTTTACTTTTTCCATAATTTCCTGTAGTCTAGTATAAAATGCTTCTTTCACAGACTCTTCTTTGTCATTAGTTGGTGCATAACATTGGATGATATTTACATTTATTTTTTTTAGCTGTTTTAAAAGAAGCTGTTATTATTCTGGAGCCAACCGCTTCCCATTCAATGAGTGCTTTCTGTGCTTCTTTAGATAACATAAGAGCTACCCCTTCGCTGTGGTGTGAACTTTCGTCTTCATGTCCTGAGGACAGCACCAATTCACCTGTGATGAGTTTCTTCCTGTCTACCCCCTTCCACTTTGTTTCACACAGTCCCAGAACCTCCATTTTATATTCCCTCATCTCTGCTGCTACTTGTGCCACTTTCCATTGTTCGTGTAATGTCCGAACATTCCAGGTGCCAAATCTGGAAGTTCTCCTAGAAGAAAGAAGGTTAGTCAGCAACACAGACTCCTTTCGGCTTTCTCTGTGTTGCGTCATACGCCTCCCTGCGAGAGGACCTTCCCCTGTCTTGGATGGCTGTGTTTTATTTTCTTTATTTGACTTGTCCATGTTTTTTGAAGTTTTTGTGGTTTAAATTTTTTACAGGATGGGGTAACCGGCCCCATGCCCAACCCTCCTTAGTCGCTTTCTACGACATGCTTGGCAAGGAACAGTGTTACTATTCTTTGCTCCCCTTTCGGGCCCCGGTAACACACGTGTGATAAAAGGAAAACGCTACACACAAAAATTCAGTTCATTTTCAAGCAGACATTTATGGCGTCTCTATCGATAAATTTAATGAACATTGCCATTGGCCGACTGCATGCAGGCGAAAGTCAAAGTCAGGTTGCCAGGCATCTAAACGTGCATCAGAGTACCATCAGTCGACTTTGGCACCGGTTCCAAGCCACTGGCTCAGTTGAAGACCGGCATCGCAGTGGACGACCCAGAGTGACAACAGCAGCGGAGGATCGCTTTATTCGGCTTCGTCACCTCAGAGACAGGTTTACAACAGCTTCCTCAAGTGCCCAGTCATTGCCTGCAGGACGTCATGTGTCTGATCAAACTGTCCGGAATAGACTGCATGACGCTGGACTTAGGGCACAACGACCTCACCGAGGACCTGTCCTTACGCGCCGCCATCGCAAAAATCGACTTCTTTGGGCCAACGAGCATCGTCCCTAGGTAGCTGACAATCAATGGAGACGTGTCTGGTTTAGTGACGAATCTTTCTTTTTGTTGCAGCGTCATGATAGACGGAGTAGGGTCTACCGTAGGCGAAATGAACGTTTTACCCAAAATTGCGTTGATGAAGCTCCGCCGCACGGTGGTGGAGGTGCAATGGTGTGGGGAATGATCAGTTACAACGGAAGGAGTCAATTGATGCACATTGAAGGAGGCTTGAATGCGCAACGATACGTCAATGAAATTCTTCGACCCCATGTCCTTCCACTTTTGGCTGCCCAAAGGTCTGTGTTTCAACAGGACAATGCCAGACCCCATTGTGCACGGTTGACCACGCAGTTCCTGACTGCCAACAACATTCTCACCCTTCCCTGGCCATCCCTGTCTCCAGACATGAGTCCGATTGAGCACCTGTGGGATGAGCTGCATAGACGTGTTTGTCGCCGAGACGTTGCTCCAGCCAATCGTCGTGATCTGTTCCAGGCACTCCAGGAAGAGTGCGCAGCCATCCCACAGGCCCACATCAGACGTCTGATCGCATCCATGCCCAGGAGATGTCAGTCGCTGATCGAACGAACGAACGAACTTTATTTTCAAAGGGTTAAGAATTGGGCACGCAGGCCCGTCTGACATTCTGCCCTTCCTCTCTCTCTCGTCATGTATACTATATCCTTTCATCCTCACATTTACTTTAAGCATAATTAAGGCATTTATCATTATAAAAGTAATACAGTAGAACTCCATTTATCCGAACCCCAATTATCCGAACATCCAATTATCCGAACACTTTTTCCAGAAGAAAAAAAAAAAAATCAGATGCCACAGTCACGTTAGACTAAAATTCTGAATCTTTTGATGCGGCAAACTTCAAATGTGTGCGAACAATTTGTAGAGAATGGGATGGCTAAAAGTATTTCTCTGTGCGATATGGCATCTTCCAGTAGGCCTAAAGCATATAAAAGGAACCGCAATGTTTTGTCAATTGAAACGAAAACAGAAATTACACTAGTCAACAACCAAAATGTACCAGAAATGAAAATAGCTGATCTTAACTAATTTTGGTGTGCTGAAAACGAAAATGACATTAAAAAATGTTGATTGGCTCTAGTTTTCAAGATACGCGTATATGCTACTAGTTATTTAATTGCGGTCAATTTTTATATATGACGCAACTGTTGTGGACGATTGCAAAATTTTTTTCTAATGACCAATAAAAATGTAACTATTTATCTCTGATAACATTTTGCCATTAGTTAGTGCATTTGTCCTTATCAAAAGTATCGTAGTTAGAAATGCCTAGGACATGTGTGAACAGTGCTAATAATTTATGTTATATATGTGGTGAGGTAACATTTCTATCACAAACACGAAATATAACTAAAGTGATTAAGAAGGCGTACAGTTTGTATTTTGGCTGCAGAATAGGAGATCAAGATAAGAGCTGGGCGCCACACATATGCTGCAATACATGTGCAGCACATCTTAAACTGTGGTTGACTGGCAAAAGGCAAGCTATGCCTTTTGCAGTCCCAATGATTTGGAGAGAGCCCACTGATCATCTCAACAACTGTTACTTTTGCATGGTCCCTCCAATTGGGAAAGGCATATCAAAGAAGAAAAAATGGACTCTGGAATATCCAAACATCCCCTCTGCAATACGTCCGGTACCACATGGCGATGACCTACCAGTTCCCAAAGTGCCAGAATCATTTTCAGCTGCTTCCACTGATGAAGAAGAGGACATTGGTGGTCCTGAACCATCAACCTCAAGCGACCCAGATTTTGAGCAAACTACATCCAATAAACCACACTTAATAACCCAAGGTGAACTGAATGATCTTGTAAGAGATCTGAATTTACCGAAGAACAAGGCGGAGCTTTTGGGTTCCAGATTGCAACAGTGGAATCTCCTGACAGAAGATGTTACAATTTCTGTGTATAGGAACCGCCAGAAGCCGCTTATTACATTCTTTTTCAAAGAGAGTGACCTTTCTGCGTGCCACAACATTTCTGGTTTAATGGCAGCCCTCAAAATAAATTACATACCGGAAGAGTGGAGGCTTTTCATTGATTCATCCAAGACGAGTCTTAAAGCGGTTTTGTTGAATAATGGTAAAGTGTTACCGTCAATTCCAGTTGGTCACGCAGTTCATATGAAAGAAACTTATGAAAACATTAAGCAGCTTTTGAAGTGTATAAACTACGATCATCATCATTGGTCACTTTGCGGTGACTTAAAAGTGGTCACTGTTTTGCTTGGACTACAGGGTGGATACACCAAGTACTGTTGCTTTCTCTGTGAGTGGGATAGCCGTGCACGAAGTGACCATTACATCAGAAGACATTGGCCAATCAGGCAGTCATTGCAGCCTGGCAGTAAGAACGTTGAGAACCCAGCACTTGTCGACACCAGCAAGATTTTGTTGCCACCCTTGCACATTAAGCTGGGTCTCCTGAAAAACTTTGTCAAGGCATTGGAGAAAACAGATGAGGCTTTCAAATACCTCATCAGAAAATTTCCAAGACTGAGTGAAGCTAAAATAAGAGAGGGAGTATTTGTTGGTCCGCAAATTCGAAAACTTCTTCATGATTACGAGCTTCTTTGCGTGTTGCATGGCAAGGAAAAAGCAGCATGGCTAGCATTTAAGTCAGTGGTGGACAATTTTCTTGGAAACAACAGATCTGATAATTACAATGAAATTGTAGAACATCTCCTTCTGAAGTATAAGAGTCTTGGCTGCAACATGTCTTTGAAAATTCATTTTCTGGATTCTCATCTGGATTTTTTTACGTCAAACTGTGGAGCGGTCAGTGATGAGCATGGTGAACGATTTCACCAGGACATTGCTGCTATGGAGACAAGGTATCAAGGCAATTGGAGCCCTTCAATGCTTGCTGATTACTGTTGGACTGTGACAAGAGACACCTCATCGATTGACTACAAGAAGCAAGCAAAGAGAGCTCGAACAGCCACTGAATAATGACGGAATGGGTTCAAATGTGCCTTTTTAAAACATGATATGTGAACTTTAAATAATGTTTTTATTTTTTTCTATCATTTTATGTTGAAATATCAATTAATTGAGTATGTAACCACAATTTTTATAATGCTAAAGTAGAAAGACTAGCTGTTCACCCCAGAGAATTAAACAAGCATACATTATTTGTATTACTGTAATGTAAATTCATCATTTAAAAAAAAGCCAGAGCCAATTGGTGAATTTCATTATGATATTTGAAATCAGCATGTCAAAATCAATAAGAAATTGTATATTTAATTTCTGGTACAAATAACGTTTGAAAATTTGTTGACTAGTGTTATCAAGAGACTAGGACAAGGTGAAACTGTGTCTTCACTTGCGAGGATTTTCAATGTTGGGAAAGCTACCGTCTCTGACATCAAAAGTAACAAGGATAAAATTATGAGTTTTGCATCGAAATTTGATAGTGAAAATGGGTCGAAGAAACGTAAAACCATGAGTTATGCGAAAGATGTGAAATTGGAAGAGGCTTTTTATATATGGTTTGTGCAAAGAAGAAGCAAAGGAGAACCTATCTCTGGCTCTCTATTGTGTGAAAAGGCACTTCAGTTCAACAATCAACTTGACGGTCCTCCTGACTTTAAGGCTAGCCAGGGATGGTTAAGAAACTTTAAATCTCGTCATGGCATACGAGAATTGGAGATTCAAGGGGAATCTTTATCTAGCGATGCAACTGCCGCTAAAAATTTTAAAGAAACATTCTTGGCTTTTTTGGAAGAAGAAGGTTATTCACTCGATGATGTGTATAATGCCGATGAGACTTGCTTATACTGGAAATCATTGCCTCAAAAATCACTTGCATCTCAGCGCGAAGCAGCTGCCCTTGGGTTTAAAAAGTGCAAAGAGAGAGTAACAATTTTGGTAGCCGCGAATGCCAGTGGAAGTCATCGTTTACCGGTGCTAATGATCGGCAAAGCCAAAAAACCACGTTGTTTAAAGAATGTGACATGTCTCCCATTGTGTTACAAAGCACAGAAGAGTGCTTGGATGAATAGTGAAATATTTCTTGATTGGTATACAAATCAGTTCATTCCAAATGTGAAGAGGTTGAGAGAACAAGAAAAGAAAACTGGAAAAGTAATTCTTCTACTGGACAATGCACCATCTCATCCAGAGACGGATACATTGAATGCAGTTGATGCAAATTTTAAAGTAATTTTTCTGCCTCCCAATGTAACAGCACTGATTCAACCAATGGATCAGGGTGTTATAGCAAAGCTTAAAAAGATGTACAAGACGGAAGTCCTGCGTCGTTTATTGTTGGCTGAAGATGAAGAAAGTGTGGTGGCGTTTTCCAAAAAAGCTTAATCTCAAAGACTGCTGCTATATGTTAGCTGATGCTTGGACCACCCTGTCACAAGATAATCTCAACAAGGCTTGGAGTAGATTGCTTGGGAAAAAAGGAGAAAATGAAACTACTGCAGTGGACACAAATGATGATTGTATAAATGAAGTTGTGGAACTGTTTCAAGCAATGCCCGGATTTTCGGACTGTGACAAAGATGATGCACACATGTGGCTAGAAGATGATAATGATTCTGGTTTTCAGTTTTTGAATGACGAAGAAATTTTGTCTTTTGTGCAAGAAGAAAAACCAAATACATGTAGTGACCGATGATGAAGACTCCTCAGAAGTACATGATGTACTTGTAGATTATGAAGAAAAACCAAAACGTCGAACAAGTCCTGAAGAGGCCTTTATAGCACTAGAAACAGCGATGGCTTGGTACGAGAAAGAAGATGACAGCTGTCCTACACAGCTTCTGCTGTTGAAGAGAATGCGGGACTTAGCAGCCTAAAGGAGACTATCCAGTTTGGTGCAAAAGAGGATTCCTCATTATTTTAAATAGTGGGCTACATCTGTGCAAGTACATATATACGTAAGTTGCGCCTGGTTTTGAATCGTTTGTAATGTTATTTTGAAAACATTTCTCTTTCTTAACAAAAATAATTAATACAAGTAGTACATGCACTGCAGTGTAATAAAAGATTTTGGTGATACAGTGATCTAATACAGTGTGGGTATTATTATTACAGTACAAGTATGTAAATATGTTTTATAGTGTATTTTCCTTGTGATGGTTAATTATTTTTAGAAATATGTGTACATGTACTCGATACATTATGTAATCCAATTATCCGAACATTTGATTATCCGAACGATGCTCGGTCCCATGGGGTTCGGATAAATGGAGTTCTACTGTATTACATTTGCAATAATCATCATAATTAAAGTACGTTTTTAAAATAAAAATAAAAAAATAAATAAATAAAAAAAACAATAATAATGAATTTAAAAATAAAGTAAATAAAAATAAACATAAAAAAAAAAAAAAAAAAAAAAGACATAAAAATCGAATTCTTCGTACAGTAAATTAGTGATTTGAGACATATTCAGAGGTATGTTATAAGAACTCGTGAAATTTTCAAACGGTGTGCAACTGAATGTCTCAGGGACTTTTTTTTAGGTTCATCAAGATGAGGTGGGGTAAACAGTTACTTTCCTCGTTGTCTTTGCGTCTCGAACGAACGAACGAACGAACTTTATTTTCAAAGGGTTAAGAATTGGGCACGCAGGCCCATCTTACATTCTGCCCTTCTTCTCTCTGTGATCTTACATACCGTATCCTTTCAAAAGCACATGTATTTTTAGCATTATTTAAGCATACAACATTATCGAGGTAAAATAATAACATACACTTGTAACATCCAGACATAATCAAATTTAAGGAGGGAAAAAATTTATTAATTAAAATAAATTAACAAAAATTAATACCTTAAAAAAACAAAACAACAACACACAATCTAAACCATTCATACAGTAAATAAGACATAATTTGAAACGTAATCAGATAATGGTGGCATATAATAAGAACTCGTGACATTTTGGAAATTTGCTGAATTAGCTGGGACTTCATGTGTTGTCAGCGCATGCGGATAATGTTCCCACAGGTGAGCAGCTTTGAGTCCCAAGCAGATACTGCCACAGGGAGTGAATTGTTGACGCCTCCACTATACGAGATCCAGTTTTATGACCTATGCTCCTTAGGGAGGTAAAGGGTATTGACTGATAGATGAGAATCGTACATATAGGCCCGTCTTGCATTTTGCCCTTCCTCTTACTCATCTTTATTGCTAGGTATCCAGACATTCTCCAACATACTTAAGGTATTAGTTCAATGGCAATGCAACATTATAAGTAGTATAACAGCATACATTTACAGTATCTGATTGCAATTAAGAAGTAAGGTATATTAAAATGAAAAACTAGATCATCAGACCCTCCATACAGTATATTAGATAATAATAATTCGATGCAAGATGAGGCCACACACATACCAACGGGAAAGCCCGTACGCCAAAAAACTCTCGTGACCCAGATGCAAAACAACTGTCAATTGATTGGCGGAACCCTAAGGTATTCTTGTATGCAATTTGAACAATTAACTCATTAAATTTAAAAAGTTATTGAATGTCAAAATTATGGCTATGTGTGTGCCTTCAGTAGCTATAAATACTGGACAGTTTGACATCGTGGCATGGAAAGAAGTCAACAGCAGAATTGATAAATTGTACTGGAGACAGGAAGTTGTGGAGAGACATGATCTCCTTCGCCACTAGGCATGGTACGTGAACATATAGTATAATGTGGGATATCTAAGAAATCAGGAAATAAGAGAAAATTTTCAATCACAGTATCCAACAAATACCAAGTACCCCAACAGCTGGAAGATGAAGCAGATACGGAAGACCACTGGCAGCAAGTAAAAAATATATGGAACGAGACATGTGAAGAAGTATTGAGAAAAAGAGAACTTCAGCACAAAGAATGGACAACAACCTAAACCATTAGCAAGATAAAAGACAGGAAAAACAAGAAAGCAGATTTAAACAGAAGCAAAACCAGAAGCTCCAAAGCCAAGGCTCATGAAGTGTACATAGAAGCAAACAAAGAAGTAAGAATAAACATCAAAAGAGACAAGAGGAAGTATATTGAGAAGTTGGCAAGGGTAGCAGTGGGAGCTGCAGCCAAAGGAAATATGAGGGACCTGTGCAACAACACAAAGAAGCTAACAGGGAAATATAAGCAAGTAAATGGCCTCATAAAAGATAAGAATGGAAAATTGCTTAGTAATGTGCAAGAACAAATGAAGAGATGGACAGAACATTTTGAGGAACTTCTCAATAGACTATCTCCAACTAATCCCCCAGACATCCATCCAGCAGAAGAGGAGCTACAAATCAGCTGTGAACGACCAAGTAGAGAAGAAATAAAGAAAGTCATAAAGCTTCTGAAAGATGGAAAAGCAGCTGGTCCAGATGGCATTCCAGCATATGCCACTAAATCAGATATTGAAACCTCTACAGAGATACTATACAAATTACTTGGCAAAGTCTGGGAGAGAGAGGAAATACCAGCAGAATGGAGGGAAGGTTATCTGGTCAAGTTGCCTAAGAAGGGAAATTTACAAGAGTGCACAATCTATAGAGGAAAAATGTTTCTATCAACGCATGAAAAGTATTAAACAGAATCATCATTGAGAGATTAAAAGAGTCCATAGACAAGCAACTGAGAGATGAACAAGCAAGTTTTCGACAAAACAGATCCTATACAGACCAGATAGTCACATTGAGAATAATAGTTGAACAACGTCTGAAATGGAATTCACCGCTATACATCGAATTTGTGGACTTTGAAAATGCATTTGACAGTGTAGTCAGAGAATCGCTTTGGAAATTGATGAGGCATTATGGAGTTCCCATGAAGATCATTAACTTAATCAAGAAGACCTATGAAGACATGACATGTATAGTTCTTCATGAAGGACAACGTACAAAACCGTTTAGGATTAGAAAAGGAGTGAGACAGGGATGCCTATTGTCTCCATTTCTTTTCTTACTAGCAATAGATTGGGTTATGAAAACATCGACTTCAGACAACAACACAACAGAAATGGAATCCAGTGGAATCTGGCTAAACAGCTTGATGATTTTGCAGATGACTTGGCTCTTCTGTCTAATAACCATAATCAGATGCAAGAAAAAATGAAAATCTCGATGAGAGGTCACAACAAGTGGGCCTGAAAAAACAAAGATAATGAGAATAAATGCAAGAAATGATAAAATGGTTGAACTTGAAGAAACACCACTAAAAGATAAAAAATCGTACACATATCTTGGCAGTAATATAGACAAAGTTGGGGGGACAGACAGTGATATCAAAATAAGAATACAGAAAGCTAGAGGAGCTTTCATTGCATTGGGAAACATATGGAGAACAAGAGAAATCAAGTCCAACACAAAAATACGAATCTTCAACTCAAATGTCAAGTCAGTCCTATTGTATGGCTCTGAGACATGGAGAACAACAAAAACAACAACCAAAAAAAACTAGACTTTTATAAATGGGTGCGTGCGTAGAACAGGACTGAAATTGTATGGCGATTTTTGGTGTGTTCAGTTCTTTACTCCTGGTATTTTGAGCCCCAACACTACTTCTCCTTTCAAGAAAGTAATGATGCACTTCATTTTAGACAGTTGATTCTAATAGTATAGCGCAACGAACAACTAAAACACTTTCCTCTCATTTACACGCTAACCCTCTTGTTATGGGTAAAATTCTTAACAAGTGTGCTTAATATAGGTTTAGCTCAGCGGGGCTCTTTGTTTGTTTATTTTATACGGGTCACTGGAAAAGACGGGTGAGCTACGTTAAGCCGATATGCTTGGCTGGCTCACGTGAGACTAGAGGGACAGAAGTACGGGGCAGAGAGGATTGTGTGTCATGGCGAGTGGACGTAATGTATTTGAGCTCCTGATTGTTAAGGTGTTTAAAAAATGGAGTTCTGTTATTACTAATACATCAAGATCTTTGGTGAGATGTATCTAGTCATCTAGTTATCTGAAGTGACCAGAAGTATAATTGCTCAGTGTTGAGTTTTCATTTAAATAAATCATATTTGAGAGCTACATGACAGCGTTCCTGACATGAACTAACTATCGACGGTATTTCGTGCACTTCATATTATCTGCCAGTACATGATGACATGAACTATCTATTTGTGAAGCTGCGTGCAGTCTTGAATAAATTATATTGTCCACGTCACCAGTTGTAATTCAAATCATAATGAGTGGTGTGTGGCTGGTTGCGGTGTCGTCAGAGATTTACTACCCTAGATGTTATCTTGGCCACAGGAACCATCCTGTTATATAAAAAATTAACATTGTACATCAAAACCACACGTAACAGCCGCTTATCATTTCTTTGTGTAAATAGGTGTAGATTTGGGATACCACATCGCAAACAAGGAGGACAATATTCAAATTTTCGTCCTGAGGAGGACAGACTTTATAATGAATTCTTAGGACAAAAAATAAGACATATTTATTAAATAAATGACAGTGAAACTGTTATTTTTAATCTCAAACAATAAGTTCATAAAATCACCTTCATTTTATTTATATTGATATATTTATGATGATAAAAATCTTCTCCAACAAAGCTAGATAATTTTTTTAAGTACATAAAACACATTGTTACCTTCTTGACTATGCCCAGCTCTGTGACAAAACGTTTGTACATGTACTTTTAAGCCCCTCTCTCACTCCTTCATCCGCTTTTTATTTGGCATATGTTATGCACATTCATTTAATTTTTTTGTTGTTGCTGTGACCACTCCCAGAATTGTAGCAGATAATACGTTTATCACGTAAATCGTCTAGCCACCTTTGATAGAGTCGATCTCTATTGACACGATATGGTCGCTCACGATCGATGAAAGGAGACCATATTGTCTGTCTGAGAGATTCGTCTGGCGGAGGCACGAAAACGCAGGTGATAATGAGATAATAGCTTCCGCTGGCCTGTCTCGGTATCAATATTACTGGTAATCTGTCTGGGGAGCCAATAGTGGCGAAAGGTATTGGAAAGATGTCTGTAAAGTGCAATCTTTACTGTCTTGCAATATAATACATTTATATACTTATTATTTTTAATCTCAAACAATAAGTTCATAAAATCACCTTCATTTTATTTATATTGATATATTTATGATGATAAAAATCTTCTCCAACAAAGCTAGATAATTTTTTTAAGTACATAAAACACATTGTTACCTTCTTGACTATGCCCAGCTCTGTGACAAAACGTTTGTACATGTACTTTTAAGCCCCTCTCTCACTCCTTCATCCGCTTTTTATTTGGCATATGTTATGCACATTCATTTAATTTTTTTGTTGTTGCTGTGACCACTCCCAGAATTGTAGCAGATAATACGTTTATCACGTAAATCGTCTAGCCACCTTTGATAGAGTCGATCTCTATTGACACGATATGGTCGCTCACGATCGATGAAAGGAGACCATATTGTCTGTCTGAGAGATTCGTCTGGCGGAGGCACGAAAACGCAGGTGATAATGAGATAATAGCTTCCGCTGGCCTGTCTCGGTATCAATATTACTGGTAATCTGTCTGGGGAGCCAATAGTGGCGAAAGGTATTGGAAAGATGTCTGTAAAGTGCAATCTTTACTGTCTTGCAATATAATACATTTATATACTTATTATGTTCGCAAATATTTTGTAAACAAAGTATTTCCTTTTTAAGTGCTTAAGGAGAAGTCATTTTTGAGTTACTTCCCTTGAAAGGAGTTCCGTCATCTTCGATCGGACTCCGCGGACGAATTTAGGCCTACTGCGATTTATTCTTTGCCTGGGTAGGAATAGATTGTTCTTGCTTCAGTATATCTATGGCCTGAATTTATACGTAGTGTTTGTATGAGTAGGACGAGTCTGTCTTATATATGAATATCTTTACATTTCTAAGTCGAACTATGTTGGTTGTCGCTAGAAAAGGTCAAAGGCTATGCAGCGGAAGTATCGCTAGCAAGGGGTGTGATTCATGGCTGTCATCCTGTCGGGATGTCGAATTTTGTTGTAGCCGGCTTATCGCCGAGAAAAGTGATCTATAAGTAGATGGGGAAAAGTGATAGTCATTTAGACATGTTGTATGTACTTTACCCCAGTGTTTATTCTCTTTTGCCAAGGAATGGCAAAGTTATATTTCGCATAGAAAGGTAAAACCACAATTTATTATGAACTTGGGCTTCGCCATCGTTGTCGATAAGCAGATGCACAGTGGTACTTTTGAAAAGAATATTTATTCAAAGGAAGATGGACATTCCTATGTATCAGCACTAGATTATATGATATTATTCAATTACCTCTATGATAGAAGCTATGAAGAAATGAGGACATTTAACGAATGACCAATTTTGGTCTGTATCCAATAGTGAGTGAAGCTCACGAGAGAAGCACCGCCATGTTGAAATCCATATACTTTGTATTTATCGAGTGAGAAAAAGGGATGCCTGTACTATCGCTCGATGAACCAAGAGATCACTGCTACATGTGAGAACCCATGTCTGGGATTCCTATATCTTTATGGAAAATATATATATATTGAACTTTACGTGAAGGGATATTCGCTAGACGAGGTTAGGTCTAGGAGCCTTCCTATATATTGGTTATGGTCTGACGTGCCCAGTCAGTAAAGCCAGATGATTTACATGATGGAACTCTGAATGCTTATTTACGAATGCTCCATTATGATATTTGCCAAGCATGAATGCTAACTTAAGATGATATTCCTGTGATCAACATTATGCTGTCTATGTCGACATTTGTTCCTGTAACCATACACGTACTGTCCAAGTGTGCGTCCCATTAAATGTTATAAAAAGACCACCGTAGTTCCAGTACTTCTTGAATTCGAACAGTGTGAGTATGAGTGATGTACTACCAACCTGTCAACTCTATCGAATCATTCTACCATTCGCGTTCTGACATTCATATACACACTCATTGTCTGCACTCACATTCTTGTCGGAGCCTCATCACGTTCCAGGACAAGATGACCTGTATGACCAAAACTGTGCTGGGTTTAATGAGTTGACAATCGTTACACTTTACTACACCGGTCCCAACATCTGCATTTATCAACTGGTGGACATTCACGTCATTTAACAAAGTAAAACATGATTTAACAACTACGTGAGTTAACAACTACTGGCCAGTATGAGTTTAACAATGTCACGAGTAGGAATTGTAAAATTTAATATTTTAAAGCACGCGAGATGATAATACATTAAACACCCCCACTCATATAGTTCAGAGCTTACCATTGGCTTAATTTGAGAGCCGGAATAGACTTTGATTTCCATTGGAAAATTTGTCGGAAGTACAATTTGGGATTTTGAACTGAGAATTGGAAATATAATCTAGCAAAATCGGAGTCACACATCAGACTGCACCGCCATGTCAAGCTAGCAATTCACCAGAGCCAGAAAGAGAAGGATCGGACAAAGAATTTTAAAATTATAAGTGACAGATCGAAGTATTTGGGCAACTTTGAAACCAAAAAAGTAAACCCGCATATTTTTAAATGCATAGACTGGAGTCCTAAGGAATGAGATCACCCGTCATAAGAAGAATAAAAAATTTCCCAGACCAAGTCATTCGAAAGCATCAAAGTGCTACGTCCTTTCTAAACTGTGCCAGGAGATTGTGTTCCCAAAAGTTACTTTGGCGAAAGTGTAAACATTTATTTTACAAATGGGAATTTGACTTGTTTTCCTTGCTAAGTGGTTATATATGAGGCTGGCAACCTCAACATATGAAAATAGTATGTTCATAAGCCACTACAGCAAGCGCTGGTGTTTGTTTTGTTCTAATTCGCTCAGAAACGCGAAAGCAGCAGCATCTCAGACTCCGAATGGAGCATTGATGAGTGACGATTACATTACATGTGCCTAAAGTGTATAATATCATTTTGTGAGATATATGTACATTGTTAGTTGTAATTCAGGCAAATCATTGCGTTCGTGCTGTCCAATCACATATTTTCCCAATTTAATATCCAGAAGAATATTGGTGATTTCTAATCATCTTCCCTGAGTTACGCTGTGTATAATCAAAAATATAATTATTCGGAGAGGCTAACATTGCTGGGTGGACAGCGAGACAATGCGCCTGTTAATCTTCCAACCAAGTGTACTTAGCAGGGGCATTTGTTCTTTTTCTTTTTGTCTAAAGTTCGTAGAACTAAACTATCAGACTGTTCGTATAACAAAGCTATCAGACTGTGAAGTGTTATCATCCCAGAAGAACTGACGAAACCACAGCTGCAGGACTCACCTAGATCAGTTAAATTCTGATTACAAGGAAACAGTAAAAGGACAATATTTTTTCTTTAAAATCCAATATACAGTCTCTATGACGATACAACTTTCATCTATAATTCACCATCATTTCATCTCTATTGTAACCTGTTAAAACTAACTGATTATTAAATTTGTTGCATCATCTCATCTCAACCCATAACCCGTCATGGGTCGTAGGGGTGCCATGGTGGAAGCATCAGCAGACAGGGTCCTCCACTGCTCTCTATTCTCAGCAATGCGTACAAGTGTGGAGAAACCGTGTCCTGCCCATTCTTTGATGTTATCAGCCCAGGATTTTCTTTGCCTTCCTCTTCTCCGTTTACCTTCGACTGTTCCCTGGAGGATCGTTTTCGAAAGGGAGTCATGACGAGTTACATGCCCAAACCAGGCAAGCTTTCGACGTTTCACTATTGACAAAAGTGGTTCTTGATGGCCTGCATAGGTGTTTATCTTCTCTCTAACATAGACATTTGTTTTGTGCTCTTTATAGCAAATGCGCAAAATTCTTCTATAACATTTATGCTCGAAAGCCTGAATCCTTCGCTCCGTATCTGCAGTGAGTGTCCAGCCCTCACACCCATACAAGAGAATAGATAATACAAGTGATTTGTATAATTTGATCTTCACAGGAAACTGATGTTACTTTTCCAGATCACATTCAACCTTGTCATGGCAGCTGAGGCCATCTCAAGTCTTGTCTTGATTTCTTTATTTGATCTTCCATCACTACATATAGTGGACCCGAGATATTTAAAGGTGTTAACTTCTTCTAACGTTTGCCCATTTAACGTAATGTTGGTCGGAACATGTTTCTTATGGCTATTCACCAATATCTTGCTTTTTTCTATATTAATTTCCATCCCATATGTTCTTGTTACTTTCTCCAGTCTAGAGGTAAGGTCTTGAAGTTCTGATTCTGTTCCAGCTATCAGATCAATATCATCAGCAAAACGTAGATTACACAGAGGTCGGCCTCCAATCGATATGGTTGATTTATAATCGTAGAGAGCCTCCTGCATAATATGTTCTAGATAAATGTTAAAGAGCACTGGTGACAGGATACATCCCTGGCAAACTCCTACAGTTGTTTTGAAAAATTCTCCAATGTCGTTGCTTGCAAAAACAGCACTGCTTGCGTCCTTGTATAGTGCTTCAATGATATCTATGATGTTGGTATCAAAATTGAATTTTCTCATTATTTGCCATAAACCTTCATGCCAGACTCGATCGAAGGCTTTTGTGAAATCGATGAAGTTATGGTATAAATCATGTTGATGCTGGAGATGTTTTTCGATCAGTAATCTAATATTGAAGATTTGTTCTGAGGTACTTCTTTTTGGTCTAAAGCCAGCCTGTTGCATGTTATTTTAAAACACAACAATCATAGTTGATTCAGTTATTATACGCATAAAAGCAAACATATGAGCAAGACTCTTTAATATACTTGTATATACATCTAGATATAAATTTACATCTATAGAGCTAATTCTTAGAAAGGAATTTCGCTGGATTTACACCAGCTGGGGGCTTGAACGAGCTGAAACCATAGCTTAATTCTTCACAAAAGGCGGCGGATCAATATAACTAAACAATTGCCCTGCCAGTGCAGCATTGTTCTTGACTTCGGAAATATCTTGTGACAACGCCCTTGGGATAGAAGCGTCATTACCATTCTATCTACAACTCTGCCAAGAGCAATCTTGTGCGAAGGTACACACCTTTGACGACGCATTTTAGATACTCTTGCGTTGTGGCCACTGGTGGACCTCTACTACAGAGCTAAGGGGAGGCAATCCGTGACAAGCTCCACTTAACATTTAGTTAAAACTATCCCAAGTAAATGCAACATATTTCTCTTAGAAAGTCGTAGTTTACAAGTGTTTCAGTAAGATATTTTGAAATTGTTTCTGCTGTATTGTGTAACGACTTAATTAATTTGTATGGTAAACCACCACATTTACAGTTAATGCACGCAAATTTGGTGGCAATATATGACACGTGGAACGCGTTTTCAAGAAAATTTCACTGATGTTTACAAATGTGATGTTTCACAGTGTGAAAAAAGCAATTGTAAGAGTTATGTTTGCTTGTTTATTTTTTTATGGTTTTTGGGCAGGGCACACACACATACATTCACTCAGTTTTACATCTTTGATTTACTTTGTTTGGACTGAGTGGAGTGGGCAGATAATGACATATTTTGATATTACAAATCAGAATTAATATCTTGAATTAACCACACTATAATAATTATAACCCAACAAGGGTTGAACGGAATATTTTTTATTGAAAAATCAAAATGAAAAAGCAAGGGGGTCTTCTGTAGGCAGAAACTTTATTCTGTTGCGTCTCTGCGCACATGAAATTCTGTTTTTCAATCCTACCGACCAGTTTCAAACAGGGACATTTCTTCTTTAATTTATCTTCACGCACACTGACATTTTGGCGTTTAGAGTAGGTTGTAAATATTAAATTTAAATTATTTGTAACTTGCAATAGACGACGAGGTTTAACTTGACGAAACCTAGTACTACGTTCAGGATCGGTTTTAAAAAAAATATGGTGCGATAAGCACAATAAAAAAAAAAAAAAAAAAAAAAAAAGTTAGTTGCTTATCCTTTACAGGACGTGGCAATCAACCCCAGCTTTTATTGGCTGTTTGTGATTTTTCTAGGCAATTTTTACATTCAGTAGTTTGCCATTACTTTCTGAACGGTACGGCGCTTATACCACTGTTAAAAATCCACACAAAGCGATCTGCTACCAAACCGCCTGCAGCGGGTTTCGAACCTGGTATATCTGGATTATGAAACTGCGTTCACATCCATTAGGCCACAGACGCCGACGATAAGCACAATACCTGAGGTAAATTATCCTGATAATCTGCTGTAAACAATGCAGCAACATGACATCTTACGATACTGTTCATAATTATATGCTCGATTACGTGGGAATGACGTCTTTAATTAATTCAGTCGTCGGAAATGAAATTCACCTGGGGAATTCTCGAAATGGCGTCTTTGCTGTAAATTAGTCTATGGCATATACGCCGGATATTGCACGATTTTGAAAAATTTCTGACCGCACGAACACTCCGTCATGAAAAGACGGACTGATCTGGCCAAATCCAGACGTCTGGTAACCATAGTGTGGATGGGTTCAGGCAGAAAGTAATCGACGACTTTGAACGTAAGAGAGTTACATACTTCTATTGCAAATATTTACCTGTAAGGTGAGTAAACAACATTACTTCCCAAAGCTATTATCTTGCTTAGTCTCTGAGACAGACGACATGCTCCTGTAGAAAATGCTAACGTTATTTCATTAGACTCACTGGCTACTATCACCGCTGTAGCCATTATGATGGTAGCTACAATTAGGATCACCATATCCGGTGTGGCAGTGTGCTAACAAAAACTGAAACAAAATCGTAATATTCAAACGTGGTATCTAAAAGAAACGCGTTAATCAATGGGACGAGTAGAATATAGTGCCAATGGAACAAGAGATGAGAAGAAGACGCTGCCGATGGATAGGACATACATGAAAGCGCATATTTAGGCATTACTCGTAGGAAGTGATCCAACAGTGCCTAACACTTGTTGTTACTTTTTTCATTGTCGTTAGCTGTCTAAGCAGTTAGTGGCCGTAACGCCTGGTAGCGACTTCTAAGGCAGCAACAAACAGCTTCAACTTTGCTCGGTCGGCGGACATCCTTCATGCAGTGCCCTGGCTCCAGTTCATTGTTTGCATCTCGGCCTCCACAGTTCTCCGTCAGGTTGTTTTGGGTGGGCCTCTCTTTCGCTTTCCTTTTGGGGTCTATAGTATATCTGTTCTTGTGGTTTCATTGGGGTCCCTTCTGAGGACGTGGCCAACGCAACTTCAACGTCTTTTGGCGATGATGGTGTGCATGTCCTCTTGGTTCATCCAAGTAAGTAGTTCTTCTTTCGTGATGGTATTCGGCAAAAAGATGCAGAGAATTTTAATTAGGCAGATTGTATGGAAAGAGGATAATTTCGATATTTCCTACTCTGTTACTCTCCTGCATTCCGCATTATAGAGAGGCACCGAAAATATGCAACTTTCATATAATCTTAATTTTGTGTTTGTGCTTTACTGGGAGGACTTCCAGATGTTGTTTAGACAAACAAAGACTGTTCTCGTTTTATTCATTCTGTTGTTGATGTCTTTGCATGTTCCGCCGTCTGGTGTTGCTAGGCATCTTAGGTATGTCATTGTGTCCGTCTGTTCTAGCTTCTGCTTTTTTACTGTCATGGGTTCAGGATTGCCCACATTTAGTGTCATGACGTCTGTCTCCTTTAGAATGATGTCCAGACTCACCTGCTGGCTATAATTATTCAGTCTATCAGTGTTATCTTGCATGTGTTGATGTGAATGTGCGATAAGTGTAGTGTCATCTGTATATTCCAGATGCTCCAGTGTAGATAACATTGCCCATCTTATTCCTGTTGGACTGTCCTCTGTTGTCTGGCTCATTACCCAGTCTATGACCGTTAAATGTAGAGTGCTTTATAAGGGGTATCCCTGTCGTACTCTTGTTTTCACCTCAAAAGTTAGAGTGACCTGCTCCAGGAGCTGGAAGAACAGGTCCTGGCGCAGGTCAACCACTTTAAATACCTCGGAGCTGTCATAGACTGGAAGGGAGGCATCAAAGAAGAGTTAGCTACCTGAAGAGCAGCAGCTGGGAGACTTTTTTAGGCCATAAATAGAAGATTCCTCAGAAAAAGGGAAGTTGGCAAGAAGACAGAGCTGGATATATACCGCTCCACTTATGTTCCGGTCTTGACCAATTGATGCGAGTCATGGGCAATGACTACAACCAACAAAAGCCAGATTCAAACTGAGGTATTTGAGGAAGGTGGTTGAAGTAACAGGAGGAAACATGGTCAGCAACCAGACTATACGTCATGGCCTAAAAGCCCAACTCCTGCAGACCCAAGTAGAACAGTCCCAACTACGATGGTTTGTTCATGTCTGCAGAATTGGAGAAGATCGGCTACCACGACAAATATGGGAAAATAAGAGCCAGGGATCCAGACTCCCAGGACGACACAAAATCCACTGGGAGGACAACATTAGACAATCTCTGAAGGACTAGAATGGAACCAGGCGAGGAGGACGATAGCCGATAGGATATTATGGCGCTCTCTCTTCCAAATCTCTTCACCTCACGGTAGAAGAGGAACGACTAAGTAATTAAGTTAGGTTGCTCTGCCAAACACTACTTGTAGAGTTTGCATAAAGGTTTTTGATGATTGAAACAATGCCGCTGGGAATTCCATAAGCCCTCAGTATTCTGCAAAATCTGTGCGTGCGTATGCTATCAGAAGACTTTTCAAAATCAACAAAGTTAATACATATATATATATATATATATAGCTGCCTCTGCCATTCTGACTACTACCCTTTAATGTTCCTGGGGATGAAAATATGTTCTTTATGAATCCTGCTTATTCCTTCATCAGATTATCTACGCTGGCTTAGGTCGTCCTTGAAGTTGCTATTTGTATCAATAGATAAAGCGAATTTTTTTCATTTGCATATCTTCAGAGAACATAGAGAAACAGACTCCTTATATGCAACTGAGGAATCATAAACAGAGAAATGTTATGCAACTAGGCTCTAGGCGCAAACAACCGGTATATAGACCCGAGAAAACAGACATACAACCATGTATATATATATAAAGCTGACGTTGTCGACAAATAGAACTCCTAAATCAAACTGGAAAAGTAGACAAATAAAACCCCTTTATACAACTGGAGAAGTAGACACTCAGAACCTTATGAAATAGGCAAACAGAACTTCTATATACAAGTGAAGAAGTAGACCGACATAACTCAAAAGGGAAGAAGTAGACAAACATAATCCCTAGATGCAACCGGGAAAACAGACAAACAGAACTCACAAATGAAGAAGTAGACAAACATAATCCCTAGATACAACCGGGAAAACAGACACACAGAATTTGCAAGTGAAGAAGTAGACAAACAGAACTTGGGGTCGGAGTGGCTAAGAGGTAAGGCGTCCGCCTCGAGTTCTAGAGGTACCGGGTTCGATTCCCAGTTGAGGGAATATAATTTATGGAAAATTGTTTTCAAAACCTAATGCTCCTAATCATGTCATCCTCCCCGGTCTCCTGGGTAGTGAGATCGGATGCCTAGACTTCTCGCCTTCTCGGATAAGGGCGAAAAAATAAGAGGTCCCGTATGAAAGTTGAGCACGTTAAAAATTCCATGGCAGTTGGAAATCTTAAAGAGTAGGCCATAAGGCAGCTGCCCTGGCAACATTTAAAATTAAAAAACCTACCCACAACATAAATGTTTATAGAATGTGAGATTCCTATATACACACACTGGGATTCTCGCGGTGCTACAGAGTTCGTGCACTGTGCTGATATCCTCCTTGAGTGATCTAAGGAAGGAGATCGGAACACTGATGGAGTAGTCCGTGTGCAAATAAGATAGTCCTTAAAATCAAACCAAACCAAACCAAACAGAACAAACAAATGAAGAAGTAAACAAACAGAACACCTACATACAAGGGAAGAAGTAAACAAACAGAACACCTACAAACAAGGGAAGAAGTAGACATACATTAGCACTCGATACAACTGGGAAAACAGACAAACAGAACGCAGAAGTGAAGAA
Source organism: Oreohelix idahoensis (assembly GCA_024509875.1). Classification (NCBI taxonomy): domain Eukaryota; kingdom Metazoa; phylum Mollusca; class Gastropoda; order Stylommatophora; family Oreohelicidae; genus Oreohelix; species Oreohelix idahoensis. Next base: position 32,056 of record JAMPIV010022133.1, on the reverse strand, counting down.
GTGAAGAAGTAGACACACAGAACATACAAGTGAAGAAGAAGACAAACAGAAGTCACAAGTGAGGAAGTAGACAAACAAAACATATAAGTGAAGAAGGAGACAAACAGAAGTCATAAGTGAAGAAGTAGACAAACAGAACTCACAAGTGACAAAGAAGACAATCAGAACATACAAGTGAAGAAATAGACAAACATAATCCCTATATGCAAGTGAAGAAGTTGACAAACATAGTCCCTAGATGTAACCGAGAAAACAGACAAACAGAACTCATAAGGGAAGAAGTAGACAAACAGAACACATATATATAAGTGAAGAAGTAGAAAAATATAATCCCTCGATACATCCGGGAAAACAGACAAACAGAACTCACTAGTGAAGACGTTGTCAAACAGACCATATAAGTGAAGAAGTAGACAAACAGAACACACAAGTGAAGAAGTAGACAAACAGAACTCACAAGTGAAGAAGTAGGCAAACAGAACTCACAAGTGAAGAAGTAGACAAACAGAACATACACGTGAAGAAGTAGACAAACAGAAGTCACAAGTGAAGAAGTAGACAAACAGAACTCACAAGTGAAAAAGTAGGCAAACAGAACTCACAAGTGAAGAAGTAGACAAATAGAACAAACAAGTGAAGACGTAGACAAACATAATCCCTATATACAAGTGAAGACGTTGACAAACATAATCCCTAGACATAACCGAGAAAACAGACAAACAGAACTCCCAAGTGAAGAATCAGACAAGAATAATACTTAGATACAACCGGGAAAACAGACAAACAGAACTCACAAGTGAAGAATCAGACAAGCATAATAATTAGATACAACCGGGAAAACAGACAAACAGATATAAACAGCTTTGGATGGAGAGCTGAGAGCTGATATATATATATATATATATATATATATATATATATATATATATATATATATATATATATATATATATATATATATATATATATATATATATATATATATATATATATATATATGTATATGAATTCTATAACCTCCAGTAGGGTGCCGCGCAGGTGTAATAGTTACCACATTGCGCTGGCGATCAGGTGTTCAAGGTTCAAGCCCGGGCGTAGGCATTTGAAGGAGTGTCATCGACCGGGATTTTGACTGAATAACCTGAACGGCTCCTGAGATAAACCCTCTGTGAATGGGAAGGAGCGGAGCTCCTTACCGGGTTCAAAGGTTAGTCCACAGGCTCCCCAGCCTCGCAATGACATGTCATTGGGCCGAAGGGCTGTAGCCCAAGTGCCGCTGGTTAAGAAAAAAAATAAATAAATAACCGCCAATAAGTTGGCGCTACCAGATACAGTAAAAAAGTATGCCCGCTATGAAATCATATTTTGTACAGACAAAATCTCATGTCGAGTTGTAATTTTAATGCGACAACGAATTTTATGTGATACAATGGCAGTAATTGTCTTTATTGTGATGTACGAGTGAAGTAATACTTTAAAAAAATAAGAAGTCACTTTTCAACAATCCTGTAAATAAAAGCTTGACTCATCTGGGATATTGAATGTTAAATAACGTTGCTTTTGTTCAATAAGGTGGTTGTCCTGGGATGTTCTATTAGCTGACAATCGTTGTTTGATCATATCTGTCGTAAAACCTTACAAACTGTTAATTTTATTTGTAGTGTTTTTACTTTCTGCTTCATCAAAGTATTACCTTCATTGTCGCATAAATACAACGAAAAATGGCTGCCAAAGACGTTCGGTTAGAACAACGTTATGTCATGGAATTCCTCAATGCTGAAGGTGAAACCCCAATTCGCATCCACAAACGTTTGAAGAATGTTTATGGAGATTCAACAGTGGATGTTAGCACTGTCCGACGTTGGGTACATCGTTGTGATGAAGCTGAAGTAGGTCAATCCTCAATGGCTGACGCAAAGCGGACTGGCCGTCCGTCTACTGCAGTGACTCCACACAACATTCATCGAGTTGATGGCATCATTCGTGGTGACCGTCGGGTAACACTGGATGAACTTTCTTCCATGTTGTCCATTAGTAAAGGCAGTGTCCAGAACATCATTAAAGACCTGAGTTATTCAAAAGTTTGTGCACGGTGGGTACCCAGAATGTTGACAGACAGAGATAAAGAAACAAGGAAAACCATAGCCATCAACCTCCTGCACAGTTACGAAACTGAAGGAGAAGAGTTTTTATCGAATATTGTGACAGGTGATGAGACTTGGGTTCATGTTTTTGAACCAGAATCCAGGAGGCAGTCAATGGAATGGCATCACACAACATCGCCGACAAGAAAGAAGTTCAAAAGTTCACCATCTGTAGGGAAAGTTATGGCCTCCGTGTTTTGGGATGAGAAGGGTGTGATTCTTCTCGACTTCTTGGAACAGGGAAACACGGTGAATGCAGACCGTTACATTGAAACTTTGAAGAAGCTTAGAGGTCGTCTTCGGCGACTTTACCCATTAAAAGATCAGAGAACTGCACTACTGTTGCACGATAATGCCACGCCACACACCGCTAAACGCACCATTGATGCGATTGCAGAATTTGGCTGGACATTATTACCACATACCCCTTACAGTCCAGATCTTGTACCTTCTGACTTCCATCTGTTTGGACCACTGAAAGAAGATCTTCGCGGACATCACTTTGAGGACACCGAGACCCTTAAACGCGCCGTACGCTAGTGGTTTAGGAAAAAGGACACAAATTTTTACCGTGCGGGGATACATGCCTTTTGTGAGAAGATGGACAAAAACTGTAACAAATAACGGAGACTACATTGAGAAATAAATTTTTGAAGTTCAGACTTGGGGTTACATTTCAATGTGAATTTTATCTGTTTTCTTGCCTATTGAATGAAATTAAAAATTACGAGGCATTACTTTTTGACCGTCCCTCGTATCTTTTGGAAATATGTCAACGTTTCAAAGAAATAGGATAGATTTTTATTCCTCTTGGTTTGAAGAGGTGGAATGCGGGGGGGGGGGGGGTAATTCTCTTAAACCGGGAACTGACAAAAAAACGTACTGTAGTACAGTATATGAAAAAAGAGATCCAATGAAGAGAAGTGTAGAACGTCTACTATTGTAATAGAGACGTGAAATAAGAGTTGAACACGGGGTAACAAACTCGACACAAATAACGCACAATGCATGATAGACGATCACTACAAAAACGTACTCTTAAAAAAAATGAAAAAAAAAAAATTTTTTTTCTTGCTTGTTGGTTTTATTTTGTTTTGCTATTTTTGTTGTGTTTTGACCACGTACCACCTAATAACATGGACTCAAGGTCCATCTGTTATATTAGGGCGTGTGTCCCAGTGTAAGAGACTTTGTTTTGGATGACGTTTAGGTAGGAGCATTCGTGTTTTCGAGACAAGTTCTTGCGTTGTAACAAAATTCACAGTCTGTTGCTCTTTTTCAGGTACCATGTCTGGTGGCGTAGGTGATAATGTATGTCACAACTTCATGTCTGTAGTACTGTTTAATATAGTTATTAGGGAGCACACAAAAATGAATGAAAATAAACTCAAGAATAAAATAATATTGTACAATTACTTTGCCTCATTATATCGATGAACTTCTAAGCATTTTATAAATAAACGATTAATAATTTTATAACACAGTGAGTCTATCTGCATAACAGATTTCACAAAATAACATTAACTTTTGGCACACAAGTCTTACCAGCTGGAAAGTTGAACTGGATAAAAAGTAGATAATATAGAAGTATAATTGACTTTTCCTGATTGGCAGAGTTTTAATTTGATCACCCAGTTCGAAATTACCTCACTATAGCATATATTGTACGTCCGGCCACGTTGTCTGCCTTTTAATACGCATGCGTAGTGATGTGGAAGCACCACACGTGTTGAGTACTAACATAAAACAATTTTACATGTAATTAAAATCCATTTATAATGCACAAGGTCCTCAAAATGCACTTTTATCGTGGGTTGCTTTTGCTTCCTTCTTTAGGTCTGTCGCCTTGGTGATCTTTGGGACATCATGTTATATTGAATGTTATATTATCGATTTCCACTCGTAATTGTTTTGTACAGTATTTGTCTTTGTGGAGGTGTTTTCTCTCAATCAATGACTATTTTTTGCAAATGATATTTTTGTTCTACCATTTTCTTTCTTGTTGTTTTGACTGTCCCGTTCAGTAATGCACCTTCTTCTCCTACCTTTGTGTCCAATTCTTAACCCTTTGAAAATAAAGTTCGTTCGTTCGTTCGTTCTCTTTACGGAGCATAGATTTCATTTCCTGTAAAGGAACTTTAGTTGGTCTCATGTTTCTCATTCTGCATATCTTACAAGTACCAACATATTCACTTATGTCTTTGTACATAGACCTCCAATAGTATCTTTTCTTGATTATATCAATGGTTTTATCTCTCCCTACATGTCCATTATTATCATGAAACTGCTCTAGTAGTTGGGGTATTATTGATTGTGGAATTACTTTCTGTAATCTCCCCTCTTGTTTCTCATCAATATGATATAGTAGTTGATCATTGGGCAAGATTATAAACCGTTTAAGCGACGTAGGTTTCGTTTGTACTTGTTTGATGATCTTAAGAATTTCGGGATCTTTTCTCTGCTCAGTATGTACATCAAGTGTATCTACATCTGTTGTTTGCTGCGTACTATTATCTGTTATGGTAGTGGTGTTCCCATCATCTACTCTGTTGGAATTTATTATGTTAATTTCCTTTGCGTTGTCGTTGATATCTGTAGACGCAATTAGATCATCTTCCAGTATAGTACTAGGTTGTGGCGTTCGCGAAAGGAGGTCTGCACACGTATTTTGAATACCGGGAATGTATTCAATTTTTGTATCATATGATTGTAGGTTCATAGACCATATTTGTAACTTTTTTGGCTGCTCCTGCGTCTTAGTAAGCCAATTCACTAATGGTTGATGGTCTGTTCTGATAGTGAGTTTAGTACCTCTGATATAAAAATCAAGTTTTTGTATCGCGTAATGTATAGCAAACGCTTCCTTCTCCGTTGTCGACCATCGTTTCTGAGTTTTAGAGAGAGCGTGTGACACGAATGCTATAAGCATTTCATTAGGGATTTCCGGTATAATGGGTGTCTCATTCTCTTCCCTAAGTTGGACTAAGCAAGCGCCTATTGCTGTATCTGAAGCATCTGTATACAAGATCATTGGACGAGATATATCCGAATGTGCAAGCAGTGGTATCTTTGTAAGTGCCTCCTTAAGATAATCAAAGGATTCTTGACATTCTTTTGTCCACCTAAATCTTGAATATTTCTTGGTAAGTGCAATGAGTGGTTCAGCAGCCTTGGCGAAATTAACGACGTGACGTCTGTAGTATCCGCAACAACCAATATACGCTCGTACCTGCTTCACTGTTGTAGGAGCGGGCATGTTCCTTATTGCTTCCACTTTATCTGTATCAGGGCGAATACCTTCTTTATTCACTATAAACCCTAAGTATTTAGTTTCCGTCTTTAGGAACTCGCATTTACTTAGTTTGAGTTTAACCTGGTGGTGTCGTAGGCGATCAAAAACTTGTTCAACCTTGTATCGGTGGTCATCCACAGTACCTGATGTGTGAATCAATACATCATCAATATAAGCTAATGCGAAAGAATGCATTCCTTGTAGGACTTCATCCATCAACGCCATATATGTCGCGGGACTTCCTTTCAACCCAAAAGGCATAACGTTCCATTTGTAACTACCCATGTGTGTACAAAACGTTGACTTTTCTTTCGCTGTTGGTGTCATAGGAATGCACCAAAATCCTGAGCGTGCATCCAATGTAGTGAAATGTGTGGAGTGCCCAAGTGTTGCTAAAATATCATCTATCCGTGGCAATGGATACGAAATCGTTTTTGTAATTCTGTTTAACGCTCGATAATCACAACAGAATCTACTCGTTCCGTCTTTCTTGGAGACAATCATTATTGGTGACGACCATGCTGATCTCGATCTCTCTATAACTCCTGCATTCAACGTGTCATTTATAGCTTTCTCTACTATTTGCCTGTTTTTTTAATGGAGTGTGGTATGGTTTCAAACTAATGGTTTCTTCTGTTGTAGTTTGAATGTCCATATATACTGTATTAGTTCTGCCTAACTCCATATCTGTTAATGCAAACACGTCCTGGTGTTTAGTAACAAACGTAGTGAGTTTGGACTTGTGTTGATCATCTACTTTCAACGTGGCTAAAAGCTGTGCCAATCTATCTGGTGGGTCATTCTGTCTATGGGACTCATTATCTGTCCAAGGTATTTTAACATATGTACTATGTTCTTCATCTCTGTGGAAATTTCTTCTCTCTTATTCTGTTTTAGGACAATTAAAAGGTCTGAAACATCTGGACTTTGTTCTCTGCGACATTGATTGACTTATATATTTCCCAAGAGCTTCTACAAGTCTTGCAGAAATTATGTGAGGACAGCAAACCATAAGTCAGAAGAGTTCAGGACCACCACTGGTGTAAGACAAGGTGATATCCTATCACCTTACCTCTTCATACTCCTTATGGACGATGTCATCAAGGCATGTAAGGAGAGAACAAGAAAGTATTCAGTGGGGTACTGGAAGATGAGACAGGTCTATATTTCGGAGCTGGCATTTGCTGATGATGTTGCCCTGATTGCTAAATCAGAGGCACATCTCCAATCCAACCTGCAAGTCTGGAAGGAAGAGCTGGAGAAGAGAGGGATGGTCATAAGCAGCTCTAAAACAAAATCCATGGTGATATCACGAGAAGAAAGAAAACATCAGATTAAGTTGGGAGAACAGGTTCCTGGAGCAGGTCGACCACTTTAAATATCTCGGAGCTATTATAGACCGAAAGGGAGGCATCAAAGAAGAGTTGGCCACTCGGAAAGCAGCGGCTGGGAGACTTTTTCAGGCCATAAATCGTGGATTCCTCAGCAAGAAAGAGGTTGGTAAGAAAACGAAGATGGCTGTATACCGCTCCACCTATGTCCCAGTCTTGACATATGGATGCGAGTCGTGGGCAATGACTACAACCCACAAAAGCCAGATCCAAACCTCAGAAATGAGGTATCTGAGGAAAGTGGTTGAAGTAACAAGAAGAGACATGGTCCGCAACCAGACGATCCGTCAAGGCCTAAAATCCCATCCGCTGCAGACCCAAATAGAACAGTCCCAACTAAGATGGTTTGGCCATGTCTGCAGAATGGGAGAAGATCGGCTACCACGACAAGCATGGGAAACAAAGAGCCAGGGATCCAGACCTCCAGGACGACCCAGAGTCCGCTGGGAGGACAACATTAGACAATCTTTGAAGGACCGAGGACTAGAATGGAACCAGGCCAAGAAGAAGACAGCTGATAGAATGGTCTGGCGCTCTCTCTTCCAAACCTCTACACCTCACGGTAGAGGGGGAACGACTAAGTAAGTAAGTAAGTAAGTATATATTTCCCATTGGGTCTCTGCCATGGAGTATGCTCTTTCTCCTCATTATATACATTGCCTCCATTCTGTCGTTTTGTTCTCTGCGACATTGATTGACTTATATATTTCCCATTGGGTCTCTGCCATGGAGTATGCTCTTTCTCCTCATTATATACATTGCCTCCATTCTGTCGTTTACTACGACTATATTCAAAGGGACTTGCACATCTAAACTGGTATCTCTGATACAGTGGTTTATTCGAGTATCTCATATAGGGTTTCCGCCTTGAGGTATGCTCTTCCTCTGTATTACCAATATGATTGTTATTTTGTCGTTGACCACGAGTATTTTCAAAGGGTTTTGTTGAGGTTGGTAGTGCATGGTGAGTAACAAGATTAACATAAGTAGCTTGACCTGTGCTACCATCTGTTCTTCTGTATATACCATCCTGTGTTTTTCTTTTTATCACTTGATTCACTTTTCGTAGATAACTATAATATTCGTCTTCCCTCGCACTTGCATGTATGTGTTCAGGTTCTTCTCTGCTAGGTTCTTTATACAATGTGCCATTCATCTTATCTCTATGTAGTGTTTGTTGATCTCTCTGTTCTTCATTCTTCCACTGGTTTCCAATTCCATATCTATCCACTCTATTTAATTGACTCTTCTCCCTTATTGTTCGTGTATCACCCCTGCCTCCATATCTGTTATTAAGTTGGTTGATCTCTGTGCTCTGCCGACGAAAGTTTCTGTTAGAGTCGGAGGGGTAACCTAGGGTATTATTTTGCCATGTGCGTGACACAAGGGTGTTCTGGTTTTGATTGCAACTAACTTCAGGTGTTTTCCCATTCTTGATGGTATTCAAAGACGATCTTTGTACTTTAGCGACTATTGTACCTCTGTGTATCGTTGTAGCCTGTCCTGACGTGTTTATAATCATGACAGGGAAGTCACGTGATGCTGAAACTTGTGCTATACCTTCAGTAACAAACATGAGGGGTTCATCATTTATATCCTCATTTTCCAAAGGTTCAATTTGTACTGACTGTCCTTCCTTGACATAACTAGAGCTCTTGACTCGTCCTCTAGCTATCACAAGTGTGTTAGGCTGTACTGTGACTGGAGTCGTCAACCGCACCAAAGATGCTATGTGTATATCGTCTTGTAGTTGTATGTACTCCCCATTAATATTGATCTTGTTGAGGTCAAAATATATCCTAGCATTGTGAGCAGAAAGAAAATCTCTGCCTAGGATAAAATTTCTGGACATCCCACGTGTAATTATGAAAGGATGTGTGATCAGTTGTTGTCCTATGTGGAATTTGATGTATGCTGTACCACAAGACTTCAGAGATTGTCCCGTCACTGATGCCATAAACGTTTTTGAAGGTCTGAAAGTTACAAGATGTTTGATCTGCTTGTACAGCTGCCCTCTAATCAAACTTATTGAAGCGCCAGTGTCCACAAGTGCGCGATAATTTTTGTCATGGATCTTGATCAGGCATGAGCAAGGATCTGGAGTAATATTTATGGAATGAATTTGTTGCTGCGGTGTCTCTTGCTGAAAAGGTTTTTGATGTGACACCATGTTGTTATTATTTATGCTTTTGGACCTTCGATGAAGGAAGCTGTCTTCATTTACTTTACGGTCATCACTAACGGTCCTGCTTAGTGATTGACCGTTCCATTTCCCTGGTTATACTTTCGTGCTTGTCTGGTTCTGAAGTTGGATGGTGTATAATAATAATAATAAATTCTTTAAGCGCCAAACACGGCGCATAAGGCAGAAACCAGTGCTCTCCAGGTTGTTCGTTGTGACGCCACTCCTCTTAGCTCTTGCACATTATTTAGGCCCAACGTTCTTCCTTCTCTTATTATTGTTCTTCTGAGGATGGTGTATACGCTCCTCGAAAGTTTTGGTTATGTCCACAAGTACCATCATAACTACTCTGTTGTGAACTATTATAATACTGCTGGTGCCAGCGAGGATGTTGTTGTCGGCACTCAGGGGCTATGTGTCCTCTACAACCGCAACTAAAACAAGTGGGAATATTCACCTGCTGTATACTCTGCTGCCTATAAAAATGTCGAGGATAGTTTGTGTTCACCTGTCTCTGGTTTTCCGTCCGGCTTGGGCGACGCCAACGAGAACGGGAATGTCCAATCTCCATCGGTTCATGTTCTGTCCGTGCCTCGACTGTTGGCTCTTGTTCAATACATTGATTAAACCTCGTTTGGACATTTTCTTCTGTAATCGCTATCTGGATCGCCTCATTTATTGTATTGGGATCCTTACGAATCATATGGAGTTTTGTACTACTGCCCAACAGTCCGTCAATGAAAATTCCTACCAGATGCTTCTCGAGGTCCGGCGATGCTGTCAACCCATTCAGGAATGCCTCCTCTGCCAAATTTAATAATTTCTCTGCATAAGATTGTATAGGTTCGTTGCGTTGTTGTTTGATGCGGCGAAGCAATGACCATGCATGTTCCGTATTAGTAATGTCACTATAGCGTTTCGTTAGCTCTTTCTTCAATTATTCATATGTCTCACTTGGATATGTATTATCACGTCTCCTTAAGAAATTCGTAACAAGAGCGTCAGACGAGAAATGTAGTATCTTCTTCCGTTCCATATCTGTGCTTGCATTTATCATAGTGGCAAATCTGTCTGCATCCTTCATCCATTTTCTAAATTTTTTCGGGTCTCCTTTAAATGGAGTTATCACTGATCTTATCTGATTATATTTTGCATATAAGTCAACATTATATAGCGTTTGAGTAATGCTCTTTAGAGCGGCCATTGTTCGTTCTTGGTCCACAGGTGGTGGAACAAATATGGAATGTTGTTGTTGTTGCTGTTGTTGTTGGTATTCCATCTCTCCTTGTGATGTAGCCATGTCACTTTAAGAAGGGTTGGTCACGGCGCCAATTAGTAACATGTCACAGTGCCGGTGTGTTGATTAAGACTGGTCACGGCACAATTAGCCTATGTCGCAGTGGTGGTTTATGAAGTGAGGACTGGTCACGACATCAATTGGACTACGTGTGACAGTGCAGGGTCTTCTTTTAAAAGTAAACTAGGTGACAGGGGCAGGCCTAGTTATCTAACTTCTATTTGTCAATTTGATCTATTGACCTATCTTCCAAGTAAGAGTATATCTTAATACTGGCCATCACCGCCAGAGCTGACTATTCCTGGATGATATATATCCCAAGCTTCCAACCTAAATTCGTTCCGTCCCTTCTTGTGATGTAACTTAGTGACAACTTCGTATAGTAGTTATTCCCTTATGTCTATTATCTTGTTTACTCTAGCACTCAACAACCTTTTAGAGAGTTAACCCAACTTGAGAAGTGTTCCATCAAAACAAGTGGTTTATTTACATCAAAAATTCCATCATAACAGGAGGCATGTGGTACAAATTCCAGGTACAAACATTTCCTAACTGCCTCTTGTATGTCCCATTCCTCCTGGGCACATTCACATACCTATATATATAGTTATAGCTCTCTGCCTGAGAACATATTCAGGTATGGTTTATACATATTTTCTTCCTTTAAGGCTATCTTATTTATTCTGGCTTCTCCCAAGCCTTTCATCAACTCTTTCCTAAGTTTGGTTTCTCTCCTTCACTAATTCTGTCATGTCTATCACATATTCAACATAATACAATCATTTTATAATACATAATTGCCAATAAACTCATTGAGTACACTTGTTGCAGTCCATATACTTATACCTGCTAGAGAGCGCATGATTTAACTTGTAGATGCAATCACCCTTCAATTCTTTACTCATCTTACTTATAGCAGACGTTATCTCCACGTACATTATGTAATAGCCCAGCTTGGCTATCAATTCAATATTCTTCTGTAAGTCTCCTCAGGTGCTTACTTAGTCTTGTTTTATCCCCCTCATAGTCAATTTTGTAGCTTCAGCTTCATTTCTCATTAACCTGCACTCACTTAGTTGTAAGCGTCGTTAACCTTGTAATACTTTATTTCAGCTTCTGAAATCATTCTATTCAATGTCTATCAAAAGTTATGAGCCAAAGGACCTACTTACTTTCATTTCACCGAATCCTCACAACACTCATATTTCTTACTATCACCCCTTATCACTAAACCTATACTTTAAACACAGGTTTGGCTTTCATATGTGAATAGATTCTACTACTCTAACTAGGTCTATAGGATTCTTCAGAAGTATTCATTCTGTTTCCCACAGAAATTGAGCTTGAGCCTGGCAGAAAACACATTCCTGCCACTCTACGTCCTTAACTAGGACTGCACCTCAGAAAATTCGACCGCTCGCTAGCGTGTCCAAGTGTGTTCTCCTCTTAAAAATCATTATCAGCTGATCTGTCCTTGTTTACTATAAATTTTTTCGTTCCTCCTATTCCCCACACAGCTGGAATATTTTCACGCTTATCCGCTGTGTAAACAAACCCGTGAAGTGTCATCCGTTGTCCTGGTAAACTTTTCACGTGCATATTTTTTTTCTCAACTCACTTAATCATATAAGGGAGGTAATTAACCGTTGTCTCCCTTTGCATAATTTGACTTAACCTTATATTGTCTTCTCTAAAGCTTGCTATACCATTCTTATATGTACATTTTCTAAACCATAATTACCAACTCACCAAATCTACTTAAGTGTAATTACGCACTTTCCTCCCCTGACCTTCATATTCAGAGTCTTCTCCCTTTGATCAAAGCATTACTTCACTCATTTTATCTCCCTTCTAGCAAGACAAATAGTCTTTATTCAAATCCATTCTCATTTCTTAAACCATTTTTTCATACCTTCCCCCTTAACCAAAACCAAATCACCGCTTATACTTCCTGCTTGAGCATTTATAACGGTGACACGTAGTTGCCCCAGTACTCACCACACGAGAATTTTACAGAGAATACCCCAATCTTCCGTTGATCATTATGTAATCTATCTGGTTTCTGTCATGGCCATTTGGTGCCTCCCACATTAATTTGTTGATTTCCTTGGGTGAAAAAGTGTTCCGCCAATGACCAGGTCTTTAATGCCACAACAGCATGTTAATTTATCTCAATTTTCATTTGCTATTCCGCTGCCACGGAAAATGTTCGTACTTTGTTTCTAGTCTTCTCTCTATTCATGCAGTATAACCTAACACTCTTTCTACGTACTAATCCTTCCAGTATTTGTTCTTTGTGCTTTCATTGTTCTAAGATTTTTGATTATGTTTTGTCCTATTTCTTTAACTCCATTACTAATTACCCTGATCGCTTAACCTAGTTTTTGAGGCCACTTTGACTTTTGTTTGTGCAAAGTGAAATTGCCACGTTGCAGCTTATCGACGCTCCAGTCGGAGTAAGAGTCTTTACTGAGCAACAAACCTATTGTTAATCCAGACTTCTTGTCTGGGAAAATACCCGAAACATGGTGTTCGCAGTGTTCAAATATAGATGGACAGACGGTATTTGGAGATAAGGCGGCAATTAGCAAATATGCAGTGCCCCCAAAAAACGGTTGATGACACTCTTCGTGAAGATTAAAGGACGGAGAGTAAGATAACGAAAGTGATGTTGGAGCACGAGATGTTAGGTAATTGCTTCTGCTCAGACCTTGTGGTAACAACAAAATTACGAGAAATTAACATCTTGGAACATGTTTTCAGTAATAGATATGTGAAGTAATGAGTTGTAAACATGATAAATACCCACGGAAGTACCAAGACCTTATAAGGTAATGGAGTTTGAAAAAACAATATCTTATGTGTCATGTAGAATGTTCTACATGAGAGAAACGGGTGGGAGATGAACCCATACCAGTATCAGACTATTTGATTATGGTTGGTCCGGCATGACAATGTTAAGATAGACTGTCCATGATTCGACTTCTCCTCGACGAAGCAAAATGACCTTGTTTGCAAAAATATTCATTATAACCAAACGCCTTGTAAGCCTACTTCACTGACTTCAAAATTCGTTAAGGAGAAATCATAGACAGCCAGGAACAATGATTATTAGGACCCAAATATAGGACAGGTCCGAAGACTTGACGTGAATTATGTTATTAGAAGAGAGTAACCGCAGATAAATCTCTTTGCGCCTTAAATTCTAGGATCGAAAAGTGCATCAAGTTAGACAACTACCCCCCTCCCCCCCCCCCCCCCCCTTTCTCGAAGAGATGGCATCTTAAATCATGTGTTCGACAGTATTCAGACGTTCCCTGTGCAAAATGTCTGTGTTTAATTCGCCTGAAAAACTCATGATAGGCTGCAGTATGTATTTTATAATTTCATATTTTGCATTTTGACATGTACAAATCGCTTGTGGATGTACAGTGGCATATGAGGCTGGCAACCTCATCACTGCAAATAACGTGAGACATAAACCACCACAGCAATAGCTGATGACTGCTCTGTGCGGGTTTCCTTGTAAGGAACCAACAGCAGAAGTGGCCACAGACTTCATAGAGAACATGGAGTAAATGATGATTCATGGTGTAAATGTTTATTGCACAAGCACTTCAATATGTGACAGTAAGGCATACTACCGCAGCATTATCCGTGCTCAATGAAATAAGTTCATACATTTGAGTAGCACTAATCGAAACCATTGACGGTGACAAGAACTCACACCACCGTCGAGCTAACTAAAAAAAAATCTTAAGGAGAGTTCCAGAGAGAAGGCCTCGGCGAAGGTTGTGTCTGTACTTGTGGGTTGTTGAGAAGCCATGTTTGAGCGGAACAACCAAGGCATTTCTAAGTTTTGATTCTTGAATTTCTTCAAAAGGAAGTTTGGTTTCGTTAATGGTTAATGCTATCATTCATAGAACAGAATAACGGCAGTCGATATATTCTGAACTAGGAGCAAAGACTGAGTAAGATAGTAACTGAAGTAAGTACATCTCGATTTTTTTCAGTCCCCAGCTAGAATTTATTTTGTTAGGGGAAGAAACCGAAGAACTGCTATAAATTAGGTGAAAGGTCAGAAGCTGGAGAAATATTACATTTTAGTAAGAAAACAGAGGCTCAACTACTTTTACTGAAAAGTGTGGAAAAGAAGGTCAAGGTAACCTAGGTCATGAACCACATGGGATTTCTTTTTTGTATCTCACACGCTTACGGAGAGAGGCGGGACAAATATTGATACATACAGAAACCTTACTTACTTAGTCGTTCCCCTTCTACCGTGAGGTGTAGAGGTTTGGAAGAGAGAGCGCCAGACTATCCTATCGGCTGACTTCCTCCTGACCTGGTTCCATTCTAGTCCTCGGTCCTTCAAAGATCGTCTAATGTTGTCCTCCCAGCGGACTCTGGGTCGTCCTGGGGGGTCTGGATCCTTGGCTCTTTGTTTCCCATGCTTGTCGTGGTAGCCGATCTTCTCCCATTCTGCAGACATGGCCAAACTATACAGAAACCACCTTAAATTAAAGAAATTGATCTGGTACCAGCTGCATTTGTTCATTATGTTTTATGTAAATAAACTATGTTATTTGACGCGGCTGAATTATGCAGATTTTGTCAAGTTGAGTTCAAAGTTACAGCTCTATTAATTAGTACACCACTATAGCACACTATAACAACTATCGAGAGACGACCGAACCTGTTATACCTCTACATGAATAAACATCTCAAGCGGACGGCTAGTAAACTAACTGGTCAGATTAGTAAGAAGCAATACTGTACCAGCAAACCGTCACACAGTATTTACACAGAAGTGACCCGATCAATAACGACTTACCCACTGACCCATAATCAGTATATAGCACGATCACAAATATATATATATAATTACGATTGTTGTCTTACACTGTTGAAAAGCACTTTCTTCCGACTCACTGGGGTTTAACTGAAAACTCCAGGAGGGTAAAATATTCTGACGAAGATGGAAGTGGAGTATGGAAGCGGAGGTCGCCTATACTCATATCAGGGCCCAATACTCAAGAGGCATTTGTTTTCCTCTTAATTGGTGGTACAAGTTGCCAGCAGTCGACGCTAGACACCTTTTCAGACGGGTCCTGAAGATGCTTGACCTCACATCCCAAGTAATTACCTTGGTCGTGTGAAGGAGACGTGCTGCGGCAACAATATTTGACTTAACAAGAAGTACTGTCCAAAACACCTGTGGGAACCAACAGCGACTGAAGCAGACGCTAACCTACCCCACATTGGAAACTAAGTAATTTAACAGCTCAACCAAAGGACATTTAAAATCTTTTCACAAAGTCCACCACAGTTTAAATCATCCGAGGTTGACCAATATCATCGCCTCATTATTCTAAACCACGTTATTTATTTTAAATCTCGTTAAACTCTTAAGTGATTATTAATTCTTTTTATCTCTAATTTTAAATCTGTAGTTGGATTAATCACTATTGAGTGAATTGAATGTCTTCACCCGTATGGCTCATGTTGTATTAAATACATAAACATATGCAGGTGTAAAATGAATCGGTGCTGAATCACCTTCACCTGGAGGCGAAGAAAACACGAGTCAAAGTTGCCTCATAGAAGGGGCAGCAGAAGAAAAAGTTCATGACAGCTTTGATGACATCAGTTGTTGTGCTTGCTGTTCTTTAACATCCTATGAGATCTCTTTAAATAGAAGCATCATTCTTCTACGTATATCTCTGCCAAGAGTAATCTTGTGCGAAGGTTGATGACCTTTGAATATCCTCATCATTATACTGTAAGTTTGGTCATTGTTGGACCACTACTGCGGATCAGGTGAGAGGACACGCTACATCTTCCCATTACTCTTTCGCTGCATGTATTATGTGTTTCAACCTTAGCACTGAGATCTCCCATTACTGTGGTAAAATCAGACCTTGGTAAGACGCTTCCTTGTCCTCTTTGTCACAGTCATTTGTTGGTGCATAGTATTGTATTATGGTGATGTTAGTGAATCTCCATCTCAACCTCGTAATGTTAGTGAATCTCCATCTCAATCTCGCTCTTATCAATCTCTTGTTAATTGGCTCCCATTCCATAAAGGATCTTTCTATGCGCTTCTTCGAGATAATGGCTACGTCCTTCACTGTGTTGGCCATCCTGTCTTCCCAAGTAAAGTTGTTTCCCTTGTTGCTGTTTTTACTTTACCTGCCCCAGTTCATCTACTATCACTTAGTCCTAGTATGTGTAGTCTAGTTTTTTATTTCCGTTATAATCTGTTTTCAGTTCCCCTGTCTCGTTCATCGTTCTGACATTGCTAATCCAATTCTCGTTTCATATTTAGGGTCAGGATGTTCGTTTTCATGTCATGGCTTGCCTTACAGCTTTAATCACTGACAGTCATGTGAGCCTCCGGCTCTTGAGTGTCCATCTGCATCAAAGCTAGTTTTTACGTATTTGTTGCTGTTTCCGCGATTTTTTAAAATAGACAGAGGTGTCGGCCGTCGTTTCAGTTGTGCTAAAACCACCAGCGTGGAGGACCAGGATACCAGCCTTTGTCCCTGACCCTACCCGGCGCAAAACCTGTCCAGCTTGATTGAACCTACCAGGTGTAAAAACTCCCACTGGCATAGCTCTGGGGGTTGTCAGGGTGTACACAGTCTGCCATAACGCTACAAGGTATAGACACCACTAATGGCAGCCTATCGGATGCTTGGCATTAAACTCTTCAGCAGCTGGCCGTTGTATGGCACTGTCCTTTCCGTACATTAGAACAATCTCTATATTTTTTTTTTTTTTTCTTTTGTTAATTTATAAAACCCACAGTGTAATCAATCTCTTGAACCAAAAGAAATAATAACTAATAAAAATTTAATAAATTGGAGCGGTTAGAGCACTGGGCTTCCTAGTTCAGGCGGTCCATGGTTCGATCCCCAGTTGAGGTGGGATTATTTTAGACCGCAAAAACGGCTCCGGGGACACCCAGCCTCATGAATGGAGTACCATAGCAACTTTTATTATCAATGATTCACTCTCCAGTGTTATAGTATCAATTCCGTTTTAACACTAGAGAACGTTGTTGTTTACTCCACTGAGAAAGATTTATTGCATGATAATTTTCATGTTCAGAAATTCCGTCTTTACTTGACCATCCCATTATTTATTTTATGAGGTGCATCTTCCAGCTAAAGTTATGTATATGGTCAAGTATTACCACACACTTGTACCGAATGTGCGCTATGCTTTTCGATGATGCATTGTGGAGCATTTTTTTTTTTTTTTTGGTCTTCTAGATGACTATTATATCTGTCGTTCTACTATGTAGGTTAAGGTCTTTATTTTCATTTTCTGCTACTACTGTACCAATTACTTTTTATTGCTGTTTTTCAATTTTCTCTGTATATGATTGTAACATTAACATATCTCATGTTATTTGTACTATGTCTGCAGAATGATATTCCTGGTGTATTTTGTGAGTAGTAATGGCCTTTTCAATCATTACTGACAATAGGAACTCGCCCCAGAAACGAATATCTCTGTGGGCACGAGGTTGGGCGCTTGGATAAGGAGGTCAAGCTGTTGCCAATTCTATGAATGCGCCGTCACATAAAAACTAAATAAAATAAAAACTGGGTACTTCCCTGAAGGCAAGAACCGAAATTCTATCAAAATCGCTGTCTGTTTGTAAGCGCGTGGCTGAACAGAAAAATGACTTCCGCCGCCGGATGTACACAATGCATACTAAGAAACTAAAAAACGAAACCGGAAAATAAACTACCCAACGTGATAAAAGTGGGGACTGGAAATAAAAAAATGTATATGGCATACAAATAGAAGAATAGGATAAGAGTGGAAAGAGTAAAATAGAGCAAGAGAGGAGAGGGTGACCTCAGACAAAGGTGTGAAAAGTGTTGAGACCGGCTGGTTTTAGACACCCCATGCGGTGGATAAGACGGTTCTCAAGCTGTTCTCGGCTGGCAGTGTCAGAGGAGCAGGATCGGATCGCTGTGACCTGGATGTCGATGGGACCATGGTGGTCAGGACCATTGAAGTGTATAGCAACTGGTGTGGACTTTTGCTGAGCGATGTCATTTAAGTGCTGGCTGAATCTGTCCCCAAGTCGTTTGCCTGTTTGGCCAATATAGGTTTTGCAGCAACGTTTACATATGATCGTATAAATGACATTGCGCGATTCACACGTGAAGCTACTAGTGATGGTGTACGTAGCCTTAGGAAAGGACACCTTCTGGGTTGAGATGACATACTTGCACGTGTTGCATCGTGTCCGACCACAGGGTAGTGTGCCAAAGTGTGAGTGGCATTCTCCTTTGGGAGACGGCTGTGAACAAGAAGATCCTTCAAGTTCTTGTCACGTCTATATGCCACCAAAGGTGCTTCACTGAATACTTTTTGGGTCAGAGGCTCAGCTTGGAGGATAGGGAGGTGGCGGAAAAGGATCTGTTTGACAGTAGTACTGTGAGGGTGATGGGTCAAGATTAATTTGACTCTATCCGAAGTGGATTTATGGTGAGGTTTGAGGGCCTCCAGACGAGAGATGGGGAGCACACGTTGGAGAGCAGAGGTGAGAACATGTTCTGGATAAAGTCTGTTACGGAAGAAATCCAACATCTCATTTGCTCGTAAGTGGAAGTCATCGTCGTCTTGGCATAAACGGCGGAGGCGGAGAAGTTGTGAAAAAGGAAGGGAGTCACGACAGGCCCGAGGATGAGAAGAGGTATACAGGAGGTAGCTGTGGGCATCTGTCGGCTTGTAGTATACTGAGGTATTAAGGCCGGAGGGCGTGATAGAAATAGTAATGTCAAGGAAGTTGACAGATACTGTGGAGACGAGGGAGGTGAACTTGATGGTGGGGTGAAAGTGGTTCACAAAGTCGATGAAGCGGTGTAAATCAGTCTCAGACATATCTGTGAGACCTATGCCATCATCGATATATCTGCGGTAAAACCCAGGGAAAGGACCGGAGTATTGTTGCCATATCTGATGCTCCAAGTGGCCCATGAATAGACAGGCATAGCTGGGACCCATCTTCGTTCCCATGGCAACACCACTAATTTGGTCAAAAAACTGACCATTGAATTCAAAGGAATTCAGTTGAAGGACCAGTTCAGCAAGACGGAGAAGAGTGACAGTGGATATAGAAGGGCAAGTGCGTTGGTCCAGAAAAAACCGAAGAGCTCGGAGACCATCAGAGTGGGGAATAGAGGTATACAGAGAGCAGACGTCCAGCAAGAAAAGACGGTGGTAAGAGCGTGATTGGTGTCTTTGATGAAGGAGGGAAGATTCTCAACGATAGGCTGGAAAATGCTATCGAGGAAGTCAGAAATGTGTTCAGTAGGACAAGAACAGGCTGAGACAATAGGTCTTCCAGGGTTTTCGATCTTGTGAATTTTGGGGAGCATGTAGAATACAGGCTTGCCCAAAGAGCTGTCATGAATCCTAAGATGAGATGCTTCGGGAGGAAGATCATTACTAGTGATAAGCTGTTTAATAGTGTTGTGTACAATGCGATTGTTAGAGACAGTCGCATCGCTGGTCCTGGACCTGTAAAAAGAGCCATTGGTCAACTGGTTTTTACCTTCACTTAGGTACAAGTCCTTCTGCCAGACGACAATGGCTCCTCCCTTGTCAGCCGGTTTGATGACAATGTCGTCTCTACGGCGAAGAAGGGAGAGAGCACTAGACTCTGCCGAAGTGAGATTGGAATAATGCAATCTACGAGGGCGGAGCTGCTGAATGTCATGGATGGTGTTCTTGATATACAGGTCCAGGGCATGAGAGGCTCCAGGTTTAGGTGTAAAGGACGAGGTTAGTAGAGTCAGAAAAGATGATGATAATGAAGATGTCGGATTCAGCCTGATTACTGCGGAGAAGTGCTGTCTTTCTCTCTAAAATGGAGCTTTCAGCCTCATTTTGGTGCGACGGTGAAACCGATGAACATCCTGGAGGAGATTGTATTGGTCTAGGGTCGGACGAAGAGGAACAAATTTTAAGCCCTTACTAAGAACAGAGCGCTCTCCCTCAGAGAGGGGTAGATCTGGGGGGATGCAGACTACCTGAGTGCGTGATGGAGTGGAGGATGGAGGGGTAGCTTTGGGGGTAGGGATGAGAAATTTTCGGGAAATAGTCTCTCTCAACATCTCAGTTACTCTGTCCCAAGCCAAATGGTACTAATAACATTCCTCCATGAAAAGCAAAATCTGGGCTCTGGTACTTTTCCTGTGTGTTTTTATTGTTGGACTCACTTATGTGTTAAAGTTTGGATTATTTTTATATAAAATGTCCATATGCATAAATAACGTTGTTGTTGTATATGAAACTGAAGGTAATTGGATGTACTTTACTCATGTGCTACAAGTATAACAGCTTTCATTGAAAAATGATTAGTTATTCAAGGTAAAATGGAGGATATGCGCTTAAAAAAATCGCTTTAAAAATCTAAAATAAATATCTCAAAACAGAAACACGTTCACTCTTAAACACGTGCGGTGTTTAAAAGAATGTACTTGCAGTTGGAAATGACTTTGTGGGTAGTTATAATTAGAAACAGTCTCAAACAGAGGCACATATACTACTTTTAAAGTCTCTCTAAGAGCTTTTTCTAAAGTGTTGGCCGATTGGGCCTGCAAATCGTGGTGCGTCATATTCTTCCACATTTGTTTTTCGTCTCAGGTGAGTTACAAAGTCGATTGGGACTTAAAGAGTTAAGGTGTTTAGACGTGGAAAGGAACTCATGCAGCTGCCGGTTCAGTGTGTGGATAGTGGTGCGTATCATAGAATAGAAAGGGAAGTTGTTGGAGGTGAGACAACGTAAGCGAAGCAGAAGCTGGGTCTGTTGGGCACTGAGGTCTGATAAAAGGCGGGAGTGACTGGCGGCCACTACGCGCATACGTTGAAAGCCACATCTGGTCTCAATTCGTTGTAGGAGACGTTGTTCCCTAGGATTGAGTGTACCAGCAGATGGATGAAAATTGGAAGAAAATCCATTAGGAAGAATTTGTGGTGGAGGCAGGTTTTAAATATGATGTGGAATGAAACCAGGTTTGAATCTCTTTTCAAACCCTATCCTTTTTTCCTCAATCTTACCGCATTCCCCTCCAGAATCATAACATGAACCACAAAAGACACATATATCTAATGATATTTCTAACAAAAGAAATAAGTTCCCTTTGATTGGCCGCTTTCAAACAACAATTTTATTCTGTGTCCAAGTTTTAGCAAGTAACAAATTAATAAAACACATTTTCCTTGTCTGATATGATGCACCAAGAAATAATAGTCCAACTCATCATCACTTGTTGTTTAATGTGTTTTAATACTGTTTTTTGTTGCACGTACATGTCAAGCATATATACATTGTTGCTTGTAAAAAATAAAGAAACATGTTTATTACTTTCTGTGATACATTCTTCTAATGTAAAAAAACATATTGATTGTGTGGAGCTGATTTTAAAAAATAAAAGTTTCTATTTTTGGTAAGACCCAACCCATTCAACCTTGACACACGGGTGAAGTTGGTTATTTATTTGTTGGTCTCTTAACACTTCCAAATAAAGTTTATTCAGCTATAGTTAATATTGTTGTTTTATTTTCAAACATTCTTATACTTTATAATAGCCATAACTGCTTATCAAAATGTCATGAAAGAATTGGTCAGAATGTATGTAATAATTAAAATATATCATGTTCTGTAATCAAAATCCAGGTTCTGATGAATGTAAACAGGAGTATAATGGAGGCTTCCAGAGTCATGATGCTAATGCTGAGGTGGGATATTGCATGTACCATTGTTTAGACAAACTATATTAGACAGTAAATTAACATTATACATTGTATGTACCATTGTTTAGATAAACTATATCAGACAGTTAATTAACCTTATATGTTGTATGTGGTTGTTCGTCCATCACGGGTGATGAAGACCACTCTGTTCATCCAATTTTTTAAGAATATGTTATGTTAGTCTATGGGTACGAAGGTGACTGAAGAGCCCGATGCGGGCCTGGAAAGATCTTGGACAGTGTGGGCAGGGAATGTTTGCTTCATGTGAAGGTTTTATTTCACGGTCCTTTCTAGCTTGTCTCCGCTGTTCCGCTGCTGCTCTTCTGGATGATTCGCATGCTGCTGCACCTTTACAAAGAGATGTGCGCCAAGCAGTTCGGTCTTGCGCAGCAGCTTCCCATGTGTCTGGGTTTATGTCAAAGGTTTTCAATGACGTCTTTAACGTGTCTTTGAAGCGCTTCTTTTGGCCACCATGGGAGCGTTTACCCTTCTGCATCTCACCATAAAAGAGTATCTTTGGCAGTCGATGGTCTGGCATGCGGACTACATGACCTGCCCAGCGAATTTGTGACTGCATCAGAATAGTATCAATACTAGGGATACCAGCTCTGTCAAGAACGGCGGTATCCGGGATCTTGTCTTGCCATTTGATGTTCATTATCTTCCTGAGACAGACTGTATGGAAGTGGTTTAGCTTCTTTACGTGGCGCCTGTATACAGTCCATGTTTCACATGCATATAGCAGCACTGGAAGCACCGCAGCTCTGTACACCTTCAGCTTTGTCTGTAGACTAATGCCACTTCGATGCCAAACGTTGGTGTATAGTCTGCCAAATGTGCTGCTGGCTTTGGAGATCCTGGTGTTCACCTCATCATCAATGACAATGTTCTGGGATAGTGTGCTACCAAGGTATGTGAATCTGTTCACAACATTCAGTTTCTCACCATTAACCTTGATGACTGGCTCAGTATAAACTGTGCCAGGAGCTGTTGGTACATGATTTCTGTTTTCTTCGTGTTGATGGTAAGCCCAAAGTTGGCGCAGGCTTCGGAGAATCTATCCACACTATGCTGCAGATCAGCCTCTGAGCCAGCATTGAGGGCACAATCATCAGCAAACAGAAGATCTCTGATGGTGTGTGATTTGACCTTGGTTTTTGCTTGAAGCCTCCTAAGGTTAAACAATTTTCCATCAATACGATAACTAATGTCGATTCCTGTGTCCCCGTCTCTAAAAGCATCAGTCAGCATAGCAGAAAACATGATACTGAACAGAGTCGGTGCAAGTACGCACCCTTGTTTAACTCCATTTGAGACGGGGAAAGGCTCTGATAGCTCACCGTTTTCCTGAACTCTAGCCTGCATTCCATCATGCAGTTGCTGCACTATTGTGATAAATTTCTTTGGGCAGCCGTATTTTGCCATGATCTTCCATAGACCCTCTCTACTGACCGTGTCGAACGCCTTTGTCAAGTCGATGAAAGCTGTGTACAGGTCACAGTGCTGTTCTTGGCATTTTTCTTGTAGCTGTCTTGCAGCGAACACCATATCTGTGGTTCCACGTTCTTTCCGGAATCCACACTGACTTTCAGGTAAAAGACCTTTGTCAAGATGAGCCGTAAGGCGATTCAAAAGGATTCTGGCGAATATCTTCCCAGCGATTGATAAAAGAGAGATGCCTCGATGATTGTTACAGTCTTGGCGATTACCTTTACGTTTATATAGATGTATAATTGACGCATCTTTGAGATCGTGTGGGATGGTTTCACTCTGCCACATTTGCTGGAAGATCATATGAAGTTTCTCTATCAGAACTGCACCGCCATCTTTATAAACCTCAACAGGAATTGAATCGGAGCCGGGGGCCTTTCCACTAGACAGTTGACGAATCGCTTTTTTAGTTTCCTCCAGAGTTGGTACATCATCTAATGCTTCATTTATAGGAATTTGGGGCAGGCGGATGATGGCTTCGTCGTTAATAGATGATGGCTGGTTCAGAATATTATTAAAATGTTCAGCCCAGCGTTGGAGCATTTTTTCCTTGTCTGTAATTAGTGTTTTTCCATCTGCATTAAGGAGGGGAAATGATCCTGATGATGTTGGACCATAGACCGCTTTGAGTGCAAGGTAAAAATTTTTCAAGTCATGGCTGTCAGCAAAGCCTTGGAGCTCATCTGCTTTATTACTCAGCCATGAATCCCGCATCTGGCGTAGTTTATGTTGGACGATTCTACGCATGTTGTTGAAAGCGTCTTTCTTGGATGTAGATTTTGGATCATTTAAATATGCTTTATGGAGATGGTGTTTCTCAGCCAACATCTGCTTTATATCATCTGAGTTCTCATCAAACCAGTCATTTTGTTTCTTGATGGAAGGACCCAGGACCTCTGTAGCAGTGTTGTAGATCTGCTCACTTAGGGCTGCCCAATTTGTTTCCACACTTTGGCCATCTAGCGAGATAGATTTGAGACGGTCTTCTAAGGTGTCAGTAAATGACTGTTTGATTTTTGTCTTCTTTAGTTTGGTGACATCCAGCCTCTTTTGAGTTTTCTTCCCCTGAGGGCGCCTGGCTGGTTGGATACGAATTTTGAGTTTAGATACAATGAGGCGATGATCAGTCCAACATTCGGCACCACAATTACATAGTCAATTAAGTGCCAATGCTTTGAGCGAGGGTGCATCCAGGAGGTCCTGTTGCGGGTAGGAAGTCGAAAAATGGTGTTGGTGACAAGGAGGTCATGTTCTGCGCAAGTCTGGAGGAGAAGAAGTCCATTGCTGTTACAGCGACCCACGCCGTACCTTCCAATAGTGCCATTCCAGGAGATGTTATCTGAGCCTACTCTTGCATTAAAGTCACCAAGAATGATGAGCTTATCTGCTTTAGGAACTGATGCAATGAGTGCATGTAGTTCTTCGTAAAACTTATCCTTGACGTCAACACATGCACTTTGTGGGCCGAAGCTATACCGCTAAAATGCACGGATTCCAAGCATGTCGCAGAAGCCCCAGTGCAGATTTTTACACGGTTGGGATTCCCTCAACAAGTTTGGATGGATAACGGATCCCAAAATCGTAGCCTGTTAATGGAGGAGATCTTTAAGATCTTGAGGGACCCGCACATCTACACCAGCCGCTATAATCCGGCCGGAAGTGGGTTAGTAGATCATGTTAACGGAAGCCTCACCATGATGTTACGTAAGCTGGGACAAGAGAAACCTGAAGATTGGGACATTTTCATTCCTGCAGCCTTATTCGCCTACAGGGAAGTCCCACAGGCATCTACAGGTTTACCACCAGCTACTCTTTTATTCGGCAGACCTATTTAGGGCCCGCTTGAAACCTTACTCCGGTCATAGACAGACCAGAAGGCTGGTGAGACAGTCGTCTCAGCAAGTAAATATGTATCGGAACTTAAGGAAAGGTTACAACTAGGATGGGATCTAGCAACAACAAACCTTAAGCGATCACGCTTCTTCGCCTTGCTGAATTGGTTCGTATTCTCAACTCTTTTGGGTTTAATGGCCATTTCTTTAACCAAATCAGTGGCGTCGCTATGGGTACAAAGATGGGCCCTAGTTACGCTTGCCTGTTTATGGGCCACTTTGAATATTTGGTCTTTCAAAGTTATGATGGACCAATACCCGAGTTTTACCGCCGCTATATTGATGATGGTATTGGCATTACAGACATGTCTGAGGTAGACCTCCGTCGATTTATTGACTATGTTGGTAATTTCAATCCTGCCATCAAATTCACTTATGAAATCTCTACGACCTCAGTGAACTTCCTTGACATCACTGTGACTATTAGCCCTACTTGTCTTAGAAAGTCTGTCTTTTATAAGGCTACTGACGCTCATGGTTTCCTTCTTTATACTTCATCGCATCCTCTTAGTTGTAAAAAATCCATTCCCTTTTCTAAACTTCTTCGCTTGCGTCGGTTATGTCACGATGACGATGATTTTCATCAGCGAGCTCAAGAGATGCTTGAGTTCTTTCGCCGACGTCTTTATCCAGAACATGTTTTATCTGATGCCCTTAATCGTATCACACGTGTCACTCGTCAGACGGCACTCACTACTAAACCTTCTGTCCAATCTGACAGACTCAAACTGGTTCTAACTGTCCATCCTCACTGTCTGGCGGTAAAGAGAATTCTGTTTCGATATCTGCCTATTCTCAACTCTGATCCTGATACCAAAGAGTTGTTTCGTGATACACCTTTGGTAGCTTATCGTAGGGATAGGAATTTTAGGGATATTCTTGTACACAGTCGCTTGCGACATACTAGCCCGTCTTACCTTGGCACTAAACCGTGCCAACGCCGGATATGTAAGACCTGTCCGATTGTACTCCAAACTCGGACAGTCACTTTTCCGAAAGGAAAATTTATCATTAGAGAGTCTTTTACGTGTGAATCCAGAAACCTGATTTATGCTATCATCTGCAAGAGGTGTGGTATGACCTATATTTGTGAAACTGGCAGGCGTTTGGCAGACAGGTTTCGTGAGCACTTGAATGACATCTATCATGACAAACATTTACCGGTGGCCCTTCATTTCAATAGGCCTGATCATTCAGGTAATTCCGATATTCATGTCACTGCCCTCTTTTCATGTGCCGGTAATGACAAGACTCGCTTTTCGTTGGAGAATCGTCTTATTTTTAAAATGGGCGTTTTAGCTCCCGATGGTTTGAATATTCAACATCATTTTGCATAAATTCTGATAGTTTTTCTCTTTTTTATCCTTTATTCGTTGTCTTTTAGATCTATCTTCTTATGTTTTTGTTTTGATTCGTTTCGTATCTTTTTATATCTTTTGTTTTGTCGCTATCGTACGTCACTTCCTTGCGATTTCTGTGACAGAATACTACTGCTTTCTTTCATAGATTCTTTGGATCGAGCTGAGTTTACTGTTACTAGTTGCACAGCTTTGTTAATTCTCTTTTTTTCGTTTCGTTGATTATTTACTTTCTTGTTTCAGTATTTCTTTTAGATTTTACTATTTTCTTGTATTATTATTGTTCCTTTTTTTTCTCTCATCACTGTTGTTGTTTACTTTTTCCATCTGCTTGTATCGCCCATTTGTTGTATATTTCTCATCATCGTATAGTATTGTAGTACCTATATGTAATTCTTGTCTTTGTCACCTGTTTGTGGCTGACGAAGGGTAAAACCCGAAACGTCCCTTGTTTCTTGTGAACCGTTGTTTGTAAAACTGATTCAATACCGTTTTATTGGTTTAAATACTTATATACGCTAAACGATACAATAGAGCAGCGAAAGAGAGAGAATTGCAACCAGGAGAGAAAGTTTTGTTGCTACTTCCAACCGGAAACAACAAACTACGCATCGGAGGGCAAGGACCGTTTACCGTCCTTAAAAAGATCTCGAGAACAAACTACAAGATCTCTATCAAAGGAAAGGAAAAAGTCTACCATATAAATCTGTTAAAGAAATATTTGGAAAGACCGGTGCCTTATCCCCGAACATCTCTTGGCGGTCGCTAGAGCAACAGAAGATGAGGAAGATGACGATAGTTGCATGGAATATCCACTGGAACAAACGGAATCTTTCATCGATGTTAAATTCTGCGATACTCTTTCAAACGCACAACAGATAGAAACGAGGGCGCTACTGAAACAGTACTCAGCAGTCTTAACGGACATAAAGCTGATACGCTGCGTGGAGAAATAGACAAGCTACGGCAAGCCGGGATTATTAGTGAGTCTACATCTCCTTATAGTTCGAGCGTAGTACTGTTGCAGAAACCCAATAAGGAAGTTCGGCTGTGTATAGACTATCGTCTACTCAATACTGTAACGGAATTCTAGCCTGAGCCACTCCAGAGCGCTTCTGAACTGTTCACCAAGAAGAATTTTTTCCAAGATTGATCCGAGTAAAGGTTATTACCAAATACCAGTTGTCGTAGATTTTGATAGGTATTTAAGATAGATTCTGGTCCCGTCTGAATAGAACAGAAAAAGGTGGTAACTCAGTGAGAGATAAGGTAAAGAAATAGATTTCACGTGTGAATAGTTAAAGGTAGAATCTGTCACTGGATTGAGAAGATACTCTAGTCCAGCCTATCTTTACGACTGAAATTGGTTTATGGGACAATTCTCCTTTCCGTATATATTAACACATACACTATTAACCACTAACATACACACAGATAAGTGACGACAACCAGACGCACAAACGTGAAACTATAGTAAATGGGGCATGGATATTTGGTTGAGCTGACTGTTGCGTGGGTGGGTTACTGGTATTGGAGGGTCCTTCGTTCGATTATTATAAGTTTAGTTGGGATGCTTGCTTATTTATCATTACACAACTTGTGTCCAAGCAAACCCCGGTTCCGTACGAACTGATCCATTATTACTATAAACTTCTTACAAGAAAGAGTTCATCAGGTCAAAGGACCGTCAACAATGCAAGTTGAAGCAATCAAACGTAATCAAAGGAATGTGGGTAAGCCTTCGATTCGAGTCCAATATTTATTACAAGTTGACGCACGAAGACAGTTCACATCGATATACATTCATATATAGTCATTAGAAATTACATGCATAGTATTCATGTCCGTCCGTGTCAAAACAATATGTCAGATGAACATCGTGGCTATATACGTGCGCTGTTGTAGTCAACAGCCAGAAATGAGCACATGAGTTCTTGACAGCTTTAATTTGAATCATAATGCGATTCTCCTTCCATCATTTAGTTTAAGTTAATTAATCTCATACTTAGATTAATATCCGAACTGACCCTGAGTTCTACATCGATTCATCTATATAATATAGGCTATATACTCAGCCTTTTTTCCTTGGAAGAAATACAAGACACGACCTTCTTGCTTGACGGATAGCATAACAAGGGCCCCTGTAACCAAGTCACCCAGCGTGACCTTCCCAACGCGAATGCGTCATAATCTCCGCATATATTTCGCGTTCAGTATACCGTAAAATATCGACATATTCTATAAATGTTAATGACCCCTAAACGTTGCGCACGGCTAAACCCCAGCAGACGCCGTCATTTAAAATAACACCGTAACAGATTTCCTGTCAGACGGGGGAAAAAAAATCTATTAGATAGATTTTTTTTGAATAATATTAATCAAATTATCAAAAATTTAACAAAAACCCGACGTATGACCTACGATGTTCTATCTAGAACAGTGTCGTTGTCATGTCAGTAATATTTTATAATAAAATCAACGTCATATCATATATATAACTTATATTAAACAAGGAAATGTCACTGTCACTAACTAATTAACTAATTAATTTGTTGTATGTATCGACTAACTAATAATGTGAGGTGTTATTAAAATTATTCTAACTAATTAAAATTAAAATAATTAATTATAATATGTACGTATGGTACTAACTAATTAATATCTAATTGAAGAAAATAAGAAATAGTATAAGAGAGTAAAAGAAATACGGACAATTAAAACCAAATATTAAAGTATACATTAAATTAGAATGCGTGTGAAAATGAAGTGTAAGGATAGATACCTAATTAAATTAACGCAATCAGAAGAAAAGAACAGAAAAAAAAGTTCATACATTTTAACTATAAATATGAAATGTCATAATGTAATATCTATTACCTTGATAATTACACTAATTAAAATATTAATTGGTGTGATATTATTTTGTTTCATCTTTTCTTAGTATATTTTATTTTTTTTATTTCATCACACTTTAACTTTATTTTATTATATATTAATTTAATAATTATAAAATTTAACAATATCGGACATGAAGATCCAATCGTTGTTATATCCTGTTGACTTGTATGAAAGTTCATTAAGACACAAGGTTCACATTATCGAATTATGATATGATTATCCAATCATCGTTAGTTCCTTTATTAACCTTTGAAAGAAAATTGAATAAGTCATCAACGTATCTGTCCCTTCTTCATCAGAGATTGTTCCTTTTTAACAGTTTTCAATCGAAATGAGTGATACGCAAAGTGGAAGTGAAGTCCAAATTTTCAAACGATCCGTAAAACTTGATATTTTGATCACAATAGTTTATTTCGAAATGTCCTTATTTAAGTAGGAAGTCCAAATGAAGTGTTGTATATTCTGACGTGGAATTAATACCGTTCATTGCAAATGTAATGCTTGATTAGTCAGAAAATCTTCCTGAAACAGTAATATTCATTCAGAATCCGTAGGATGTCTGGACAACGTATCGGCTATGACGTTCTCTGTTCCTGGTATCGACTGTATTTCGAACTCATATGGTTGCAACGCAATAGCAAATCGTGCAAGTTTAGCACTTTTATGGTTTGAACGACGTAATGCTGCCACAGATTTCTGATCAGTCTGGATCAGAAATGGAGATCCGAGCAAAAATTTTTCTAATTTGGTAATTGCCCAGATTACGGCGAGCAATTCTCGGTCTACAGTCGAATATTTAATTTCCGGAGGTTTCAGCTTGCGTGAGATGTAAAGTACAGGGTGAAGGACATCATCATGATATTGGAGTAGACAAGCCCCGAGTCCGTAATTACTCGCATCTGTACGTAGAACAAACTTTTTAGTGGCATCTGCTAATCTTAAAACAGGTGGGCATGAAAAAATGTTTAAGATAGTGCGAAAAGTTTTGTCACATTCGTCTGTCCAATTTATCCTTAATGGCATGTTCTTCTTTAGTAACGATGACAGGACAGCCGTGAATGGATGATAGGTGAGGTACAAATCTGCTATAGTATTGGATTAACCCTAACAGACTCTAACCCTGTTTCTTCGTTTGAGGAAACAGATAAATTTAATATTTTAGAAACCGTACTGGGAATTGTTTGGATACGTCCTGATCCAATAATGCGCCCCAGGAATGTTATCTCATTACACGCTATTCCAATTTTAGTTCGACTAGCGGTTAAACGCTTCCCCCGCAATATTTCCAAAACTGATTTAAGACCAAAAAAAGTTCCTCAAATGATGAACTAAACAAACATATGTCGTCAATGTAGGTTTATTATATCTGATCTACCTGCTAAAATTTTTCGCATCATTGCGAATAAAGGTAGCTGGAGCATTCATTAGCCCAAAAGGCATCACGTTCCACTGGTAAAGACCTTGTGGAGTTGAGAATGCTGTGTAGTATTTGGCTCTTTCGGTTAGTGGAATCTGCCAATAACCTTTGGTTAAGTCAATTTTAGTGAAAAGTGTAGCATTGGATAGACGAGGAAGTAAATCGTCAAGGATAGGATGTGGTTCGCTATCAGGTACTGTCTGCGCATTAAGTTTCCTATAGTCAACACATAAACGTATGTTGTTGTCCTTTTTCCGGACAATGACTAAAGGAGAAGAAAATGGAGATGTACTAGTCTCAATAATACCTAATGATATCATCTGTTCGAGTTCCTGAGATGTCTTACTCAGAAAATGTAGAGGTACAGAATAAGGATGAACACGAATTGGTGTATCATCGTTAAAAATAATATCGTGACTAATTACAGATGTGCAACCCGGTACAATCCGTTAACACATCTGGGAAAGATTGTAGAGATCAGCAATGCGTGATGCTGTTGCGGTGTACCGTAGAAGAAATGGTCACATCACGCCAAGATTCAGTAGATTGGACAATAAGTACAGGTAAAGGCATCTGCACTTCAGGAAAGAAGATTCTTCCTCCGTATAACAGATGGATTAGAATAATGACAAGTAGATATCGTATTGTCATCTAGTTCATGAAAAATTGACTGTAACTGTATAGGACGTGTATGAAATTGCTTGAGCATGTTAATATGGAATATCTTTCTGTGTCCCTTGATATCTAAGACGTAATCAACGTCTGAAATTTTATCAGTAACCTTATAAGGACCAGTCCATGAGATCAATAACTTATTGTTATTGTGAGGGAGTAATACATAAGCCTCATCGCCTGGGAATAATTGGCGTAATCGTCTAGATCGATTTTGTATAGATCGAGCCTTAGCTTT